>JAGTTD010000006.1:38527876-38916903 GCA_018398585.1 Simmondsia chinensis | reverse complement strand
ATATAAGATCTCCATATTTCCAAATATATACTTAGGTTCTACTTAAATAATCATATATTATATAATATTTCCAGCAATAATATCAATTATATGCTACCATGCCCTCAATAATATATCAGATATTATGCGACAGAAGGGTTGCCGCTAATACAGGGTCTTAAGGTTTTAACAATAATTATTGAAAAAATAAATACAAATCACGCATGTAATTATTTGTGTATTATGGATACAATAACTCATTCATGTTAATGAGTATGTGAGTAATATCCATATTCGATTCAAGTGACCAAACTTTGTAACTTTTTATTAGTTGGCTACAAAGGATTGATAGGAGCCCGGTGTTACTTTCTCTTGGTTTTTAATTATAATTTGGTTTACATATTTTAAATTCAACAAAATTATAGAAAACTCTAGTATTTTACTCAAAAATAGAAAACCGCTTTCATATAGTAAAAAATATAGAATGTCTTCATATGAAATTAATGTAACTCTCAAAATTAAGGATTCAATTTTGTTATAAAGAAATTTAACTTGCAAGAGCCTAAAGCACATCTAGGAGACTACAAAAGCAAAATCAAACTAACAATGTATCGTTGCAGTAGTCCAACTTCCGAAGATGAAATTTCAAGGGCAAACCATATTACAAAAAGCGCTACATAGTTAGAATTGCAAGATCCAATGACAGCTGAGAAGAAAATGAAGCTGCCATTAAAATATCTAAACACTTCACCTGTAGCAATTGGACTTAAGACTCACCAACTGATGAACTGTCAAACATTGAAAGGCCTATGTTGAGTTGGTGTGGAAACATTGAGCCTGAGGGGATTTCAAATAATTATGAACAAAGAATCCCATGGAATTCTCTCTCTCTCTCTCTCTCTTAAAACACGAGTTACTTTATGTTTAATTTTGTCCAAAACTTCACTCTAATCTGAGTTCGTGTTTTGAAAAACGAGTGCATTCCCAATATGCTAAATTATGCCAACAGCTGCAAAGAAGGAAGCTTTTCCACTTTTCTTGTATATTTGTTAATTTCTATTTCTGTAGAGTTGAAATACAAAAAGTGCATGTGCCCGATTATTGGCGCATGTAACGTAATGGTGCATAAAAATAGACCCTCAAATTTTAGTATCATCACAAACAAGGAAAATAAAAAATAAAAAGAGAATCATAGAACTATATTATAGCTGGCAGACACCTCATTCTAAGATACTTAAATGGACCACAAAAAGTTTGATGTTCTTCGACAACTCCGTGTTCAACTAAGTATCTCTATACTTACCTTTAAGTTTAAGTATTTATCCTTTTTCCAAAAAAGTTGGATGTTGACAACAGGTACCTACATATTTGTCAAAATCATGGTATGTTAGGATATCCACTTGATAAAATGTTTAAATATTATAATATCAATATGATAAAAGATCAAAGCTCGAAAACCTAAATGATAAATTTTCTAAATCATAAACCAAAATCTATGAATTGCATATCTTCATTTTGATACAGATTAAAGCAAGTTTGATCCTAAAACTAATTGGCAAGGGGTGGAGTGGTTCCTTGGTATATAAAATAGCAATTTTTTTTTTTTCCTTTGCCTACCGATGTGGGATTTCAATTTTCTGCAATTTGAACTGTATCAAAACACCATGCTCTGCATGTTAACGCAAGTTGGCTTTCCACTAGATTTCTACTTCCAAGCAAACACTGCTATACCAGCATTGCTACCACACAATTGAGATGGCTTTGCACTAGAGTTATTTTACTCCCTAGCAAACATTTGCAATACCTGTGTCACCATTTAAGACTTATGAGAGCTGTACAAATATGTAGATCAGGACCCAAGACTTTACCAGACTGAGATCAGCTCTAGAGCAAATCCACAGTCTCCGATGAAATTAAGAATGACCTCCTTGAAATGTTGCAATCAACTTTGCAAAACATCGTACCTAGGACTCCAAAGTCGTTGAATAACGTCCCCTTCCCCCTCCTCCCAGTATGACCAACCACCCATGGTGCAACATCAACAGCTTTGACATCAATAATACATACCCAATGAGATTTCATTCCAAAACTAATTAGCAATGGGTAGAGTAACTCCTTGACACATATTGCATTCTTTTCCTTTGTCCACCAACACGGGATTTCAATTTTCCTCAAACTTGACTTATCAAATCTAAAGAGGAGTTTGTTATTTCAATTTTGGGGAGGGATGGGAAGAACCAATAGGAGAGCACAATACTCACGCGTTGAAAAACAAGCTCTTTTCTTTTTAGGCCATCACAAGATTTTGAACAACAAAGTTTTGGACCCCCCCATATCTTAGAAAAATACTGCGGCTTGCAAGGGTCCACTTTTATAGCACTGGTGGGGGAACATTGTTTGTAATTTAATTTCCTGGCCACTACTCTACTTTTCCTTCTTTCAGGAGGCTCACCAAGCGTGTTGCAGATTCATGTCCTATTCTGCATTTACTACTTCCATTATCCCCCCATATAAAATAAATGCCTTAGACTGTAGATGTTAATAATATATATCAGAGCAATTTTGTGAAAATTAAAGCTAAAGTCATATATTACTCTGACAATAACAATTATTGATATGGTCATAGTAATTTCGTATAATCAACTTAGTTATTCATTTGCATGGATTGATATGGTCATAGTAATTTCGTATAATCAACTTAGTTATTCATTTGCATGGTTAATAATATGACTGAAAATTATTAGCCGCCTGCAGAAAATAATAACAAATGACTTTTTTTTTAATGATTAATATCTTTTTCTATGCACATAAAATGTATAAATTAGAAATATACATTGAAAAACAATTATGCAGTGGACTAACTATTAAGGGGATCCAGTTCATTATCCTGCCAAACAGAACCCACATTCATCCCCCACTTGCTTCCCTGTTTTACTTTTCTTTTCCCCCCATCTTTCTGGACCTTTTTCTAATTTTATTCAATTATTTTATAAAAGTCTAGTAAACCCTTTATTTATATAGAATTAGAGCGCTCTTTAACATAAAGGCCAGGAGTTAATATCTCTCATTAACTTTTGCAGTTAATACAGACGTAATTTTTGTTAAAGAAAAAAATTGACAACATTCTATGATCGAGAATGGTTACCTGTCATCGGCCTGCGTAGAGCTATCCATACGAGAATGGTTGCCCTGTCATCTACTGAGTAGGGCTATCCATGGCCAAGAACGGTCACCCATAACCAGCCGGGTAGGCCCCTCCATGGTCAAGATGGATGCTCATACCCTAACGAGTAAGGCCATTTCGACCAAGGACGATTGTCTAAGAATCACCAAGTAAGGCCGCCCCCTATTGCCAAGAATGTTTATCTGTAAAGTCAACTAAGTAATCGAACCAAGTCATGATCGTTAAGATATTCTCTCATCCCCTTCAATCAGCTACTCACCACCAGACGAAATGAAACGCCGCCAATACCCTTAGTTTTTACAATTAGAGGGGGACATCTTCCATCTACAAACAAAAACAAGAAACTGTGAAAAACAAAATATGAGATCGACTCTCCTTACAAACAAACCCTCACAAAAACAATTTCAACACGAGATACAAAGCGCACATGTTACAGAAAAAATATATTCTTATTTAATTATTTTTCAAGTCACCACCCTTTACTTTGTTTTTTTTTTTTGAGAGGGAAGAGGGGGGGGGGGGGGGGGGGGGGAGTCTACTAGGATTTGAAAAGCCAGCTTTGATACAACTCAGCAGTATTTAGGCCCCCCTCCCTCACATATATAAATACTTCCCCTTGGCCCAAACTAAATTGCTCATAAACATCCTCCCCATTCTACTATAACCAAATACATTATACCCAAGAAAAAAAACAATGGCGAATAAACTATCTTCCTGTCCTTATTCCTTGATATTATTATGCACTGTAATTCTAATGCTAGGTTCATCAAGCCATGGCCAAGCCCCAATCCCACCCCCCGCGAACCCACGGCTTACCGACCTCTTCCCTCACCTCTCTTTCGACCACGATTTCTCTCAGATCTTCGGTGTCCCTAATATCCGTATTTACAATAATGGGTCCAACGCTAACATCACCCTCGACAAATCCTCTGGTAAGTCTCTCTTCATATATTCTTCTACTACGAGGCTGCAAGTTCAAATTTGGTTTGAACATAATAATATGAAACATAATTGTATGATTAAGCGCATGTTTGGCCAAACCTTTTCTAGGAAAAAACACTTTTTTCAGGATTTAAGTATGTTTGGATTAGAAAGAGAAATTGTTTTACACATAAATAGAAACAAGTTTTAAAACAAAAGCAAAAACCAAAATTAAAAAATTTCAGCCAAAAATACTTTTATAAAAGTGTTTTTACAAGAAATACTTATGAGACAAACAATTTTTCATAGTCTTGCCAAACATTCCCCGATATTAATCATCTAATGAATACACTTGTTAACTTATGTTTGTTTCCTTTTCTTTTATGCATAATTACTTCTAGAAAAAGCATTTTTAAAAAAAGCAATTTTTTCACAATTTGGCTAAACATGTCGTGAATCCTCTTATAAATACCCTAGTTAACTTATGTTTAATTTCTTTTCTCCTCTGAAAAATGAACACTAATATAGGGTCGGGATTGGCATCAAAGAACAAGTACAATTACGGGTTCTTCAGTGCTTCCATCAAGCTCCCTGCTGGTTTCACCTCCGGAGTAGTCGTCGCCTTCTACGTGAGTCCTTCACTTCACCCTAAACTGTTACAAAATAAGTCATTTCTTTTATTTTGATTGAATTTACTCAACTTGAAACATACCTGCAGATGTCAAACGCGGACCAGTATCCACACAACCACGACGAGATAGACATAGAGTTGCTGGGACACCAGAACCACAAGGACTGGGTGACGCAGACCAACATGTACGGAAATGGGAGCGTGAGCACGGGCCGTGAGGAGAAGTTCAAGCTATGGTTCGACCCCACGGCTCAGTTCCATGACTACTCCATCATTTGGAACTCTCACCATATTGTGTAAGTGTACTCGCCTCTCTTTACCTAGTATGTTCCGGTAATGATCATTCAACTTCGACAAAACAATAATAAACAAATAAATTTAATTAAAAGTTAATGACAGAGTAGCTAACTCTCTAACTAATAGAAATCTTAAACAATACTATTGGTCATTTGAAGTCAAAAATAAGTAAAATAGAAGCATAAAACATCATAATTCCCTATGTGGTTCACTCGGTGAGAATTCAACATGCAATACCAAGTATAATATAAAATAATTTAAGCAACAGATCAAACCTTTAGTGATGATGCAAATTTATAAAGATATTCTATACTTCTTACTATAATATTGTCCTAAAGTTATTAAGGTTTAAACTATAGTATCATAAACAAAATATGCCTGAACTATGCTAAGCAGCTTCTTTAATATCCAGCTTGCTGAAAATTTAAAAAAAATTTAATATTTATAAACACCAAACTGGTGAATCTATTAATAAAGTCTTGTATCGATACTATGACAAAAACAGACATATGAGTTACTCTATCTAATAACATTTTCTTTTAGAATGAAATCCCATTCAAGTCAAACAGCATCCCCTGCCCTAAACCTAAACTTCATAAATCTTCTCAAACATTAGTATAATACTAACATATGCTTTATATTCTGCACCTGCAACACCAGTATAAAATTCACGATAAAGTTGGAACAAAGAAAATTTCATCAAATATGTTCAAATGATTTATTTCACATAACATCAATTAGTTTTCGATGAAACTTCACTTAATCTCATTTGATGATTTATGATTGTTCGTATGAAGTTATACAAAGCAATAATAGAATTGAGACGGAAAATATTTCTCAATCAAAGCCTTAATTTGACAAATGACGTGACGGTGCAGGTTTCTAGTGGACAACATACCAGTGAGAGAAGTCCTAAACACAGAAGCCATGTCCCCATCCTACCCATCAAAGCCAATGTCGGTCTATGCCACCATTTGGGACGCCTCCGATTGGGCCACCCACGGTGGCAAGTACCCCGTCGACTACAAATACGCCCCCTTTACCGCTTCTATTGGCACTGTCGAAATGAGTGGCTGCCTCTACCACCCCGGTTCGGGCCCTACTGCTTGCTCTAAACCCGGCTCTGACCCATCTCAGACAGACCCAGTTGACGGTCAGGATTTGATCACGTTATCACAACAGCAGATCCAAGGGCTACGATGGGCCCGGAGTAGGATGATGATTTACTCTTATTGTAGGGATAAGCGCCGGTACAAGGTTTTGCCTCCAGAATGCACCACTCAGTAATTAAGTCAACATTTTTTTACTTCTTTTTGGTAATTACAATGTGACAGGTTGATTTGTTATTATTTTCTATTTTTAGTTTTTAATTTTTGGAAAATTGAAAAGAAAATTTAGAAAATAATTCTTTTATTCTTGGATTTTAATCAAGTTTCTTAGAAATAAAAACATAAATAAAGAAAAGGGCCTTTAAAATTTTGTTTCATTTTTTAAATCAAAAATTAAAAAAGAAAATAACACCAAACAAACTCCTAGGTTTGTTTGAAATCATGTTTTTCTACGGTTTTTTTTTATTTTTAAGAACTCAAAATCATATTTCGAAACTATCTTTTCTTGTTTCCAATTCTAAAAGTTTTGAACATAAACTAAACTGAAATCAAAAATAATAAAAATTCACTTTTGAGATATGAATTTTTTTTTTTCAAAAATCAAGAAACTAAAATAGAAAGTAATAACAAACTAACCCTTATTTTTTTTTTAAAAAAATTTGTTATTTGTTTCTTCAACCTTATTCTATTGATTATTAGTACAGAGTTGTTGAGATTGGAAATATTGTAATGAAACCTAGTGTCAGAAACCAAGATCTATTTGGTTCTTTTTTTTTAATTTTTGGATCGGTAAGATCTATTTGATTTATATTTGAATAAGACAAAGAAATGCGCAAGAATAATAACTTTATATCATTTTGCAGATACAGATTTTATTCTACTCTTTTCCTATTCGCAACTCCGGCACATTTGTTATGTATACGCTGTTTTTGCCATGCTTTACGTAATCTGGTAACACAACTCAAAACATTGAAGGAAAATCTAAACATGGCACACTTTTCTATGCCAAAATTTTGAACATAGGAAACTAGAAATATCATCAGCAACGACAACAAATCCAATGCCTAAAAGGCTATCGCTAAGGCGAGGCCTGAGGAGTGAAATATAAGCAGCCTTACCCCTACAAGGTGCAACCCAGAACAGAGGCCATTTCCAAGGGTCCCCAACCCGAAAAAGCAAAAGGCAAAAACAAAACAATATTTATAAAAGTCAAGTCAAAGGCGAAGTCAAATAAAGCAATATCAAACATGCAAGCAACAACAATAGCAACTATGAAAGCCTAGAAACTTTGTGAACTAGTATCGTAGTGCTACCCTCTCCTAAAAATTTAATATAGTTAATTTATTGGCTTAACATAAATAACAAGTAGGGGATGTAATAAGACAGATCCCCACGTGAATTTGGTAGAGTAAGATTATGAAAAGTTTCTGTAATATGCATTTCAGTAATAATCAAAGGCAGAAGGTCCAAATCAGATGCTCAACCATATATAGTCAGAGAGAGTATGGGCATCAAAAAAATGTACCTATTTTATAATTCATAAGTTCCTACCACATAAAATCAGATTTTTTTAATAGGGTAAGAAGTCTCCATGGTTGCACAAGAAGGCAACCCTCCCAAACCCCATAATTCCCCCATCTCTGATGAAGGAGGGATTCGATCTAAGATTTTGGATACCATGTCCAAAAGCTTTACCAACTGAGCAAGCTAGCAACTTGATATCTAAATTAGATATATTTGACAACTACTATATAAGAGAAAGTTGAATAAAGCTCCTGAAGAGTGGGCAAGAGGCAAATGTCACATGAGCTGGATCACACAATGCTGGTGATCCTTAATCCTACTGATGTCGCTTTTCTTATGCAATTGGCATATGTTATTTTCACTCTTTATCCTTACCAGAGTACTCATCTATAACTTTTTGGTGATATAATTAGAGGTATAGATGAAACAAGCTGGTCCACAATTCCACACAAACAAAATTGTTTAGCTTATAACGACTTCAAGCGGAGCTACACCAGCTCGTACAGCTAAGTGAACCAAATGCAAACATAGTGGCTCAACGGGTTCCAAGTCTAATAGATCTAAACTAGACAAACCAGAGCAAACTATATTATAAGCCTAAAGGAACAAAACTTGGCTTGATGCTTGCTAGACCCGAGATCAATTTGTCTCATTTATAGCCCTAAATATGACAATACAAATAGACACTGAAAATAGTTCAAAAATAAACAAGTCTCCGAACAATGGCCAAGTCTAATGATCATTTTTCCTCAGTCCAAATAGCAAAGCAAGTTGGCATGCAAATTGCCAATAAGTTACGTATGTTGACTGTTAAGGGAAAAATTAGGCAAAGTATTCAACTGGAACTAAAACTTTCAATCAAGTGGACTCTCCATACAGGCATCCAGCTAATTGGATGCGTGAGATTTTGTTCCTTGTGATTTTGGGTCGCTTTTATCCTTCAATTTACCCTCCCACTTTTGTTTTTGTTTTCCCCATAATGGAACAACCCCTTAACACGCACTAGAATGAGAAGGGAAAACAAAACAAAGAACAAACAGAATATCGCGGAAAAGAGCTTATCCTACTACACAAATCTGACGACACTGAGAGAGGCCAAAGAACCCCAAGCAACCCCGACCATGTGACACCACACTACGGTACCAAAAGACCCACAAAAACACAAGAAAAGCGAGAATCACCACAAAGAAATATATTTGGATACATCAGCTATGTATATACTTATTTTGTAATTAATTCAATACATGACATATATAATAGAAAATTATTATATTATAGAAGACAGTTATTCAACACTAATTCTTCAATAAATATTTAAAAAGGAACAATAATGTTACATTTACAAAATAACCCAACTTCAATTACAATATGAAAGGTGGAAATTATTCCGGAAAGATGCATAACAAAAGGGATTTATTTTAAAAAGAAAACTTACTTTTATTGGACTATAAAACAATAGCTTAGATTCACTCCAACTATAATATTGAACTTTCAAAAACTTTGCATGCATTAGTTTAAATCTCCTCCCCAAGCATAGGAAATATCGATGTATCAGTAAGTCTTAATCATTTGAATCCCCCACAACCACTGTACATAATTTAACATTTCTCTTTCTGATAAGGGTCTTTTCTCATTAATTTAAACAAATAAAAAAATGAATAATAAAAGCTTAACATAATTATTAGTTCTTTTCTTTTTCTTTTTCTGTTTTTAATACCAATTAAAGAGGCCATTAGTCATGTGAACATGTCTGTTTTACAAATATGCTGTTTATTCCTGCTGGGACAGCACGATCTACTGATTTTTTACTTGTTTGTTCTGTCTTTTTGTAACAGAGCATTGTGTTGCATTGAGTTGAATGAATAATTTAAACATGTTAAACCTAATAAATTGGCTTAATTGTTAAGGAATTGGCTTAAACTGATAAGGTATTTGGACCTAACGCCTTAAAATTCACTAAGTTCTGAGTTCGAGTTCTATCCAACTTATCTCTTTGCACGAAGGAAAGCTTCCAAAGTGATACGTGCAACCTAGAAACCAATCACTAAGGATCTCTATGAGCTATTTACTCCATTGGTCTCTAATGCTTTTAAGTTTGTTGAAATTAGTATTTCATCTTTTCTTACATTCAAAATCGTGCCGAATGTTTCTAACTTTGTTAAATTTGGTCCCTTATCTTTTTTTTTTGGCTCAAGGTGGTCCCTAATATTTTATTCTAGTATCAACTTGGTCTCTCACCTTTTCAAATTTTACCTAGTCTTGGTCACCAGTTGAATGACTTATTTTGTTATAAAATAAAATACTAGAGACCATTTTGAATAAGAAAAGAAGAGGACTAATTTGATCAAACTTACAAATATTATGAACCATTTTAAATGAAACAAAAGAAAAAGGACTAATTTGAATAAATTTAAAAACAATAAGGAACAATAAAGTAAATAACTCACAGCTATCTGACTTGAATACTCTATTACAAAAATAACAGAAAAAGAAGTCGTCGACATTGCAATTCAATAGCATGTCAGCACAGTCTATCCGCAAAACACTCTACCGCAGTGTCCCCCCACCCCACCCCAAAAAAAAAAAATATAAGTAAAAAATATTTCTACCGCAAAATCAATCTACCATAAACCTATACATTCCAAAATTGGAATAGACTGAAATTCACTAAAAAGCATTAACATGTGGAAATTAAAGAGTAAGGTCAAGAGAGATAAGAAATGACATGTATGATATATCTTTGCATATATACAAACCCTCAGTTTTGTTCGCCACTTTCGGGCCGCACCTGTCTACTTCCAATATATTACTATTGGCCCATATCCTATTGTTGTATTGTGTCTAAAATTTTTTGTCCAGATTCCGAGCAAGGGTCTGTGGTGGAAGGGATGGACCGCGATACGGACCCTTTATTTCAGGTCGGGTTGTTACCCGTTCTGCTCATTTCTGGGGTCTCTCTCTATGAGGTGCGATATATATATATATATATATATATATTTACCTCTTCATTTTTCTAGGGTTTTAGCTATTAAAACACAGAGAGAGAAGCGGACAGAAAGAGAGGGAGTGAAGAAATTTCTCTTATAATACTCCAATTTCGATCTAGTGAAGTTCTCCACATCCGGCCATGGTTTCTTCTCTCTCTTTGAGAGTTTTCCACGTAAATACTGGTGTCTCTATTTTTCTCCCTTACCTTCGTATTTGCTTCTCAAATTTCGTCCGGTATCTAAATTGAACTCAAATCATCGGTATTTTCACCTTACACCTATTTTGCGTATGTATCATCAACTCTCTCACGTTGCCGTTCAAAAGCCAGCACTCTGCCAATTAAGTTTCCTCCAATTTCTCTCAACAATAATCCTAACATCCCACGCTCAATTTCATAACTTTGTAACAAGAACTTAAGCCGAAAACACATTCAAAACCCTAAATCAAGCAAAATTCTGCAGCAGTATCAAATCTAATACAATTAACGCCGGAATAGAATGCACGATCAGATCATGATATTACAAAAAAAGCGAAATGCAGAACAGAATCGAAAACGAACCGATTTTTAAAATGCAATCCAAAATGACGGCAATCGGACATTACGAAATGTAGTTATCATCATCGAATTTGTAAAATTGAAACCCTAATTCTTGCTTCGAAAAATCGTTAAACCCTAATTTTCGGAAAGTGGCGGGCACGAGAAAAAGGGCGCCGATATATACCTATTGATTTATGAGAAAAAGATAACATTTTAGGGCTATGGGCCGGTATATGAGGCCCATTGTAAATTGGGTTCGTCCAGGCAAGGCAAAGTCGTTAGAATCCAGATTTTACTTAGAATGTTAGGGGTTTCTAGAATCAAAAATTATAAGATTTTATTTTTAAGGTATAAAATTAATTTTAAATTTTTACCTATCAGTTTAACCTTTTTAAAAAGTTGGTTCTCTAACATAGTACTAGAATCTTATTGACCTAGAAGTCACGGGTTCAAATCCCAATAACTTCCACTTCAATATTAAAAAATTTAAGTATAAGATATAAGGTTATAACTTGAAACTAAGCTTAATTTAAGTTTTTTGATAATATATAAATATTTAATTTAACTTTTTTATACTTTAGGTTAAAAAAGTACGTTCATTTATAATATATACATAAATTTTTTGCGTTTTAACTTTTTATGTATGCATGAAAGGATCGGGAGAATCATAAAATCATATTATGATCATACCCGTTAGTTTTGTTTAATATCAATAAATGGTAAGATTCTGCAAAATTAAGATTCTACTTATGATCCGGATCGATCAACATTGTGGGATCGTAAAATAGTAAGATTCTAAGATCCCGATCGAGAGTTTAATACCCATGGTTAAGGATTGAGAGTTCTTAATACATTCAATAAACAGGTTGGGTTTGTATTGACTCTATTTTCAAGACCCCTCGCATAACAAGAATACAAATAGGACACCACACCACACATTCACCGACCCTAGTTGTGCCAATAGAATTTCTTTTGCTAACGAGAAACCCGATTACCCATTAAATCCCGACCCATGCGGTGACCCACACACCACATAAGTGACTTCAGTCAAGGATTATTCAGAGACAGGTTCAAGGGGGCAACTTGAACTCCAGACCTGTTGGCTTAGTGCAATACACTCTCCCCCTCACTTATCTCATAACAGTTTTGTTCATACAATTTTTTTCGATAAATTGCGACAAAATCGCGATACAAGCAAACTACTTGCTAGACGAGGCCACCCATAACAAAACGGGAACCAAAAACAGATAACATAAAATAAAAGGACAGATCAACCGGAACAGGCGCTCGCCAATAATTTACAGTGGCACCTAATCCCAACTTTAACAATATTTTTATTAGTAAGTCAAATAGGTTTAAATCATTGGAGCAGTGGTCAAGATCTTTTGGATAAGATATGGAGCATTGCGTAAGCAATATCTTGACATTTAATGATTTATTTAAACGTTTCAATTAATTTAATTTGAAATGGTTAAATAAAATAACATACCAAATATTTTAAAATTAGTGTTCAAAAAAATTACTTTAAAATTTATGCAAACATAATTGGAATCACAAGTGGAATGATACTTGATTAGTGTGTTTATTAGTCTAAATTCATATCTAATCAGTTTAGGTAGAATATACATGAAAGTGACAATATTTACTTGATTATCCGGTGCTCGTGTTCTTATACAACAACAGCAGTGCAGTACCTCAAAGAAGGATTTAGGGGTGAGATGTATGCAACTTTATCCATACAGAGTGTTATCCTATAGAGTAGTTGTTTTCGAAGTGCCCCCAACCCTTAAAAGAGAAGAAATAACCATATTTATAAAAATTAAGTCAAATAAAACAATAATAAACATGCAAGTAATAATAAAGCAACAGTAATAACACACATGCAAGCTTAGGGCGCTGAAAGTAGCATTAGTATGCTATTCTCTCCTAACTATTGTGTCAACTACACATATGTTTAACTACCATTTAGCATTGATTATCGTATGATGATGGAAATTCCTTGAGAATGACCTCGGTGCAGCTTATGGAGGAGTCTAGCAAGGCTAGAGAGAGAAGGAGAAAAGTGGGGACAAGTCGTCAAGATCCCAATATTGGCTTGTTTAGATGGGGCCGCAGAGCCCTAAAGCGCAAGAAAAAAGAGCAAGCAAAGCGAGATCTATAGGAATTTCTAAAAGACATGTCACCCGATAGCAGTGCGAGGAGATTACTTGAGCCTCCGAGTAATGAAAGAAGAAAGAGGAAGAAGAGAAAATGGGCCAAAAAGGTTATAACGGTTGAAAAACTTCTTGCGAGGAAGCGTGCATGGGAGACTGGAAAGAAACTCGGGTTGAGCTTTGATGGTGACGAGTCTATCATGATCGAGCGACTTGCATTGATAGACTAGGTCATCACTGTCTTGAGTATCTCCCATCCCTCCTGGTCTTGATGCTATGCTTCATCTCTCAGCCTGATCTTGCCACGCGCTGGTTTATTTTTAGCTCTGTTTTTACTTTCAGTTTCTTAGTCTTCTAGCACTACAACAAAAAAGGGCAATTCTCGGCGCATAATTATTGACGTTTATACAAACGTCGAGAAATATGGCGTTTAAATGCGTCGAGACAAAGCGTCGAAAATTCTCGGCGATTTTAAACGACGCAAAAAATATCGGCGTTTATAAGTGCCGATAATCTCGGCGCTTATAAGCGCCGAGATTCTCGCCGGGTATATATACCCCGAACAAACCCTAACCCTCATTTCTCGCGCTCTCACCCTCGTCTCTCACCCTCACCCTCGCAAAGCACGTTCGTCTCTCACCCTCACCACCCGATTTCCAACCGCGTCGCCTCTCACCGTCGCCGCCGGCGTTCTCCTCTCACCATCACCGCCCGGGTTCGCCTCTCACCGTCACCGCCAGCGTTCGTCTCTCACCCTCACCTTCCGATTTCACAGTTGCTCTTGCTTTGCTGTTAGTATGTGATGTCCTTGCCCTAGTTTCGATTTTTATTTTTATTGGACTGCTTATTCTTCTACAAGTGTTATATTATTTGAGTTGGTTGAAGTAGTTTTATTATAGTTTTGTATTATCGCCGTTTCACACTTTCCCCTGCTTCATGCGCATCCTTAATGCTATGGTTCGAATGATTCTATCGTTGCATCTCATCATTTGAATTGATTAATACAAAAAATTATTGTTTTGACGAAATTCTTGTGTTACTGTGTTTGATTGATGTTTAAAATTATGTGTTGGTGGCGCTTGTGAGTTCAATTTATTAATGTCAGGGACATTAGATATCGATTTCATAATTTTTAAATTTGGAAAAATAAAACTTTGTTGTTGTATCCCTTGTTTAGATGGATCCTTCACATTAGAGGATTAAAATTGATTATAAGGAACTCATGTATCTTACTTTAATTTCTAACTTCTCCTAAGTCCCATTAATTATTTATTTTTGTATTTGTATATATTTTGATTGGTTGATTAAATATTTGTCTTATGAACTCTATCTTTTTTCAATTTTTAGGTAATTTAATTGCACTACTTAATATTTAGAGATATGGATACGAGTTGGATCACGCAACCAAGGATTAGTCAAGCTTATATTAATGGTGTCATTGAATTCATTAAGTTGGCTAAAGAAAACCTTATAGAAGGAAAAACTCGATGTCCATGTAATAAATACAAAGTAGCCAAATGGTTCTCATTAGAAGATGTAGAATATCATATCCTTTTTAAGGGTTTTTGGCCAAAGTATAAGAAATGAATTTTTCATGGAAAAGAAGATATTGTTCAACAATTGAGATGCAATAGTCAAACATCTACCAATAATAATGAGGGAAGGGCCATAGGTCGAGATGATATTGGTGGATTACTACGAGAAAGTATCGGAGTTGATATTCCTCCCTCCACAAGTCAACCCCATTTGTCTGATGAACATGATTGGTCGGACCAAGTTCCTCTTGAACAACCCAACCAATCTCCTGAGGAGAAAGCCAAGTATAAGAAGATATTGGAAGCTTCTAATGAAGAACTATATCCAGGCTGTAGCGCATTCTCCAAATTGTCATTTCTTTTGCACTTGTTTCACTTGAAATGTATGCATAGTTGGTCTGCTGAGTCCTTCACGATGTTGCTAAGACTTCTTGTTGATGCATTTCCCCAAATTATGGTATTTCCATCATCTTATTATGAAGCTCAGAAAATGATCAATGAGTTGGGTCTTGGATATGAAAAGATTCATGCTTGTCCAAATAATTGTATGTTGTATTGGGGTAAAATATCTGAAAAAGAGAGTTGTCATACATGCGGTACCTCAAGATGGAAGACAGTTAAGGATAAGGAAGATGACAGTTGTAGTGATGAAACTATGTCAACCAAGAAAGGAGAGCCCGCTAAGGTTATGCGGTATTTTTCTTTGATTTTAAGGCTCAAAAAATTATACATATCATCTAAAATAGCCGAAGATATGAGATGGCATGAGATAGACCGTTTGAAGGATGGGAAATTAAGGCATCCTGCAGATGGCTTAGCTTGGAGGGCATTTGATGCTCGGTATCCGGAGTTTTCTTCAAATCCTCGTAGTGTTAGGCTTGGTCTTGCTAGTGACGGCTTCAATCCGTACCGTCTTATGAATACTACTTATAGTACATGGCCAGTGGTGTTGATCCCGTACAACTTGCCCCCATGGCTATGTATGAAGCAATCGTCATTCATTCTTTCTTCGATTATTTTTGGAAAATCGGGCCCTGGACTTGACATTGATGTGTACCTACAACTATTGCTGCATGAGTTGAAATTGTTATGGGAAGGTATTGATGCATATAATGCCTATAGTGGACAAAACTTTAGGATGCAAGGGGCTATAATGTGGACTATCAATGACTTTCCTGCATATGCTATGTTGTCTGGTTGGAGTACAAAGGGCTATACAGCTTGTTCTTATTGCACTGAACATACACATTCTTATAAGTTTTGGGGCAAGATTTGCTATAATGGACACCGTAAATGGTTACCTAATAATCACCCTTTTCGATCTCAGAGTCAATTGTTTGATGGGACAATGGAGTATGCTTGTGCTCCTACTCCGGCATCAGGGACTGATATCTTGAAAGCACAAGAACAAGTTCGTTACAAGTATGGAAAAACCCAAAAGACTAGTAAGAAGAAAAGAGAAAGGCACCACATAGACAGTTCAATAAAAAGAGTGGACAATGAGGAAGTGCTTTGGAAGAAAAAAAGCATATTTTTTGACTTGCCATATTGGGAGTACAATCTCCTTCGACATAATCTAGATGTCATGCAGATAGAGAAAAATGTGTGTGATAATGTTCTAGGGACGCTATTACATATGGAGAGAAAGACTAGAGATGATGAAAAGGCAAGAAGGGCCCTTGAAGAAAGGAACATAAAGCCACATCTTTGGCTACAACCTCGTCCTAATAGAGATCCGTACATGCCTCCAGCTTCTTACTATATGTCTTCAAATGATAAAGAACGGTTTCTAAGAGTTCTACAGAAACTTAGGGTCCCAGATGGATATGGATCTAACATCTCTAGATGTGTGAAGTTGAAACAAAGAAAACTCTTAAACCTTAAGAGTCATGACAACCATGTTCTTATGCAAGATATTCTTCCTGTAGCTTTACGAGCATCTAATGCCACACAAGTCATTGAGTTGCTTTCAGACTTGTCTTCCTTTTTCAAATACTTGTGTTCTACGACCCTCGACCCAAATATGCTCGATCTTCAAAAATCGAACATTATTCTTACACTTTGTGAGATGGAGATGGAATTTTTACCTACATTTTTCACAGTCATGGTTCATCTACTAATTCATTTAGTAGAGGAGGCTAAGCTTGGTGGGCCTGTTCACTATAGATGGATGTATCCGATTGAAAGGTTAGCCGATAATGCTTCATTTACTTTTATCTCTCATATTTGGCATCCAGTAATTGATCTCACGTGTTATTTATATTTATGTAATAAAGGTATTTGTCCCATTTGAAAGTATACGTAAGTAACCAGGCGTGGCCAGAAGGGTCCATTGCTGAAGGCTACATCATGGAGGAGACTATTACATTTTGTTCTAGATACTTAGAAGGTGCTACGACCATTTTTAATAGACCCAAAAGAAATGATGATAATGGTTCAAGTATGGGTAAATACTTGTTAAAGTCTGGGGGTCGTGCAATTGGAAAAGAGAAAATTGTTCGCCTTGATATGAGAAGTAAGGAACAAGCGCATCGTTATGTGCTACTTCAGCTAGATGAAATAAAGGAACTTCGTGAGTAAGTGTTAATAGAAGCAACTTTGTCAATATTAACTATTTTTGTTCAACATACTAATAATTTCCTTATTATAGTGAATTTTTAAGTGAAAAACGACGAGCATATTTCCATAGAGGTCGATCTAATGCAACATTAGAAAATCAGTGGATTGTTGAAGAGTTTTCTGAGTGGCTTCAAAACCAGGTTAGTATATTAATTCGATGTTGAAGTTGATATTATATATTCACCATTAATTTTGATACTACCTTTTATTCTATTAAGGTGCACAAAATTGATGCAACTACCGAAGAAGGCCGATTGAGAAGGGCTTTAGCTGGTGGGCTAAATCAGTATGCTAAAAGAATGAAGGGCTTTGTCCTTAATGGATACAAGTTTCATACTGAAGATCGTGAACGCTATATGAGGACACAAAATTCTGGGGTCATGGTCGTAGCTGATGGACAAGTTTACTATGGCAAATTGACAGACATATATGAACTAGACTATTATGGGAGTTATAAAGTTGTCATTTTTCGTTGTGATTGGGTAAATATAGATAGGGGCTTAAGAACATTTAGAAATGATAGTGCTTG
Organism: Simmondsia chinensis; assembly: GCA_018398585.1. Lineage (NCBI taxonomy): Eukaryota > Viridiplantae > Streptophyta > Magnoliopsida > Caryophyllales > Simmondsiaceae > Simmondsia > Simmondsia chinensis. The sequence continues at coordinate 38,898,896 of JAGTTD010000006.1, read as the reverse complement.
TGTGAACTTCTCTAAATTGATGCATACGGGTCGATTGTTGAAAGATGATCCATTTGTCATCTCATCTCAAGCAAAGCAAGTTTTCTATATTCAAGATGAGATGCAAAAGGGATGGTATCATGTCATTAAGACTAAACCTAGGGACTTGTATGATCTAGGCGAGATTTGATCTTTGTTTTTTTAGAGTTGTGAAATAATGTTACGTGTTGTTTCATTTTGTCCATGTATGTTAGTTTTCTTTTGTACGTGTTGTTTCATTTTGTCCATGTATGTTAGTTTTCTTTTGTACGTGTTGTTTCATTTTGTCCATGATCTTTGTTTCATTATTGATTATTTGTTTTACGGAACATATTTGCTTCTCATTTTATTTTTGTACGTTCTATTATACATCTACTAATTCTTTTGTTTTTGGAAAAGCGTGGATTCACAATGAGGAGGTTTTTTAGAAGTGGCAAATCAGTGCAGTCCTCAACAGCAACACCAGAACATGAAGGAGGTGATGACAGTCAGCCAAGACCGTCAACATCTCAAGCAAAGGGACCAGTCAGGGAAGCTGGTGTTTGGTCCACTGACGTGCCATTTGATGAGAGGGAGCTACTTCAACTTATCGGTAAATGTTTTCAATTTTATAGCATTAACTATGGTAATAATTTTCCAATCAATTAGAAAAGTAACGGTATATCTTAATCGTTAATAGATGGCCAAGGTAACTTGAGTACCTTAAGGACGATACCAGTTAAGGAAGTATGGCATCTTCCTGAAGGTGTAAGAATTATTGTGCGGTTCAATGACCTACGCCAACTAATTAGAAAGGGTGGCGATTTGTTGATCCGGTTTATTGGAGAGGTTGCAAAAACGGGACGGTTTTGTCCGCTCGGAGTAAGAGATTGGCGTACGATGAATGACCAATACAAAGCAGAAGCTATTGAGGTTATTCGAGTAAGTATTATTTATGTCTGAAGTTTACTTTATATATATGATATAATATGTATGTCTGAAGTTTTTGAACTTTATCATTGTATTAATTAAGGTTTTATACTCTTAATTGTGTTAATTTAATTCAATAATATAATTGGCAATAGGTTCTTCTATCAAATTTTACTGTTCGAGTAAAATTTGGATATAGCACTTAAATGTGGTTGCTCTCTTACTAGTACAACTACTGCTTTATGCCTTCTTACTATTCTCTTGCCTTTTTGTGACATTATTGTTGGATTTTATGTTTTAGGGAAAATTTTCAATGCCCAGTGATGTATTGATTGATAAATCAATACTACAGCATCTTGGCAAAATGTGGAGGGGTTATAAGACGAGTTTGAAAGCGCAATATTGCCAAGGGAACAAAACTGAGGCTGAAGTTATTGCAACAGTGCCACGAGGAGTTAATCGTGACCAAGGATAACTTTGGTACATTTTTGGTTTTCTCCACAAGGCAAGGTAAAACAATTTCTTTTTAAGTAATTTCTGATTGGTCAAAAAGGGGGAAGCAGATTGATATTGATTATGAATGTAAAGTTTTTCTTGGATTGATGTTGATTTCCAATGTCAGGAGAAGAGTAAATGCGGCAAAGAAGCACTTGCCAAGCAGAATCAGTTTCACACGGCTGGTTCAACAAGTTATGCCAATAAAAGAGATAGTTTTGTAAGGACTTCAGTATATGTTTAGTGTATTATTACTATCTACCTATTAAATTAGTTAAGACTTATGTTGACGTGTTGATTGTAGGAAATTAATAAAGGGAGGAAGCCCACCAGTATAGAGTTTTACCAGGAAACTCACACCAGGAAAAGTTGTGGCTTTTTTGAGAACACGGTTTCACAAGAATTTATGGTGGATTTTATTATTATCTCATATTTCTTTTAATTTAAATGTATGTAATGTCTTTTTCTCTTCTTTGTAGGATACAGCTAGAGAAATAGTTGAGGCTCGACTTGGATCTTCTTCCAGACCTCGATCAGAAATCGAGGAGGAAGTATTTGCAGAGCTAATGTATGAACAGGAAAATCCGGGCTATCGAGCGGTAGGCTATGGATTTGGGGTGAAGAGGAGTGATATATACGGAGTCAGGGGTGAACTAAAGAAAAAGGGACTCGACCGTACCGGTGATCATGTCGAATTACAAAATATGAAAATAGAATTGGCCAATGTAAAGCAGCAAATGAGAAGGCTCCTACCCATCTATGATGCTGTTTCTTCTGGCCAAGCATCATATGAAATGATAGCAGAAGGTCGAGCAATTATTATTGCGGTTGCTGATCCGGTAAGATAATCTATTTAATTTGTATTTGTTTGTACTATAATGCAAATAATTGCCTTTCTAATCCTTTGTAAATAATGAAATTGATCATGTGAATGATTGAGACAAAATGTGGCATTGGGGTTGGTACTTTTGGGAAACTATATGAATTTACCATGTGAAGCAAAATTTTGGATCAGATATGCTTGTCTTGCTGCTTGATAAGATGGTTTGGTTTTTGGATGTTTTGACACTTCTTTTACTAAATCTTTTCTCTAATATCTTCATTGATAATCCTCTTTCAATTTTTCCCATATGAGGAATAGCCTAACTTTAGACAACAAGATATAATTTGAATCATGTGTGTTGTGCTTTGCAAGATGTGGCAGAAAGTGAAATCTCATGTGCTATATTGTCGCCTTAAGATGTTTCAGACTCTTCATTTGTTTCAAACACATACTAGATAGAAATGAGAATGGAGGGCAAGCTAAATAGGTGGCAATCACATGATATGAAAGTCATGAGATGCAGCACAACCTAGGCCTCCCTCTATCTACTCCTACTTCCCTTCCAAAAGGGATTGTGGACACTTGAGGGTTGACGGGTTCCGATAAATGATTTCATGTGCTCATTGTTATTGATTTATGTGATAGTAAACTGGTAGATTGATATTTTGTACATAAGTAATGTTATTATTGTGTTGTCTATACAGGGTAGAGATGAATCGGTATCAGGTGACGGTAAACCCTCAAATTTTTTTGCATCTCCAAGCACGCCAAGCTCATTCGGTTGATTGATATATTTGTGAAGAATGTACTTGACTAAGTTAGCATTGTATATTTTTTTTTTTGGTTATTAGATTAATTATGTTGATATTTGGAGTGGAAAAAATCTCAAATTTTGTATTGAACTATCAAAGTACATTGACAATGCTGTAATATTTTGATTGTCGAATTCGGAATCTTATGAAAAATTTATCAGTTTAGTTGATATTTTTTTATTAAGTAATTTTGTATATATATATATATGTGTGTGTGTGTGTGTGTGTGGAAAATATGCACAAATAAATAGGCAATACAGGCTGTTTGTAAAATGTTCATGCTAACAAGTAAAAATAGGGTATTTAAAAAACTCGAAAAATCTCGACAATAAAAAACACCGAAAAATATCGGCGCTTTTATTTTTTGGCATTTTCTTTCTCCCGCTTTTTTGTGCAGAAATTTCCAAAAAAAAGCGCCGAGAATTACCCTTTTTTGTTGTAGTGTAGTGTATGTTAGCCCGGTTTGTATTTTGTTGTTGTGCTTTCCTGTTCTCTTGTTTCGGCCTGTTGTTTTTTCACTCCTTTTTTGATCCCCGTCTCCTTATAGATGTCCTCAGCCTCGCTTTGGTCGAATGGCCTATCTTATATGGCGACCTTGTCGCTATTTATCGGAAAAAAAGATGAGGGTAGTCATTTTCTTATACTTTAGTGATATTTATAGCTTTAAATCTGGATCAAATCTTTCAAATTAAAGACAAAAATAACATGCAATAAATTTTTTTTTTTTTGAACAAAATGTAATAATTAATTTAATCTATGATACTGGAGTAAATAATATAATTTGACATTAAACTTCAAATCAGTAACTCAAATCTCCCAATATGTAGTGATGGCCAATAACAGTGACGTGAGGCGAGTTAGGGGTGTCTCCCTTATACCCGTTACATACTTGTAAGCGTTATACAACCGACTCATGGATGGATATACGAGCCCACCCCGACAGATATGAACATGTATCTGTACTCAGTTTGCCACTTGTGAGGACCCAACAGATACATATTATCCATTCATATCTGTCTCATACCCACTCTTTCGAAAGCATCTCCGACCCATACTTGACCACATATACTCACCTTATATTCGTCCTTACATCCTTACATGTCTCGAACATAACAAGTACCCATGAGTAGTATATTTTACCTGTCTGATTGTCATTCTTTCCTCATTGTAGTAACACTTGGTAGAGAATAAGAGGTATAGGTAGGCGTGACAACAATCGAGTCAACTGGGTTGGATTGAGTGCACTTGTTTGGGTTTAGGTTATTTTCGATTTGCAATAAACTCAGGTCAAGTCGGGGTCAAAACATTCAAGTTCGGGTTACTTTCAATTTTACCTATACTTGGGTCTAGGTGAAGTTATTTTAGATTGCGATCACTTTAATATTTTTAAGGTGATCTTGGGTTAAGGTCAATCTTTAGTTTCAGGTCATCATAATCCTACTACTTGCTATCGTGGTGGCATAAACCATTTATAATAGTTTAAATTATATCTCAAATAATTTATGTTTTTATCGACATATTTTTTATACTATGATACAAGTGTTTAGTGGTCCCTTATAAAGTTTAATTTTACTCATGGCAAGTGAAAATGATCAATGCGTTCATAGACCTTGAGTTAACTCGGATTTCAGGATAGGCTGATTTCAGGTTTCAATCATTTTGGGTTAACCTAAGAACATAGCTGATTAGTTTTAGGTTAAAGCAATACAATTTATAGATTTACAATGTGTTAAAATATAAAACCAATCACGAGCCTTCACCCGCCAACTTAATCTTTTTTGGAAAAGTTAATTTTTTGATATGGCATCAGAGTCTTTTTGAACCGTAGGTCATGAGTTCGGATCTCAACAGTTTCCCTTACAATATCAACATAATTTAAGAACACGGTATGATATGAGCCTGTATAATATTAACGTCTTCACCCATCAGTTTAAACTTTTGAAAAAATTAGTTCCGTGACAGAAGTCGGCCTTTTAGGGATGTATTGATTGCCTTAGTTTGTAGTCCAACCGGCGTGGCCTTAAGCAGCAAAGTCATGCTCTCTTTTGACTCGTGAATCCCAACTTTAATGGACTCCATTATTTGCTTTTCATGGTCTTCTAGGCCTATACTCTACGTATGCCCTACCTAATTCAAGGAATTATCTAAGGCCTTACTTTATTCCGATAATATTATTATCAGAACAAAATTATTATTATTAGAGTAAATTAATAATTTTTAAAATAATTTTGTAGCTTTTATTATTTATAAGTTATATTATTACTCTAACAATAACAATTTTTTCATATCAATAACAACTCCCTGTTTTATTCAAGCTCACTCCTATAATTTGCTTTGTCATGACTTTTAGATAACTCGGGCTTGTTCGGTTAATACATGGGTTAAATTCCTTTTTCAATTTTTTAGGAAATAAGTATAAAGTATTTGAATGCTATAATGAGGAATAGAAGGCAAAGCAAAGATATTCTTAGACCGGACTGGACCAAATACCGGTTAAGTCCATATACTAGAACCGAAAACCTGACTGATATATGGTCGGTCCAGTCTGGTCCTTTACTGAAATGGCATGTTCAGTCCAAACCGATTTTTGTTCACCCTTGGTTGTAATTATCAAATTAATTTGCCTAATTTATGTATTAAATTAAAATTGTTATTATCAGGTCGAGCCTTTAGAACATATCCTTTTCTTTTGCCCTTTTGCTAGGGCAATTTGGATGTGCTCATGCATGAATTATAAGCCTGATCTTTTAGGTTTCCCCGGTTTTGCGAAATGGTGGGAAATGATAAATAAGAAATTCAAAAATGATCAATTTTTAATCACCTCATGTGTTTACATATGTTGGTGACTTTGGAAAAATTGTTGTTCTTTTGTTTTTAGTGGTAAGGATTTGTCTCCTCTTTCGGTATGGAAGCAAGCAGATAATCAAGCAAAGGAGTTTATGTCATCTGTTCAAAATCAGCAGCGATGGCAAGCCCCTACCAGACCAAACAGGTGGTCCCCTCCTCTACCTTCATCTATCAAGTTTAATCGGATTGTAAAAGTGCAATCGATTTTCTTAATCAGGATTCCTCCCCCACATGGAAGTTTCGCCAATAGTACAAGATATTTTAGCTACTAAGTCTTGTTCTGACTGTATTATGTTTAAGTGGATTCCCAGGTCATGTAATCAGGTTCCTTATATAGGAGCTAGACTCCATTTTATTAATGATTATAAGCATGACTGGTGGTGCTGTAACCCTCATCCTAAACTCTTGGAATCTAGTTCGTATGATGTAATGTATATTTCTTCTTAGGGCCTGTTGGCCAGTTTGTTTGGTCAAAAAAAAAATTGTAAAATTATAATTTTTAGAGGAAATTACAGAAAACCCTCCTCACAAATAAAAGCACTTACAAAACTCCCTCACTTTTAAAAATTTATCACTTAACCCTCATGTAACTTATTTTTGACCATTTTGCTCCTAATATTTAATTTTGTTTTTAGAAAAAGGTTTTATATTATTAGATAAAAATAAAATATTTTATGTTTTTAGCAAAAAAATTAAGAAAATTTTATATATTTGTAAAAATATAATTATTTTAAAATTTTTAAAAAAAATATTATGAGATAAAATATAACTTTTTTTTGGTTAAGGGATAAAATGGTCAAAAAAATTTATTTGGGGGCAAAGTGAAAAATTTTCAAAAGTCAGGGGATTTAGTGAGTGGTTTTGTTTCTGAGGGGAGTTTTCTGTTTTTAAAGCAAAAGTCAGAAAAATTTTCTATAATTTATCCTAATTTTTAAAACAATTTATAACTCTTATTTATTATAAATTATATTATTACTCTGTGAATAATAATTTTTAGTCAGTGCTCATTAGACATCTATCACATGCCAGCATATAACATCTGTAAAAGCCTATTTAGCGCAAAGGGAAAGTGTCTCCATTTCTTTTTCAACCAATTTCACTTTAGTTGACTATTCTATGACTCAAAAAAGATGCTTGCTGCACCTATAATTTTTTTTAACTGAAAACTACCTATATTTTAAAGTTACACTTAAAATTTTTAAAAGTTTTTAATATCATAGATAATATTGATATTATTAATTTTCTGTTAAAATAAATATAAAATTATCAAACTACCCTCCATTAAACTTATTTTTATCAATGAATTCTAAATAACTTTATAAATAAAAAATACTTGTAAATTTTTTTGTGACAAAAGGCTATAACAGCAGACCAAACTCTTAACAATTTCATAAATTTAAAAATGAAGGGTAATTTTATCATTTGTAAAATATATTACTTAACATCATTTGTACCCCAAAGCTGGCGTTTCATTTGATGGAAAGTTAACGATGTTAGCATTAGTTATGACATTGAAAATTATTTGTAAAGTTATATTATTTTCTGAAATTCCATTCAAAATATAGGTTATTTTCAGTAAAAACTCCTAAAACTATTACCACAGACAATTAAATTTTAGATTTTGATATATCTTTTTATTTAAATGTTTATTAAATTTAAAGTATAGATAACATATAAAGTTTGTCTTATATGTGTCCCAGGACACATTAGCTTTAATTTGTTTATCTTCTTCTATGATAATGTCAAAAATATTATTATAATTTTATTACTTATACGTAATATCTCTCAAATAATATACTACATATAAATTATGTGCTCAATATTCAATAATAATTGATTAATAAAAAAAAATTAATGTAAGTAATGTGCTTAACATAATTTATTTATTGATTATTTATACTTAATTAAAAAAGAATTGAAATGGCATACAGATAGACAAGAATAACCTATTGATTCTGTTTGATTTGGCATAAAGTTTTTTCTTTTTCTATTATTTATCACTTATATTATGTCGCTTCATATGTTATCCTATAACAACATATATAATAATTGATAGAAGCTATTTTCTTTTAAAACAAATAATAGAACACTGTACAGTGATAATATGTTTTCTGTTAAAATAAATAATAAAAAACTTTTCTTGAAATTTAACTTATTTTAAAATCTTTTTTATAGAAAAATATTTATTTTTTCACCACCAAACAGAGCCTAAATAATGGAGATTTAAAAAAGTAGCGGGGTATAAAATAAAGAAAAAAAAAAGCTAGAATTTAATTAAATGAAAAAAGAAAAAGAAAAGAAAGAAAGCCAAATCCTAAAGTAGGGGCAGGCACGTAAAGAAGAGTGTTTTAGGTAAAGCACGACTCAGAATAAATCTCTCAAAAGGTAAAGATTGTGACAAAAAAAAAGGAAGGTAAATTACAAAAAATTTTCTTGTCTTTTGCTTTAAAAATAGAAAGCTCCCCTCATAAATAAAAGCACTCACAAAACCTCCTTGCTTTTAAAAATTTATCACTTAACCCCCATGTAATTTATTTTTGACCATTTTGCCCATAATATTTAATTTTGTTTTTAGAAAAAGGTTTTATATTATTAGACTAAAATTAAATATTTTACGTTTTTAGCAAAAAAAATTAAGAAAATTTTCTATATTTATAAAAATATAATTATTTTAATTAATTATAGTAATATTATATAAGTTCAGAAGATAAAAATTATTTTTAAAATTTTTAGAAAAAAATATTATGAGATAAAATATAACTTTTTTTTGGTTGAGGGGCAAAATGGTCAAAAAAATTTATTTAGGGGCAAAGTGAAAAATTTTCAAAAGTTATGGGGTTTAGTAAGTAGTTTTATTTGTGAGGGAGTTTTTTTGTTATTGAAGCAAAAGTCAGGGGAATTTTCTATAATTTACCCAAAAAAAATTTTACTATTAATATAAAAATTATTATTATCAGAGTAATAATATAATTTATAAATAATAAAAGTTAGAAGTTTGCATTTAAAACTATAATTTTACTCTACAACAACAATAACAATAACAGTTTCAGTGTCTTAAGGGTTCCCGCATACGTAAGGTCGGGGCCAAATATACGCAGCTTTTCCCTTTTAGGGTGCTATCATGAAGGAGGGCTGTTTTTGAGGACCCTCAACCTGAAGAGCATGTGATCATAAAGCATAGAACCTGACCAATGTCACTATAAGTTTACTTTGATCATAATAATTTTGTCGTAATAATAATACTACCAAAAAAAGGTAACATCTTTAATAAAGAAAGTAGAGATAAATCAAGATATTCTTATAGCGACTTCTCATATTTATAATCTAAATAGTATTGGAAAAAATATATACTATTATGCCAATTTTATAACTTACATTTATTTTCTATAAATATTTTTCTATCAGATTTTTTTTATAAATCTTTCAATGCTTTATATTAGAAAATTTATCGTCTTGATATGGCAATTTTTTTTTTTCAAAGATATGCTAAAAATTTAGTATTTTTTTTGGGTCAGCCTAAAAATTTTAATATCATCATCTAATCAACTTGATATTTAATATGTATAAGAAATATTTATTCTTTTTATTTGGTTACTGTTTGCTAGAATGCGATGTCTCTAAAGAAATATTACCCATTTTGTTAAATTATTAATATAATATATATTTTTTATAATACTTATATTCTTAAGAAAATATGATAATGCTATTGGTAAGACAAAATTGTTATTGTCGTAGTTTTCAAGTTAGTTTTGTGACTCTTATTATTTATAAGTTACATCATTACTTTGATAATAATAATTTTTATTCTGATAATAACAACTTGCTAAAAATATACTAAGTATGATAAAATTTTACCAAATTTAAAAAAAAGACTTTGATATATGGACACAAAATTATTTTTTATCTTCTTTCCTATATTTTATAATTATTATTAGGATAATAATTGTTATTACTAGATCAATAACATAACTTGTAATAAAGAACAATTATAAAATTGAACAAAATTATACTATTATTAACAATTTGGTTCTTACAATAGCATTACCTTTTCTAGACTAGATATTAACAATAAGAAGTACAACAATAATAACAACAAACCCAGTGCCTCCAAGGGCTCCCGCATAAGCAAGGTTTGGGAGGGTAAATGTACGTAACCTTCAGGCTATTTTCGAGGACTCCTAGCATGAAAAGTTGATCCGCAGCAATGAGCCAAATACATTTTAATTTGACGGTAAAATCATTATCTTTAAAACAATTTAATAACTTTTGTTTTATGTAAGACACGTAATGTTAACAATAAATTTTAATTTGACGATAATATTACTTAAAAATATAGAGAAAGGGATAAAAACATTGCATATTATTTACATTTTAGTACTCTGATATTTTTGTAAATAATAAAAAAGATCCTAACCTTTTTAAATTATTAAAAGGCCCCTAAAATTTTACCGTATTAATAAAAAAGACCCATATCAAGCCTGATGACGTCATTTTCTATCAATGGAGTTGACGCGATGACCATTTTTTATGAATACACAATAAAACGATATAAAATACGCTTTAATTCCCTTATTCTTTTACTTTATAAGCACGGTATTCGAGATATAATATTATGTAGAAGTTATCTATTTCCGCTTAATTTATTTTAAAATATGATTATTAAAAGATATTTTTATTATTTTAATGCAGCATTAATAAAAGCGCATCTATTACCTCAGTTCTGTCAACTAAAAATAATATCATTAAGTCTGAGAGGGGCCTTTTTATTAATAAGACAAAAAATTTAGGGGCATTTTTATTAATATGATAAAAATTTAAGATATTTTTAGTAATTCAAAAAGATCAATGTCCTTTTTATTATTTTTAAAAACGTCGGATTATTAAAGGGCAAAATATAGTAAAACCTTCTGAACTTTGCAATTAATCACGACATACCTCCTGCACTTTTAATTTTGAAAAATAACTCCCTGAACTTTACAATTAAATACAACACACCCCCCATATTTTCAATTTCAAAAAATAGCCACGTAAACTTTGTAAATTAACATAACACACCCGCTGCACTTTTAATTTCATAAAAAAGCCTCTTGAACTTTGTTATTACACACACCTCACCCCTCAAATTTTGTTACTAAACATAATACATTACTTAGATATTCATAAATTTTAAATCAAAAAGTATGAAATTAAAAAAATTAAAAAATTATGAAAGATAATTTTTTTAAAAAATATGAAAAAATATAATAATAATTTTAAATTTTATTTTTCAATATTTATTTTCAAATTTTTAATTTCGTATATTTTTTAGTTTTAAATTTTTATTCCAATTTTAGAATTTATTTTTTATAAAATTATTATATTTTGTCTTATAGTATTTTTTTATAAAAATTTTAAAAAAATATTTTATTATTTTTTAATTTATAATATTTTTACTATATTAATTAAAATAATTATTTTTTTGTAAATATTAAAAAATTATCTTATCTTTTATCTAGAAATATAAAACTCATGTCTCTTGTCTAAAGATATAATTTTCTATCTTTTGTACAAAACTAAAAAAATCTCTCATTTTTAATTTGATACAAAGCTTTTACCTTTTATCTAGAAACATAAATTCCTATATTTTATATAAAACTAGAAAATTTCTTATTTTTAATTTGATAGTTTTTTTTTATTTTAAATATATTATTCTAATTTTTATTAAAGTTAAAAAAATATTATTATATTTTTAATTTTTTTTCATAATTTCTTTTAAATTTTTAAGTTTCGCATATTTTTAAAATTTTGAATTTATTAATGTCTAAGGAGTAAGTTATGTTTAGTAATAAAATTTGAGGATAAATTGTGTGTAATAACTTAGTTCAGGGGACTATTTTATGAAACTAAAAGTGTAAGAGGTTTGTTAACAAAATTTAAGGGACTATTTTATAAAATTAAAAACGTAAAAGATAGATTATATTAATTTATAAAATTTAGAAAGCTATTTTTTAAAATCAGAAATACAGATAATACATCATAATTAATTACAAAATTCAAAAATCTAACTATATTTTGTCCATTATTAAAATGTAAATAATCCAAACATTGCACATCCCAACAAAAACCCTAATCAAGAGCTATATGATTTCAAATTGGTACTTCGAGAATTGCGTTTCCTCCTCTCCTCCTCAAATAATCACAATTATCTTGTCAATCGGCGTCATCCTTAGGCAGATTCTCTTCTCGTCGCCTCTCCATTATATTCCCCTTTCTCTCTCTCTCTCCCGATTTCTAGGGTTTCATCTAGGGTTTTACGGGGGCAAATTAAGTATAAATAAGAATTTGATGGCGGAAGAGAGTGTTGTAGATTTGCCGCTGAAGAGGCCGAGAGAAGAGGAGAACAACATGGCGGAGAATAATGGCAATGGAGCTCCATCAATGGAGATGGAGGAGGTTAAGAAAGAGAGTGATTCGATTTCTTCTATTATTCCTGGGTGGTTCTCTGAGATTAGCCCAATGTGGCCTGGTTTGTGCCTCTTAAAATTCACCCCCTTTTTGTTTTTTTGATAAAGTTTGTTTCTTTTTTGATTGTAATGATTTTTAGTACGTGGGGTTGGGAGATGAGGTTTTAGCCTTAGAGGTTTTGTTATCGGTAGTGTTTTTATCACTAGATTAAGGTCTTGTTGTCAGTGCGTAATGATTTCTTGTTGTTTGTGAGTGTTACAATTGGTTTCTTTTTCTGGGTTTCAGATTTTTAATAAGCGGGGTTGGGAGATGAGGTTTTAGCCTTAGAGTTTTTGGTCACGGTCATTGGTTGTGTTTTTACCACTAGATTGAACTCGGTGTGTAATGATTTCTTGTTATTTTTCTGTGGTATAATTGGGTTTTCTTTTTCTAGATTTTTGGATTTTTAGTAAATGGGGTTGGGAGGTGACGTTTTAGCCTTCGAGTTTTTTTTGTCACGGGGGTGTATAATGATTTCTTGTTGTTTGTGTGTGTTACAATTGGTTTCTTTTTCTGGGTTTTAGATTTTTAGTAAGTGGGGTTGGGAGATGATGTTGTAGCCTTAGAGTTTTTGTCACGGGTCTTGAGATAATGGTAGTGTTTTTACCACTAGATCAAGATCTTATTATCGCCGTGTAATGATTTCTTGTTGTTTGTGTGTGTTATAATTGGTTTTCCTTTTCTAGGTTTTGGATTTTTGATAAGTAGATTTTAGCCTTAGAGTTTTTAGTCACGGGTGTTGATTTTGATAGTGTTTTTACCAATAGATTAAGCTCTCATTGTCAGTGCGTAATGATTTCTTGTTATTTATGTGTCTCAATTGGTTTTCCATTTATGGGGTTCAGATTTTTTAATACGTAAGTGGGGTTAAGAGATGAGATTTAAACTTAGTTTTTCCGACGGGTCTCAAATCCGATAATATTTTTACCACTGGATTAAGGTCTCATCATCTTTGCATAATGATTTATTTTCCATTATGTGTCCTCCAATTGGTTTTTCTTTTCTGGGTTTCAGATTTTAGTAAGTGGGGTTGCGAAATGAGATTTCATCTTTAGAGTTTTTGGCCCGAGTCTCAATTTTGATAGTATTTTTATCATCAAAATCTGATTGTCTTTTCGTAATGATTTCTTGTTCATTGTGTGTCCCAATTTATTTTCTTTTTCTGGGTTTATGGATTTTTGTTCAAGGGTCCCCTCCAACTTTGGTTGATTGCTTGATTATTACTTTGAATACGATGGGTTCTGGCTTATAAATTATGTTATTGGAGTTGCTGTTTCAGTGCGTGGGGGATAATGGTTTTCTAAGTTTCCCAATCTGGGTGTCTGTGCGAGGTGTCTGCTTTTGATTATATCATTGCTCTAATGCCAAATGCTGGAAACCTTTTATGCCTAAAATATCAACCCCATTTGTCTGTTTTGTGTGGATCTTTTATAAAAGAAGAAATTATATTGAGATATGGAGGAAATTTACAGAGTATTGATATCCTCAAATATTCTGTCATTTTTATTTTTCTTTCAAATGAGCTTCATCAGTTGCTGATTCTCTATTGTGTCATGTGCGAAACTATCTTTGCATCAGGCAGACGTTTTTGATTGCTTTTAACTACGTTCGTTGTATGAGCGAGTTGGTAGAGTTGGTGTAGTAGTTAGGCTATCCACCCCCGAGCTAAAGGCCTTTGGTTCGAAGCTCATCCCTGCATCTGTTTGAGAGTTGCTGTTCCTGTTGATCACAAAATTATATACTTCTCACCATTGTAAAAAAAGAATGAAAAAAATTGTTTTTTGTATGTTCACAATGGGTTGAGCTGGCAATTGTCTTCATTGGAGGCTTTTAAGTCTGCGTTTCAGCGTTTACATTCAGTGATCTTCAAGGATTTAGGTAAAACGTCACACGAACTGGTGAATTGTTCTTAAAAGAAATTTTCTGCTATGATTTCTCCTTAAAATTGGCATCAAATATTTAAAACTGTAATGGTCAACTGTTAGCTGGTAAAAGGACATAAACTTTTGTGTGTACATGTATTTGAATGAATTGAGACCATAACCTTAAAACTTCTTGTTTAGATTGAAAGGTTTAAGTTCATATTGCATCCACAGTCAGAGTGCAGTACAGGAGAAAGTGTCTATCAAATTTTTTTTCCGTTGAGCGAATGTAATATTGAAACTATAAGGCACTATGATGAACTCATGGAATAATTTTAAGATAAATTCAGAAGCCTGCTTATAATAAACTCAGTGGCACCACGTGGCATTAAAACCAACACCTCACCAATTACCTAACGTGGGTAACCTCGTAAGGACTGAATCCGTCAAGAAATGAAGCTTGAGGGATTATTTTGAATAAAAGAAAAGATAAAAGACTAATTTGAACCAATGGTGTTGAATAGATAATACGTCTTTGCAGCATAACAATGACTTTGCTACCATTTGTTTTTGTTTTTATTAATTGATTCAAATAGCAATTGACAAACGCCTACCATTTATTTTCACTAACGAGTTTCTGTGACGCGAGACAGGTGAGGCGCACTCGCTCAAGGTAGAGAAGGTTCTATTTCAGGGAAAGTCAGAGTACCAAGATGTCATGGTATTCCAGGTATTGGACTCTCTGTCATGTTAAAATTGCAGTTTTTGAGTACTTGCTGAACTGCAGATTTGTAGGTAATGCCTTATTGTTATTTTTTAAAATCGTTTTGTTTTTGCAGTCTTCAACCTACGGAAAAGTCCTTGTTTTAGATGGGGTGATTCAGCTTACAGAGAGGGATGAATGTGCATACCAAGAGATGATTACTCATCTCCCACTCTGCTCCATTCCTAACCCGAAAAAGGTTCTATTCTCTTATTCACCCCTCCTGACTATTAAACTTTTACTATATTATCACAGTTACAGCCGAATTGGTTTTTAAAATTTCCTTTTTATAAGTACTGGATTCATGCTACTTCAGGCGTGGTTGGTGACTGGGGATGAAAAATATTAAAGGTCTCACTCAGGAGTAATAGTTACTTTGATTCTTCATTTTGCTCTAATCAAATAAGTGTATTTGAACGTTGGTATAACATTTAGACACTTAACCTAAATGTAGGAAATCTAAGAAGATAGGCAAGTCTGACCTTTGGATATGTATTGCCGTCAAACTCTCATATCCAAGTCTGAGTAACATAGTATGAATTTAGAAATGGCATTTGGTGGAGCTAGAAATTGTTTCTATGTGGTCATCATAATGGATGAATTTACGTAAGAATGTGCGGGATATTTGATAGTTCGATACACTAACTCAGCCTATGGTTGTATGTTTAGGTTTTGGTAATCGGAGGAGGAGATGGTGGTGTTCTTCGTGAAGTGGCTCGCCACTCTTCAGTGGAGCAAATCGATATCTGTGAAATCGATGAGATGGTAGTAACGGTGAGTGCTTCCTCATTGCTTCAATGGGAATTACGGGAGAACATTTTAGTCTAAATCTCTTTGTACATTCTGTCTTTCTTAATAATATTTCCTTTCTTTACCCCAAAAAAAATATTATAATCGGGAGATTGATCATCTACCATGAAATACCTTTTATTTTTTCTCCCCGCAAATAAACTGAATATATCCTCCAGGTTTCAAAGGATTTTTTTCCGGATGTCGCAGTTGGGTATGAAGATCCTCGAGTGAAACTTCATATCGGTGATGGTATGGATCCGAGTCCTCCGCTTCACTTTTCTGCCTTTTTTGTCTCACTTTTATTGTTTCTTCGCATAACTTCATAACAACAAATACAAATATGTAAAATATTTTCCTTCGTTGAATGGAAATTGACTTCTCCCGCAACGAAAGGAAAATATTTTAATCCGTAGTAATCTCATACCATATGTGTCATTTCAACCTGAACTTTTCTAAGCATAAACCTCATACAAATTTTTTCTTTAGCTAGAAAGACACTCTTAAGAAAAAATATTTCTAATGGCAAATATGTTTTAAGAAATTTCTATTGAAATTAAAAGAGCCTAAATCTCATATTTCGTATTGGTAATTCATCCAGGAGTCGAGTTCTTGAAGGCGGTTGCAGAGGGAACTTACGACGCAGTTATAGTAGATTCATCTGACCCGATTGGTACCTATCTTCTTCTATCCATCACCTGCTGCTAATCTCAATACATAAATCGCTTTGAAAATCTCATTATTTTTTGAACGAATAGGACCGGCGCAAGAGCTTTTCGAGAAGCCCTTCTTTGCATCAGTTGCAAAGGCGCTTCGACCTGGGGGAGTGGTGTGTACCCAGGCTGAAAGTATATGGCTTCACATGCATATCATTGAAGATATCGTTGCGAACTGTCGGCAGATCTTCAAAGGCTCTGTCAACTATGCTTGGACCACTGTCCCTACATATCCAAGGCATGTATTTTGCGTTGATTTTTATGTCACTTGCATTGAATTTTTGGCTGAGGGCATTGTTTGGCCAACCCTTTTTTCAGAAAAAGAAAAGTGAAGCAAGAAAGTAATGCTTCTCCTTTAAAGTAGAAGCAAAAGTAAAAACTAAAATTTTTTCAGATAATTTTGTTACAACTTGGCGAAACAGGAAATCAGGGAGGAACGTGGGGTAGACAGTTCTTTTGCCTCTAGTGTTAGTTCCCAAGGTTGCTCCATTATGATTAGGAAGGTATACGTTTGAGTCTAAGAAAATCCGGGTTCACGAAAGCGGGGTACAGTTGTGTACATGTGACTCTCTTAAGGATTATGAGCCAAACTCAGCCCGAGTTAATCTGGCTTGAGGCGAGGCAAGGCTCAATACTCGATGAGATTAGAAACTTCAAGCTCGAGATCTTTGAACTTGAACCCAGCTTAGTGCATTCCAAACTAAGTTTGCCTTGTTTAAGCTCGACTTCATCTCGTTTAAGCTCGAACTATGCTTGATTTGGCATGATTAAGCTAATAAATTACATTAAAATAGATTCATCTAAGCTCTTTTAGACTCATGAGTGTATGAGCTCGAGTTTCACTAGGCTCATACTGCAGGTCAGAACTGTGGATCAGACCAAATATTAACTATTTCGGTCCAATTTGGACCATACGATCCTATGCAATTCCCCTTTTTTTGGTCCGAGTGCTTATTTGAACCCCTCCAATCAATTTTGTTTTCATTTTACTCCGTCTAGTTTCTGAAATATATTTCAGTTACCGATACCAATGGTTTTGCGAATTTCAGTGGGGTGATCGGGTTCATGCTCTGCTCCACCGAGGGGCCTGCTGTTGACTTCAAGCACCCAGTGAATCCAATTGATGAAGTCGAGGGTCAAGGCAACGCCAAACGGCCTCTGCGTTTCTACAACTCCGAGGTATGATTCCTTATCCTAGATTCAAACATTACATAATGGCCCTGGGTTTATCGATTCTAAACCAACTGTTATGCAATTAGTTATTATGTAACAATAATTTAGTACTCACCCACCACCATGTTATTGTATTTCCCAACTAAAACATAATGTTGAAACTTGCTCTTGTTCTAAAGTTTCGCAAGTACAAGGTTTTGGGTCTGTTTGGTCGAATTATGGGAAAAAAAAAAAAAAAGTTTCAGAAACACTTTGTGAATAAGCACTTCTATAAAAAATGCTGTGAGTAAAGGTATTTTTAACTGAATAATTTTTAGGTTTTGCTTTTGTTGAACTTTAAAGAAAAAATGTTATTTCCTGTTACTGTTTAAAAATCCTTTTTTAGGAAAGAGCTATTTTTCTAGGGTTGAGGATGTTTGGTTTAGAAAGAAAAATGCCTCGAAGTAGAAGTAGAAGTAGAAGTAAAAACTAAAACTTTTTCAGACAAGAATACTTCTATTAAAAACAATTTTTTTTATAGAAGTATCTGTTTAGAAAGTGTTTCTAGAGGGGGGGGGGGGGGGGGGGGGGGGGGACTTTTTCATAGGTTAGCCAAATACGCCTAAAACGAAAATCCAACTTCTCCTTTTATTTAAAAAACTTTTTCTTTATGGGTCAAGCGGCATTAACATCCGAAAAAAAATCTTTTTTCTAGAAAAGAAGTTCAGCCAAACAAACTCTTAGAAGCGACTTAAATCCCCTACAAAAATGCAATGTGATCAAATACCGACCTATAATCCTTACTTCCCATCTGGGTATGTGCAGATTCACTCAGCGGCATTCTGTTTGCCTTCGTTTGCCAAGAAGGTGATCGAATCGAAAGCGAGCTGATCGATGAACCAATCGAACGGAAGAACCCTAATTGAAATCTTGTCGTTTCAGCTCGGGTTGAGACGAGTTCCGTCCCAGTCTGGAATAAGAGTAGTATGTAGTTGATTTCTCACTGCATATTTCTCTCTGTTTGCTTCTACTATAGTTCTTTTTTGGGAAACTCTTAACCCATTGTTAGCATATTTCTCAATTTATAATAGCTGCTTTTTGATGTTATATCTTTTACTCAAATTTTGTTTGGTTATCTTCCTTTTTTCCCTTTCGATAATTGATGAAGAGAAGAGTCCTCAAGCGAGAGGCAGACGTCAAGCAAATACAAACCTAGTCTTAGATTATACAAACTAAGATGACAACAATCATCTAGTGTCTTAAAGAGGATCTTGCCAAAATATCTGGTACAAATATGATGTCGGGGTAGAGGTGTGGCACGCTATAGTCTAAGTCAGGCAGTGGAAGGATTGTATTATTAGATACGAGGCCTTTTTATACGCTTGTTAAAATGTTATGTGAATGTCTGGTACACACTAGAATCCTAATTCTAATTAGGATAGATTTGAAATGTTATTGTTTGAATAATCGAAGGAATTTAAAGTTAGAATTGTAATTTCATGACTGAGAGTCTCGAGTTTTAGGTAACTAAGTTAGATCATTTCGACTATTGTTTAGACAAATTTGGGTTAGTCATGTCGAGTTCCAATCAACTAAGATCGGACCATATCAAGGTTAAACCATGTCAATTTCAGGTTCATTTTAAATACGAAGTTAGCATAGCTCGGGTTGAAATTTAAAGAGAAGGAAGACAAAAACATCCTTATTTTATTTAAAAAAAGATTGAATGAGAAGAAGCATTGATATAGCATGGTCCAATAATGTGATAATTTGGACGTGTGAAATAGGACCCGTGAATGGTCCTTGTAAAGAGGAGACCAATAATGTCATCTGATAATTTCAACATGTGAAGAAGGAATTGGACTGTGAATGGTCCTAAGTGCTCAGATAGTATCTTGTTTCTCTTGAGATATACGACAATAACGACCCAGTACCTCAAAATTTTATGTTTACAGAGTGCAATCCTATAGAGGTGTTTTTCTTCAAATATATTTCATGTTAATTACGTGCTCTACTTCATTTAAAAATCCAATTATGATGTCGGGATGTTGTGAAATGTTAATCAATTCAGTTTGTTCGAAAATAGTAAATCAAAATTGTGTTAGTGTTAATACGTTTCGTGGCTATCCATGCTTTTTAGTTTTCTGGTAAAAAACAGGATATAAAAACCATACAACAGATCAGGTTCAAACCTCCGTAGCCTCAACTCGCTTATCTATTAAAGAAAACTCCAATATCACCAAAATGTACTAGGATGTACAACATTTTTTTTTTATTTTTTTATTATCAATGGATGTATGGCATTTATGTGCCAATATATTACATACAGTAAAAAATTACATTGGTTACACAAGAGGATAGCTGAGTTCACTATTTATCCCCTTAACCCCTCTCCCATGAACACGGGATTCGAATCCAAATCTCATACACCACCTCCTAGAGACTTTACCGATTCAATTAGCTAGCACCTTCACGTATAGCTATTATATGCCAATAATGAGAACATAGGTTGCACAAAGAAAATCCTCAGAAAAAATATGATGGACTGTTCCTTCAAGTCCACCCTTTGGACGCACACACAAAACTAACAATTTTTAGTAACTAGATTTGATGCTCAGTATCTGACGCATACATAGAACTAATGAACAAGAGATGTTCATGTTCAATGGCGGAGACGGAGATCTAGCCAAGTGCAAACCTAGGCAAACATGGTACTTATCAAAACGTATTTACATTGACATTTTAAGATCATTTTTTTTAAACAGGAAGATTACTTGAGAAAGCAAATGAAAGCTACAAACACTGCATAACTCACAGTTTCAAGCCAAAAGAGGAACTTTGAGTTCATGTCTCCAAGGTGTATCCAGTTTCAGCCGCGAAGCACAGAACAAAGCCACCACCTGTTGTCGAGATTTGAATACGTCAGAAAATAGGGGAATAGATTGTGTTGTTACAGGCATGTTTGGCATTATTTTCTATTTCTAGTTTTTGATTTCTTGGCTTTAGTTTTTTTCCGCTAGTTGGAGCAAAAACATAAAACAAAGAACTAGAAAAAATCCATTTTCAGACCTTGGTTTAACTTCGCAACAGCTAAAAACTACAAAAAGACAACTCCGTTAGTATAAAAAAGGCTCACCAATTAAAACTTTGTTTGGACCTCTAAAATCTCAAGACCAGCCCCACCCACGTCTTCCTCCCTGGTAGAACAAGGGACCATAACAAAGAAAGGTAGCATGACCCCGCGGGGGGGGGGGGGGGGGGGGGGTGGTTGGTGGTTTGGGGGAGAGAGAGAAGTACCATGGACATGGCTGCACAAATAATGCTAAAGCCCTTGCAGTTGAAGGGGGCATCACTGGATAAAAACCACACTGCATTAACAATCCCTTAAGAGTTAGCATCCCCATGACAAGCTTAATGCAACAAGTTCTAAAGCCATAATACCAATTGAAACTCACAAGTTAATGGGCTCATCACCAGGGGTGATAACAGCGATGCAATTGCCTGCACTGATGCAATAAAGCCTAGGACTTTTCCCTGTGATTCATTGAAAAGGTAACGAGTCAGATAGACCGATATTTTTTCCATAACACTGAATAGATATCAGTTTCAAAGTCATATGACCTCATCAAGGAACTTGCTAGTCCAAAAGCTTAATCCAAAAGCAAATTAAGTCCGACAAACCAAGATATTTCAGGGGATTTGCGAAAGAGAGAAGCATCATTTTTTAGGTAGTAGATAGGTGTTATTTTCATTTTCGTTTATAGTCTTTTGTTTTTGAGGCATTTTAAGGCTTTATATCAGCCCAAACTTCATCGTGCACTGGGGCTTTATATCTAAACTACCAAAAACATGTGAAGCATGCACAAGTCCAAACATAGCCATTTCAACCAGTTTTGGGCTTTAGATTTGCGTTAGGAACTTGAACTAAGTATATATTAAAGGGTAGCTCAGCACGTAAGACTGACCGAAGTGGGCCTTGGGAGGGTTTTGATGTGTGTAGCTTTACCCCGTTTCTATGTAGAGGTTATTTACAAGGCTATAATTCATGAACTCAAGGTCAAAATGGAGCAACCATCCAAGTCGAATAGAATAGACCAAGTTGGAAACAATCATTTCCAAAATCTAGTTTTTATTTTCTTATAGACTAGAACTGCAAAAAAACAAAAAAAACATATCAAACAAGCCCATAGCAATAAGCCGAAGGTAATCCAACTTTCTTGTACAATCTGAACATTAGAAAATGATAAGATTCAAGAATATATAACAGACCTGATCATATGAACTTGATGCTTTTGAAATAATAGCACAAGTCTGTCAAATCAGTGGTTCTCAGCATAAGCATAGGGTAAAATATTAGACAATCAAAATTAAAATAGATATGGAGGAAGAAAAATTAGTCCTCTGCACGGGCACACTAGAAATAGTACTTACGGAAGGTTTCACAAGGACGTAGGCCAGGCCAAATGAAGCATTTATGTATGGCACCTGTTACATAGCAACCCCTCCCAACTTAGTAATAGTATAGGAATAATTTGGATCATGGAATCGAATTGTGGTTTGTAATTGCGATCATGATGTCTCAGAAGAAGGGTGTCAAGGATGTCACATCATGGGGATCAACCGCGCAAGTAGAAGCTTTGCATTCCAGGGAAAGTTGCAATTCCGAACAGAAGATGAGAGACTCCAAATCCAGCTAGAATTTGAGCTAAACTCTTGCTTCTGGATTCTAAATTTTGAATCTGTTTTGAGTTTTATTAAGATTCTAGTCATAGTTATATAACTATTAGAACTTTACCTTGGTTTTTTGGGTTTACAAATAGCTTGGAGATTAGATGGAGGATTTAGCTTTTGATGATAAATTTTTGGTATTCAATATTTCCCTTTTCATGTTATTTCAGCATTCTTATGAATCAACAATTAACTGAACCCCTTTAACCTAGCATTCCAAGGAACCAGCAGATTAGAGGTGGTCCTGGTATTTCGTGTTCAATCGCTTCCTTTTCCACGCCTCATCAGTTTCTATCTAATCCAGGATTCATTTTTTCACAAAAACTAAATGGACCCAAATATTAATTAGTTGGCATATATATTCTTATGTCCCTGCTTTTTTTGCCTATGTTATATCTCATTTGGAACACCATGGCAGACACAGGTTTCATGAGTACATAGATGTACTTACCCAAGATGCCCAGGCAAAGGCATAAAACAATGCCTGCAAATGGAAACCAGAAATTAGAAAAGAAGATCACTTGTATGATGTTGAATCTATAATCATAATGGTAAGTAAGAAAGGGTGACAGGAAAATGTATGAGTTTCATACATAAGATGTCGATGCAAGCAAGCCCATGCAGAGTATTGCTTTATCTCCAACCAAAGGATTGATTACAGGCACCACCAACATCTAGTGGCAAAGCAAAAAATTTAGAAAAATAAAAAAGTGACAAAGGGAAAGTATCCGAAAATCTAAGAACCTGCTTGGTATCGGTTTTTGTTTACGGTTTTTGCTATTTGAAAAATTAAAAACCAGGTTAGAACAGTTTCTTTTTTTTTTTTTTTTTTTTTCTTGTTTTGGTTTTTTTTATACAATTTTCGTGCCAACTAGGAAAAACCTAAAAACAAAGAACCGAAAACCAAAAACAAAAAAATCATTTCAAAAACCTCGATATTTTAGTTTCTCAAAAAACAAACACTACAAACAAAAGACAATAACAAGCAGGCATTAGTTTCTTGTTTAAATTGATGGTAGTTCATCTCTTACAATGTTTTCTCTATTTCTTCCGAGTTCTGATGTTCACTCATCAGATACAAGGTTGGTCCCATTTGGCCCCCATCCATACGACTTTTACTACTTAGAGAAAAAAAATCTAACCACGGTATTTTGGTGCTACCACTTCCACTTCACAAGTATATCATATAATTGACAGAACATAGTCCAAAGTAGAGAAGGACCAAATGATGCACAAGTCTGCAAGTAAATGATATACCTGAGAAAAGATGGAACCAACTTCCACAACCATCAACATTTCTGAAAATTGATTCTTGTCGAAATTAAAAGCCGCCTTCAGATAGTACTGCACATGCACAAACCTACATGTCAGGAGTTTTTCTTGTAGAAAAATTTAACATCCGTTAATTCTTGATTATTCGATCCTTTTTTTATATTTTAGCCTATATCATTGTAACAACATATGGATTACATAGCAACAAATAGCCTCAAAATTAGGGGTGTAAATGAGCCAACCCTTCTCACGAGCCAACTCATCATAAAGCCCAAAAAGCTCGGCTCGGCTAAGCCGGCTTGTTGAGCTTATCAACCGAGCCCGAACCTAATGAAGCTAGAGCTTGTAGGCTCGCAAGCCTAAAAGATCCTAAGCAAACATGCCTCAATATAATTTATTAGTCTAAACTATGTCCAATAGAACCAAATTTGAGCCTGAATGAGCCCAACCCAAACATAAACGAGCCCATGCAAGCCTAGATTGAGTTCAAATAAGCCTGAAAATTGCAAGCTTAATTCTGAGTTCACCGAGCCAAGTTCGAGCACAAACGAGCGGAACTCAAGCTTGAAGTATCCGAGCTCAGCGAGTTTCAAGCCAAGCCCAACCCAAGCTAAATGTAAACAAGTTGAGCCGAGCCAAACCTCGAGCCTTACAAGGGTTCAGCTCTACTCAAATACACCCCTACTCAAAATATGCATGATAGATAAGCCCTCAAGTGGTTTGTAACGCCGGGTGCCAACGGGGTGGCCCGGGTTTGATTCCCACTAAGCTCAAAGTGGGCCTCTTTATGAGGTGATTTAGGGGTATTATCCCCCTCCCCCTGTCCTTACCATCATTTAAAAAAAAATAAAATAAAAAAATAAAAAGATTTTGCTAAATTAAGCAAAGGAGCATACCAGTAAGACACTGCTGATGCCAGACATCCCCCATTCATAGAAGAAGGCAACCAAAGAAATAATCTTGAGAGTTGGACTGAACACCAAAGTAACCTCATAAACAATCATCATCAAATTTTCTTGAATTTGTTCACCAGAATATAAGATTGTGGATCACTTAGGCCTGTTTGGTATCATTTCTGTTTGTATTTTTTGGTTTTTGAGGAACTAAACCATATTTTCTTCCTTGGTGGGAGCCTCTTTGAGGCACTAGGTTTGTTGTTGTTGTTAATTCTCCCTTGTTTTTTGTTTTCTGTTTCTAGTTTTTTTCTCAATTTGAGTGACAATTAAAAACTCTTTGAGGCACTAGGTTTGTTGTTGTTGTTAATTCTCCCTTGTTTTTTGTTTTCTGTTTCTAGTTTTTTTCTCAATTTGAGTGACAATTAAAAACAAGAAAACTTGTTTCAAAATATGGTTTTCAATTTCTCAAAAACCAAAAACTGCATATAGAAAACGATCGGCCCTTAACAATTGTGAGAGGAATGGAAAAATAAAAAAGAAGGCTAACCAAAACCCTTGAATTCCGAACAAAAAAGAGTGACATAAATAAGAGCCATTAGGTTTAGTGTAGTGATTAGGATACCCACCAGTCAAACATGAGATCTTAGTTTTAAAGTTCATCTCCTCCTACCCCAAATGGTGGCAACCCTACTTAGAGCAATGTTGTCCTTCCTGGCTATGGTGAAAAATCTACAATAATGACGACATTAATAAATCACCTGCTAGTTACAACAGTGGCCGCATGTCTCATAGACTTGAACCGATCTCTGACGACCATTGAGAAGATGGACGGGACAGGTGGTTCCTGCTTCTGTCTAGGTGCGCGCTTGACGGTCTCGACTAGAAAGAGTTGCACATACACTGGGCAGAAGGCCAATAAAGCAACAGATACCTGGAGACGGGACAAACACATACACCATCCTACATGAAAAGACTAAAGATATGATCAAACAGAAAATTTTGCACAGAATAGACAAAAAGAAGTAACATGCCTCAAAAGCATACTTTTCTGGAAGAAATCTTGCAACAGCATTTCCCAAGACATGGGAAGCAGAAATGACTCCGGTAATCCAACTGAATGCAGCAGCTCTTTTGCCTTCCTCGAACACGTCTGCCTAATAAGGGTAAATAAAAGACTTCACACTTAGGCTCTTTTTGAATCATAGAATATTTTCAATTAGAAAAATTAAAAATTTTCTCTTCCTAGCTAAAGAAAATGGTTTCAGTATATAAATTTGTAAGACTTTTACTCTTGGCCAACTTAAGTTTGACGTGAAACATATATGACATTAGATTACAACGGAAAACATTTTCCCTCCATGAAGAAAAATATATGCAAGTTTTGTTTGAGGGAAGTCAATTTCCCCTTAATCGAGGAGAATATTTTCTATATTTGTAGTGGTTGTTGTTAAGTTAAGCAAAGAAATAATAGAATTAATATGGAAAAGGTTTTCCATGAAAACAAAAATGGCAGCCATGAATAGCTTCCAACAAGTCCCTTGAAAGAGCAATGTCTCACCACATAAGCAATAGAAATGCAGAAAACACTTCTCAGACTCAGAACGCTGGAGATTGTATGAAGCACATAATATGCATAAATGAATCCTCTTGACTGGTTAATAGCAAGCACAGCTGTATAAAAGATAAGAAAGATTACGAATACGAAATTTAAATTCAAAGAGCAACTCAAACCATGTAGTGTCTAATAAGGAGGAAACTGTTTTCCAGGAATTGTTACTTGGTATAATGAGGTTCGAGCATTTATTTATTACCTAAATATCTTGACATTTTGATATATATAATGAGGTATTAGCGTACTATAGAATACTATAGAGATAAACAAAAGGATTTAAACATAGTCTTCATTGATTTGAATAAGTCGTATCATAGAGTGCCAAGAGAGGTCCTATGAAGGGTCTTGGAGAAGAAAAGCATCCCCATATAATCTACTCAAGTCATTGAATACATGAACGAGGACAGATCAACCAATGTGTGTACAGCAGAAGAGGAGACTGATGCTTTCCCAATTACAGTTGAGTTGCATCAAGAATCATTCTTAAGCCCTTTCCTTTTGTTCTGGTTATGGACGAGCTCAC
This sequence comes from Simmondsia chinensis, assembly GCA_018398585.1. Classification (NCBI taxonomy): domain Eukaryota; kingdom Viridiplantae; phylum Streptophyta; class Magnoliopsida; order Caryophyllales; family Simmondsiaceae; genus Simmondsia; species Simmondsia chinensis. The sequence goes on along the minus strand of JAGTTD010000006.1, from coordinate 38,872,196 downwards.
TAGGTAAGTTCAAAGGGATGTGCCTTGGTGAATGCTTTTTGCAGATGATATAGTCCTGGCGGATGAGTCAAGAGAAGGGGTGAGTGAGAAGCTAGAGTTTGGAGAGGTGCCTTAAAATCGAAAGGATTTTAGCTCAATCGATCAAAAACAAAGTACATGCGAAATAATTATACACGAAATAAATTGACACAACTAAAAGCAAAAGGAGGAAATTGACACAATGGACAAGGCATAAAGACTTTTGCATAACTAACCCATATAAAAGCATCAGGGGAATGGAGATAAACATGCCATACCAAAGGGAAGAATCGACGTAGATATAGTGAAAAGGAGCAGTGGTTTTCGACCATACTCATCAGAGAGCTCGCATAAGAGTGGAAGCACCACAATCCTAAAAATCCCAACAACCTACATGTCCCAAACAATCAATTAGAAATCTGCAACATGTGTTCCATCATATGATAAAATGCATAAAAGGCAAACTGAATATTTTAACAGTAATACAAGAATGCACCTAGGTGTTCATGAATATGTGCATGTGCAAGCGTGTGTTGGAGAGAGAGAGAGTAGTTGTAATGCATAAGTTTGGCTTAAGTTGCAGAACAACATTTTGATGAATGCCTGAAGGCAGAACTACTTTCATTAGATGATATCCATATCAGAATATTCAATTTATCATTTGTGTTTTAAATAGAAAAATTACATATACATGCCATATGACATGCATTATACAGCTAACATTAAGAAAACACATATTTTACATTATTATTGGTAATAATAAGTAAGCGCCCTTTTTAAACAGAAAAATATGGATACAGGTAACTAACAATGATGTCCATTTGTCATTCTGACACAAAGCCTCTAAAGGAGTTAAACAGTGCCAAGTGCCACGCTATCAATTTATCATAGTGCTGTTATCTTCAAGGCTCGGTATGGTATGACAAAAGTTCTCGTGCAAGCCATTGTTAGTGCTCCTTCATATGTGGCTATAAAAAATAATTTGAAAGGAAAGCATTTCCTCCTATATGGGAGAAAATGACTTACTCTCAAGGATAAAAAGAGTCACTTTTCTTCACACCACTAGTCCCCGACCCACCCCGAGCCTTATACTCTTCCCATCTGACTTCAAACTGTGCTAAACACCAAGTCCATGAGTAACGCAATGAATGTTAATTTCAGAAATTAGACGAAAAAAGTCATGAAGAAAAAAATTACTTTTATTAAAAATATATTAAAAAGAAATATTTTTCAAAAAAAAATGTTTGCCCTCCCACTAAAGGGAGCCTAAATATTGAAAGAATTCTAATTCTAGCAAGCAAGTCATAGATAATTGAAATGAAACAATTGTACTTGAACACGGACCATTTGCGTTTTTCGTTGATTAATATGCTTTCCTATTACAAATCCATTTTCCTTCCATTCAGCTGTCTCTCTCCTGCATTTTTTAGTGGTAAGAAGTACAATATTTTCCCTAAATAGGGCACCAACCATAGTTGTAGGAAACTCCTAAAATGCTAACGTTTCATACTTAGAAATGCGATTTGGCATTCTGAACACATTTCAAACACGTATTAAATTCAATAGAAATATTCTTCAAACAATTGTTGAATCGTTTTGATAAGAAAATAGTTATCAGTTGATTTTTTCATTAATTATCTCTTGATTCCAAGGAACAACTGAATCGTGTGCGTATGTTAGAGTCAATTTTCTTGATCTTATTGCAGTACTCAATTTTCTTGGTTACTGCTTAGTATTGACTTTGTTTTGATATCTCATGCTGTAACAGTTCAACTAATGATATTTTATTAATTTTACTAGTATACCTAATATGTAGTAATGTATGACTGCCTTTTCGGTGTACCTGATACGACTGGGAGCTGTTTTATTTGCCTATTTGCCTACTATTTGCCTTTTGGTTGCTTTATGAGTTCATTATGCTTGCCTTGTGCCATGTTTTTTTTCTCTTTGCTTCCATGCTTTCATACTGCATGCTTCTCAGGTTGCGGGCCCTCAGAAACAACCTACCCTGAAGGGGTAAGGGTGCATACATCCCAACCCCCGCCCCCCCCCCCCCCCCCCCGACCTTGTGTATGCGGGAGCCCTTGAGGCACTGGGTTTGTTGTTGTTGTTGTTGTACCTAATATGTAGTAATATAAATGCTCTGTCTACCCTCCCAACTTTAGGACTTCTATAACTACCAGTTCCACTTTTTGTTTCTGCTCCGTTCAACTATGCCTCAACCAGATGGGGATGGGGAAGGAATGATCGAACTCAAGATCTCGTTCCTAGGGGCGATAACCCTTAACTGCTATACGTACCAATCTCACGCATATCTCCAGTTTACTAAAAAAGGTGGAAGCCCAAGTTATTTTCACAACACAACAAGCGAACTGCTAAACAAGGTGGTTTGTGTTCTGTAGCATAAAACTTCGTCAAATCTTTTGCATTGTGGCCCAAGGGGCCAACACTAAAATTAAAATACCATCAGAACTCCAAAGTTAATGAGTGTTTGAGAAGAATAGTACTAGAATTGATGACCTCTCAAGAGTCCTCGTGTTGTACCTCTTTCAATGTGAGAAAAGGCGTGATATAGATGAAGATGAAACAAGCGGAATGCCACCTACTTACTCTCAAGGCCGGTCAAGACACCAAGCAACCCAAGTAATCGTTTGAGCTCCCCAATTTGTTAAAGAGCCCTTTTCAAAATTAAAAATGTATTATGAGTTTGCTTCTATCGCATATCATCATAATTGCATAAATAAAGATTTATGTATTATATACATTATAAACGTATATGCTCACATATAATAAAAGGAACCTACATATTAGCCAGTACTATAATATAAAGTGTATTATTCGAGATGAGCTTAAATTGAACAAAACACATATGTTGTTAAAATAGCACCCACCAACCAAAACTTACTCTGAGGCTCTAAAATCTCATAACCGGCTCTACTCGCTTCCCCGGTTCTAACGCAATGAAAAAGAAAGCAAAACAAAATAAAACAAGCATCAGAAAGCAAAGATAGAGAAAGAAGGTACCGTTTGTTGAAGGCCGTTGAGATAGACAGCTTCTGCGCAAGTAGACTCTCCGGGACATAATGCAGTTGTGGTTACATCTACCAGAACTGGGACAATCATTTCATCAGCAATCCCATGAATAAACAATGGCACCAGTAAATGTGATAATAGCCTTAAATCTCTGAATAACCTCAAATCTCTCATGCTCTCGATCTTCCGTATCAGTTTGATGCCCATCTTCTCTATTGCACCTAACAGTGCTTACAACGATAACGAAGTGAAATATTTATGACTAGTATCAATCGATCACACAGAAGAAAGAAGAAGGTAAAGACTCAATCAGAAATACAAAATTGTAGAACTTGATTGCTTCAAACACCAATAAAATAGTGGCTTATTCAGAATCAGGCAATCCCATTGAAATTATCAGACTGATCAAATACCAAGTGATTGTCAAAAAATTTGTCAAGGTACCAATTATTACAAAAGTTTAAATTAATGGATGAAGGCACAAGAATGGTTTTATATTGTAACACGCAAATGCCCATTGGGCCTGAAGCAGACATAGTGCACAGGTTCACTTCATACATTATGCTTAAATTATATTAATAGTAAATGGATATCATGTCAAGGAACCAATTATTCCAAAAGATTAAGTTAATGAGTAAAGGCCCAACATTGTTTTATACTCTAAACAAAATTATTAATATATAATTAATTACAAAGAATAAATTTTGAAAATTATGTATTAAATTTTATACACATAGCAGGGAATCAGTCAGTGAGAACTGAAAATGACATTATGTTTTGTTTACTTAACCGATCATTCTAACTTTGATTCGGACATGCTATCAAAATTTGAATGGTAGAAAACACTTATGCTACTCTTGTTTCCACAAAGAGATTATTCATCTAAAAGTAATGAAAATTCTCCAGATGGATGCTCGATTTCTTCTACAATGAACCCAAGACCTCATACTTAGAAATGGATAACCTAACTATTATACCAAATTCATCAGCTTAATTCTATATGAAACTGAAAGAATGATAATATTCCGGGGAAAATGGGAAATAAAATATGAAAAGGCAGTGAGCCAGTTAGTAATGTTGGTGCCTAAAATTTAAAAAAAGAAAACAAAATGGAAGTGACTAGCTTCAACACATGTGAATTTAGCCGAAGAAGTTGGCACATATGTTGGCTAGGTATAAAATCAAAGTGAGATAGCTGCCAAAATCATGAACACAACACGAAGATATCTGGTTTAGGTCGAGATTTTTGAAGTTAGATTGAACTTGAGTTGACCCATTTAACCCATTTAGGTATTTCAGTTTCACTCATTTAACCCGTTTTCAACACACTTGATCTGTTTATATAATTATATTGGGTGCTTGAGTAGTATATTATTGTTATTAACATAGATTTTTGCTAGCATATCTCACATAAGATAATTTAAACTACACTTAGTAATGTTAATTTGATAGTTCACTTTAACAATTATAATATATGTCATGTATTCATTGTCAGTATCAATCATAAAGTGTATTATTAACATATTTATAAGTTGATAAATTAGCATTTAATTGAAACAAATCACAAATATAGTGTAATGGGTAACCCACAGGTTACCCACTTAGCACTAGGGTTAGGTAAGGTTGAGACTTTCTAACCCGTTTAATAAATTGACTCTATTTCTAAGACTCCTCGCATAACACGAGTATGCATGAGCACGACAAACACTGATATGGGGGAGGGGGACCACTAGCTAAAATTCTTATATAATAAAATGAAGAATAACCGAGATTATCACTAAATTAATGGCCCCTACTAAAATACTATTGTATCATGTATCATCCTACACGTTGATTGATTTATTTTCTCCTTTTAACAGAGATTACTATTACAATCAACAGTGAATTCTTTAATATATAACAAAAGAAGGAACCCTAAATGTTGTTGGAAAGCTAGATCCAGAAATTACCTGCAATTAGATGCAGAAGAACAACGCATCTGCAAGCTACATAATGACACGAGATCCCTACACCTCAAGTCATAGAAGATTTCCTGCACGCAGCTGCGTTTCTTTTCCTCTGAAATTGTCTATCCTGGTCGAAAAGTGTAGGAAAAATCACACAATTCAAGCAAAACGGAAGCGAAAAATAATAAAAATAGCGAAAATCAACACATGATACTTTAACGTGGAAACCCTTTCTTAGCAAGAGGAAAAAACCGCGGGACCCAACTGGTACCTAAATCCACTATAAAATTAAGGATTATAATCTCTAATCATGACCTCAGTCCAATAAATGAAAACTGCAAAATTGCAATTTTGCAAGGGAGTTCGCGGGAGTACGCCAATGCCCCCCAAAACTTGATGCTGGTCCGGTGAGAGACTAGGAAAGGAAAGGAACATACCCAGTGCCTCAAGGGCTCCCGCCTACGCAAGGTCGGGGGGGCGGATGTACGCAGCCTTCCCCCTTCAGGATGTTAACCTTAAGAGAGGCTGTTTCCCAGTGCCCCCAACCTGAGGGTGAGGACTTCCCAGGAAGTCACCCATCCTGGTACTACTCTCGCCCAAGCACGCTTAACTTCGGAATTCTAATGGGATCCGGTGACGGTATGTTGGTGCCCTCTTTTGTACATTCAAAGGAGGTTATAGTGGAGAGACTATTACATTCAAAAGGAGGTTATAGTAGAGTAGCTCATATGGTGTATAAGTTAAAATATTTTTGTATTGTCCACAGATATGGGACTACTTTTGTTCTAAATTGTCTATATCAGAGACTTGCGCATTCAAAGAAGACCCAAGAAAAATAGTTTATATAAAATTTTCCTTTAACCCATAGAATCATTTACATCTTTTAATCAAATTAAAGTTCAAAATGAATGTATGACTCAAAAATATTCACTGAATAACATATTTCATGTTTGTGATTGTTGCTATCCATTAAGTTGGGAAAACTTTTCACCCAAATAAAGCCTAAACGATTGACCTACACATAAATTAAATCCTTCAAATTTAGCTTATGCAGCAATAATAACAAACTCGGCACCGAAAGGGCTTCCGTTAGAGGTGGCCGGGCCGGGCCGGGCCGGGCCTTGGCTTGCACCTGGCCCAGTGAGCCCGGCCTGGCACTTTATTTTTTTTAAACGTGATGAAAAAAATTCTACAAAAATGCCACTAGTGAAATTCGAACCTCATACCTCTAACATTTAAAACACATCCATTACCATATGAGGTGCAATTTTTTTATCATTTTGTTGGATAAATAAAGTATTTATTAAATGTTTTGTAATAAAATAACTTAATCGAGCCCCGGGCCGGGGGGTGAGCTGGGCCTGTTTTCGGACCGGCCCACTGGCCACTACTAGCTCCCGTCAAGATAAGGTTCGAAGAGGGTAAAGATGTTTGCAGCTTACCCTAGGGAAGGACGAGTATATGACATTGACAGTAGATTATGAAATCATTGCTTTTGGACATTGATTTAGGTCTGCTGAACATTGCATTTTGATGGCGAACATATTACTCAATTTCAACTTGAAACGATACCATTTACATCATCATGAAGAAACAACAATAATGAGTACATCAAATATGTTCAGTCGTACAAGAAGATGAAATAACTAACATGAAGCACCATCAAATGTAGAGAGAACCAAACTAGGTCAAATTTGAACATGATTTCTCCAACGCAACATTGACATTGTTACAAAGAACGGTATTAAAATCTGATTTCAAAAAACCGATATTCAACGTGAACATCACAGTATTCCATCTACTCTCCGAATCTGCTGCTGCTTCGGTTCATGATAACCAAACCCGAGGCTGAAAGTATCTGCTGAAAATCTAGCTCCAAAGCTGCATCACCACACTCAAATTAGCTAAGCGAGCATGAGTCCAGTACAGCGCAGGCTCATGAGCCTAAATGGGCCAAGCTTGAAGTGAAATATGAGTTTAACGTGCATGAACACGCAAAGTTTGAGTTTTAATGGGCCACTTGAGACTAAAATGAATCTAAATAGTAAACTCACGGGCTTGTTTGATCAAGTTGAGGATGATAACTTTTTTTTTTTTTTTTCACAAGCATGTTTTGTGAAAAAGTACTCTATGCGCTATCGATAAAGGTATATTTGTCTAAAAAATTTTAAGTTTTTGCTTCTACTTTTACTTTAAAATAGAAACACTATTTTCCTGCTTCCACTTGAAAGCAGAATAACAACTTCTATTTCTATTCAAAAGCATTTTTTTGTCCAGCAGCAAACACCCTTTAAATCTAAGAAAATGTTTCTTTTTTTTTTCGGAAAAAAGCAAATCCCAAAAGAGAAACTTGGTCAAATAGGCAATAGAAGCTCGGTCAAAACGTGAAACGCAAAACAAGCCAAGCTATAGACGAGCAAAACACCTCCATGTTCAAATCACGCATACCTCACCCCATTTACCTTCAAAAAAACGCCTCACTATTCCTCTTCACAAGCTTCAGCAGTAGCAATCGCATCTTCTAGTGTATTTATAAACTGCTCGCTAACATGTTTCGCCACTGAGATCATATCAAGGATGACACTCGGATCCAGGCCAGCACCCCCTCTTTTGGTAAGCCCGCATATGTGGCCTTGCCTGTTAATAGAGACGGAGATTGCAGAGCTCATCTGGGATTCCTCCTCAGTAGTTGCATCCACAATATAGTGTTTTCCAACCTACATAATGGCAAAAGCTCATTTAAAAATGGGGGCAAATGAAAATTTGATCGAGGTGAACAATATGCAAAGCACAATCTTATTTAACTTAAAAGCTTATCTTAAAAGCTTTCCAAGAATCTTTCCGAACGACAAAATCATAATGAGATTGAAAACCCATGCTAACTTGGCCGTATGGAACTTGGATTAGCATTATGTCATCCTCACAAGTGATCTATGTTATCTAACATAAATTTTAGGGATTAGTTGTTTTTCCTATAATACAGGATTCTAATTCATTATACTCAATTACGAATAAATATAATTGATTTTAGTTTTTGGGTAACAAGTTGTGCTACATCAACAAGTCCAGAAAACATGCCCCATCTCGGCTTCCCACACTTCGAGACGAGACTTTGTCTTGCTTGGCTCGTTTAGGAACGGCTCGGCCCGGCCCAAATCTGCACTTGCAAACCTGTATCTTCTATGGTTTTGGGGCTAAGCTTTGGCCTTGGGCTAAGACTTTAGCAAATTTTCTTTAATAAATAAGGTAATTTATGCTCGCAAGCTAACAAGCCTGAGCTTTATGAGGCAAGGGCCTGGCTCACCTCAAGCCAGCTACACATACTTTATACCGAGCCGGCTCACGAGCCACTTAGCTCATTTACACCCCCTACATCAGCTTATGGAGTAGGATACTAAGGTTATTATGCAATACCTTTGTTAGCGTAACTATGACTGGGACCATTGATGTGTCGAACTGCAAAAATTCTTCGTCACTTACATCAACTTCGGGCTCATCATCAGCAGAGATGGCATCAGCAGCAACGTGAGTTTTTGGGATGCCAGTGCTGCTCAAAGCAGCCTAGGAAATGCCATATGAAATTAATTGCCATGTAACACTAGAGGGGGATCTTGAGTGAGACAAAGGCTCCGAAAACATTTTCCTCACATAAAACTTTCTTCACAAAATATTTTCAACTATTTTTGTCTTTCTATCTAAAAAAATGGTTCCATTCTATACATTAGCACAAGGTTTAGGCTAAGCCAAATTAAGGTTTGAAATAAAGCAAACGATGTAACGCTGTGCTGGAGAACATTTTCTCCACTGTGAAGGAAAATGTTTCCTCTTTCGTTCAGGGGTTAAGGGGAAGTTAATTTCTCCTCGATAGAGGATAACATTATCAGTATTTGTGGCTGTTTCTAGAAGTTACACAAAAACAATAGAATTGAGATGGAAAAGAAGTTAAAATGAAGGACGAACTACACCTTGATGGCAGCGGCTAAAGCATCCAGTACATTGCCGTCTGAGCTCACAACAAGGGCATCAATATAAAGATCCCAACAGACCTTCCCTTCGACAATGGACAAAGATGAAAGATCTATTCCAGCCCCTGCAAAAAAGCCTCGTCAGGATCACAACCATAATAACCTCTCTCCATTATATCCTAAACTACTCGTGTAGAACAAAAATATTTGGATGTTGGTATGCAAATTAGAACAGAAACATACAACGACCTTAGGGCTTGTTCGGTATTGTTTTCTATTTGCAGGTTTTATTTTTAAAAAACTAAAATTAGGTTTTGGAAACAACAGTGGGGTTTTTTCAGTTTTTCCAAGTTTGAAAGAAAACTGAAAATAGAAAACCAAAAATAAGAAAAAAATCATTACAAAAACCTAGTTTTTAGTTTCCCAAAAACTAAGAATTGCAAACAAAAAAAATCATATATCGATAAAATAGCCGAGTTTGACCTCTAGACCCATTCGTGTGTGCCCAAGTTAGGTAGGGCAAGAAACACGAGTTAATAGGAATTCCCGTGTACCAAGTACCCGCACGAGTTTCCTTACCAAAACACCCAGCTACGCCAAAATCGTAAAAATGAAATGGACAGACTACAATCAGTCAATGTTTATCTACTGTTATATGGAAAGAAAACACTTGCTCATCCTTGATGGCACAGAGTTCCGTACCAGCTCCGCTTTTACCACCCAACAGACAGCGTTGAAGAGCGAGTGCAAGTTCCGTGGACAGATCTTCACCTCCTCTTCCCTGTGTGACATTAAAGGAAAAAAAATAGAGTTAATGACCGTGTATTCAAAAATGCACAAACCATGAAAAGTGAATGCTTCAAAGACCACGACCACAGAAATGCTCAAAAAGGTTTGAACACAAAAAGAAGAATCACCACGGCAGTTCATGTTTGTCCTTCAATTCCTTAAGTTCCCTATCTAAACCCACTGTATCCCCTCTTTTTTGGGTAAGAAAAGAGGGTAGAGTTGGGATTTAAACCTAGGACCTCTTGTCCTAAGCCCTTAAACTTCAATGGTGTTTTAAAATGTGTTCCCTCTTGCTGAAACTGCTCTCCACAGTTTCCATTTATGCTCAATTTCATTGGCGCATTTCATAGCAGATCTTCCTGGGAAGGGAAGGCAAACAACAGGAACCAAGACCCGAAAAGGCAAAGACCTGTTGTTGAATATATGGACGTTAAAAAAACAAACTTAGTAATTTTAGCCCTTAGAATAATAGGAAAAGTGAATAATTTCCTGTTCTTGTTCGAGAAGAAGTGGAGAGTCTAACATACAACTGCCACTAAATGATGGAATTTAAGTTAATGAAATCAGTTTTTACAGTGAGGAAGAAAAACAGCAAGGTACACAACCTCAAATGCAGGCGCTGCTGTAGCACTACAAGCAACATGTATAGAAACCTTTCCTTTGTCAGGGTGAGATGAATTGGGTCTTCCAAGTTCAGCCTATATTCATACGGAATAACAGTAAGCAACATTTGCGAATACAAGTTTGGATACCAACAAAATTAGTATACATAAGAAGTACAAATGAATGACTGGCCAGGAAGTCAATAAAGAGGATGCAAGGAAAAAAAACCCAGAAAAGGGCACCTAATGCATAGAGGCTAAAACACCTTTACACCAGCAATAACATCTGTTTTACCCATCCTCACTCTGGCTGAACCATTTGCCTGCCATAAAGACAAAATGAGAAGAAACGATCAAATGCATGTAAAATATCAAACCCAATGCCTAGAAGTGTAAATGAGCTAAATCAAGCTAAGCACCCCCTTTTCGAGCTCAAATTCAATAAGGCTTATCAAGCTCGAGTTTGAGCTGAGCTAACCCAAGCTTTTATCAAGCTTGCAAACCTTTGCTCACATATGGTTCTATTTGATATTAACGTGTTCAATACTCCACTCAACTCGACTCATTAGCCTAATCGAGCCAAGTCCAGCTCGCTATCGACCCAAGATTATAGAGTCAAAGCTCGCTATCGACCCAAGATTATAAAGTCAATCTCATTGAGCTACTTAAGTTACTATCGAGCCATTATCAAACCATTTTCAAGCTAGTAATGGCTGTTAAAAAGTGATGAAAAAGCTCTTCATGAGCACTTATTAACCCAGACCACTTATCAAGCTATTAACAAGCCCTTATCAAATTGCAAACATTAACAAGTTGAACATGCCTATGTTCTAATTCAACTCATTAAGCTTATCGAGCATGTTTGAGCTCGGCACGATAAGCTATCAAGCACCCAAAATGATTATGAATAAGCCATAATCGATTTTAAACACAAGTAGCTCATTGAATATTTGGTTCATCTACACCCTGGCAATTTCTATTAGAAATGCAAAATCAAATAAATTGACTAAGGTTGCAAAGAAAAAGTTATTCACACCTGGGGAATGACCCCAGTTTCAACATAAACTGGTCGGTACGTCAGTCTTTTCCGACCATCACAACGAAGATCCTGAGCAATCCCACCTCGTATGAAGTTCTTTTCTCCTGCTGATAGTCCCACCATGCTGCTCATTCATAAAGAATACACGGGACAATCATATCACGACCGATCAGTGCAAGAAATCTCAAACATAACAAGTAAGGAAACTAATAAGAGCACCTAGATCATCAAGTACTTCAACTTTTCCATGTAGGCAAAACTGACCACCACAGGCAACCTCAAAGTTGGTTGTGCTACCAAATGACCTTATCCAGCAACAACAACAGACTCAATGCCTCAAGGGCTCCCACACAAGCGGGGTCTGGGAGGGATGGATGTACGCAGCCTTACCCCTTCAGGGTGTAACCCTGCCGAGAGGCTATTTCCGAGGGCCCCAACCTTATAGAGTTGGCGACACGAGGACTTTTCAGGAGGTCACCCATCCTGGTACTATTTTCGCCCAAGCACGCTTAACTTCGAAGTTCTAATGGGATCCGGTTGCAATAGTGCCTGGTAAATGACCTTATCCAACAAATGACTCAAAGGCAATTACATGTAAGTATACTTGCTTTATTTTTGTATCGATTTTTAACCATCAATCGTTAATAATATTGCTACGTTTTCGTAATTTACTTTATTAGTGTTTATGTTAACCTCTGTTTGGTTTAAAAATTAACAAGTCAAATTGAGCAGAACTAGGAATACTACTAGTATTTACTTTTTGGGTTACGGATTAATTTTCCCAACTTTCCTTAGTTTTCCCTGCTTGTCCATGAGGTTTGCTACATTTTGCTCGCTCTTTCCACATATTTTGAGTGGAAAACTAGGAAAAGCAAATCACCTAGAGTTTTACTCAGTTTTGCATAATTTTGCTTTTTCTCCATCGTGTCCTTTGTTAACCTCGCCTGATTTTTAGGTTTACCCAGTTTTGCTTAGTTTTTTTCTTGTTTTATTCCTTACTAAAACTAAACCAAGCTGGTAAAAATGGTTGCTTCGTACCCCAAATCGAAGCATTAGCGGTGACAGTGAGAGAAAAGAACCGGTGACCGGCATTGCTGTTCCGACGAAACGGACGTCGGTTTTAAGGTGGAGCGTGGTCCGGCGCGCCCAGGAAACACGCATACCAGCCACGCGTGGTGGTGAATGGAGGAGCGTGAGACTAAATCTGTATACCTGAGTGGAAAATCTGGCAGTTCCGGTACAAATCGGGGACGGAGGAAGCTGTTCGAAGGCCGGTGGAAGGCTCCGGCGGCGGTTACCAGTGTGCTCGGTGGTGTTGTTTCGGTGGTTTCGACAGCCAACGGACACGTGGCGGTCTGGAGCGGTGCCGGTGGCTCCGGCGACGGCTGAGGACGGGTGAGGAGGGAGAGAGAGGGCGCGGCTGAGAGGTTCTTTTGAGTCTAGTGTTTTGTTAAATTGGGATTAGGGTTAGGGTTTATTAGTCTATTTGGGGTCAATGGTGAGAATTGACCAATTCGTAAATCTGGGTTCACTAAATGAAACTAGTCCTGATCCAAGCTAAAAAAATGGATTAGGAAGCCCTTGAGGCACGGGAATTATTATTGTTGTTATTGTTGTTTGTTTATGTCAATCGCGATTGAAGGGGTGAGCATATTCAGTGTTGGAGAGTTTGATGGTGCTAATTGTCTCTTAAGGATATAGCTTAGTGGCGGAGTATTTTGGCTGTCAATAACTTGAGTTCAATCCCCACAAGGCACAAAAGTGGTCCCCTTTATCCCCTGTTTGGCAACAGGGTAAAGGGGTAAGGATAATAGAGTATAAATTATTACACTCGTTTGGCAAAATATGAAGAGAGGTACCCCTGTTCAGCAACGGGGGTCAAGGGGGGGTAAGGATAAAGGGGGTAATTTTTTACCCCTATTTGGCAAGTTTGTTCGAGGGGTAAATGGGGGGTAAGAATTACCCCCAGTTTCTTTAACCCCCAAATTGTGAGGTAAGGAGGGTAAGGGTAATTTTTAAAAAAATTTGGACATTTTTACCCTTATTTTAACTATAATTCTCTTTATCCTTACCCCCTTTACCCAATTGCCAAATAATAGTAACTCATTTACCCTTCTTTACCCTTACCCTCTTAATTTGACATATCCAAATAAGGGTAGGATATTTCTTCCCCTCTTTAACCCTCTTTACCCTCCTCCCTTTACCCCGTTTACTCAGTTGTCAAACAAAGTAGTAAATGAGAGTAATAAAAGGTAAAAACTTACCCTCTTTTGTGCCACATTACCCCCTTTTACCCTCTTTACCCTCCTCCCTTTACCCCATTTACCCAGTTGTCAAACAAAGTAATAAATGAGAGTAATAAAAGGTAAAAACTTACCCTCTTTTGTGCCCCCGTTGCCCCCTTTTACCCTCTTTACCCTCCTCCCTTTACCCCATTTACCCAGTTGTCAAACAAAGTAGTAAATGAGAGTAATAAAAGGTAAAAACTTACCCTCTTTTGTGCCCCCGTTGCCCCCTTTTACCCCCATTGTTTTTAACCCCCAAATTGAGGGATAAATAGAGGTGAGGTAAATTAAAAAAAAAAATTGGACAGATTTATTCTTATTTTAACTATAACTCTCTTTACTCTTGTCCCTTTACCCAATTGTCAAACAAGATTAACTCATTCGCTCCTCTTTATCCTTACCCTTCTTATTTTGACATATCCAAATAATGATAAGATCTTATCTTACTCTCCTCTTCTTTACCTTTCTTTGCCCCTCTTTACCACCCATTTACCCAGTTTTCAAACAAGACATTAATGTCCCCTCCCCTGACATTACTACTGTAAAAATTAAAAAAATTTAATATTGGTGGGTTGATTTTGTATATCAACGAATAAGGATTATTTGTATTAAAGAAAATTTAATTGCCCTTACTGGGGAAGAAGCAGAGGTTATATAAATGGCTTGAGTGGAATTTGTTGGACCAACGGTATTTATATGTGGAAATAGAATAAGAAGGAGATTTTTCACACATCATAATGAATAGACGTTAAATGATCAGTAGTGGAATACAAAGCACGCTCGAAAAGAAAACGATGTGAATTTCCTAGACTATAAAATTGACTAAGATTCGAAAAACTAGCTTTGGATATAAGTTTTAGCTTACATCAAATTCCTAAAACATTACTGTCTAACTGATCTAACTATTGATGCAAAAATTCTCTGCTTCGGACACGAGGTGAAAAGCTACAAAGAAGGTTGATATTGTGTATCTAACCCCTGTTTGGCAACAGGGTAAAGAGGGGTAAAGGGGGATAAGGATAAAGAGGGCTGATTTTTTTACCCCTATTTGACAAATTTATTCAAGGGTTACCCCCTATTATCCCTCTTTACCGCCAATTTTTTTAACCCCCAAATTGCGGGGTAAAGCGGAGTAAGGGTTATTTTTAAAAAAATTTGGACACTTTTGCTTTTATTTTAACTATAACTCTCTTTATTTTTACCCCTTTATCCAATTGCTAAACAAGGGTAACTCATTTACTCATCTTTACCCTTACCCTTCTTAATTTGATAAATTTAAACAAGGGTAGGATATTACCTTACATTCCCCCTCTTTACCCCCTTTACCCAATTGCCAAATAAAGCATAAAGGACCAATGTTCCCTAGCTTTTTTATTGCCCTGGAAGAGATACTTAAGTCAAACTCTTCAATGCAATTTGTAATTCTGGCAACATTTTTAAATCGATGGTAAATTATGAGTGAGCTTTAGGACAAGCGTGACATTACATAGTGCAAGTGCGTGGGATTTAGTGGGTACGGAAGAAGCACCCGTGTGTTAGGCAACAAATGTCCATCATTAACAAGCAAGCATCTGTGATCACAACACATGAGAAGTTTGGAAGAATACCTAGATTTGGTGTCACGTGGTTGGAGGATCCAGAATCACAATACTAGCAGTAATCATATTATTCCCCAATAGTCGTACCGTAAAACAATTACGAAGGAACAATGAAGGAGGTGGTATCAAAGTGGTAGAGGCACGAAGGTGCAACACAGCTAGTTCGTTAACAAATGGGATGAAATCGAGGACCTAATCTAAGCTGAGATAACACGTAGGATTACAAATGGGGTTGAAATAAGGATTATTCACGGCTATTACCCAATTTGACAAGCGATGAGTTAAAATTCCAAGCTCGGAAGAACTTAATCCTCCAGTGTCGAAAGACCACAATCCAGGGTTCATTTACTAGGCACTAATACATTGGATCCCATTAGAACTCGAATTTAAGCATGACTAGGCAATAGTAAAACTAAGATGGGTGACATGCTGGGAAGTCCTCGTGTTGCCAACCCTATAAGATATCAGAAACAGCCTCTTGGCAGAGTTACACTCTAAAAGAGGTAGGGCTGTGTACATCCATCCCCCACAAACCCTACTTAGGCAGGAGCCCTTGAGGCACTGGGTCTGTTGTTGTTGTTGAAAAACTCCAAGCCGTGTTGTCGAGGCCAACCTTGGGCAATATATCTGCCTCATTGACCACCATAGTTGTTATTTGCGTCATCCGTGACCACCTTGGTCACAACCGCTACAGCCATGATCAGAACCATGGTTACTAGTGCTTGTAGCAACTAATGTATCGCTTTCACTGGGATTGGAATGTCTATTGTATTAATTACAGGCGGCTTCCTCGCTTAAGAGAGTCGTTTGTAGTTCCTCAATAGTAAAAGGATGGGAATAGTTTAGCACGTGCGTAGCAAAAGAAGCGTATTTCGAGGAGATATCAAAAGAAGCATATTGGATTAGTTATCTATTTGAAACAAGAGGGCCAATGGCATCATGGTCATCAGCTATGGATTCAAATTCCAAAATATAAGTGTCCAATCTTACCATCAAACGATTTGGCTACTGAGTGATCTAAAAATTGCTTGGTTAAGGCACCCTACGTGGCTTTGGATGCCGGGTATCCAATGATATATTGTAGGAATGAGAGAGAGCAGAGGAGCAATGTAGGAATGCAGGCTTTGATCAATTCGCACTCATGTCAAGTACTCAGAATTAACGGTAGAATATCATCCGGGAAGAAACCAACATGAGATATGCCGGACTTCAACCGGGAAGGGTTGTTCGATTGCAGAGGAAGCGGCTAGATGGGAGGGGGTGTGGGCGGCAGAATTGCAAGTAGTTGGCCAAGATTTAGAGTGAGAGTTTGCTGCCACCGTTGAAAATAAATAGGATATCGACAAAAGAAAGAAGATAAAAGGGAAATGTACATTACTGTTCTCGTTGAATGCATAGACCAGGTTACATAGATTAAACAAAGCAAGCTACTGAGCATCTCTACATTCAAAAACTCGTGCTCAATCAGCTTCTATGAGCTCGACCTGTTGCCAAGCCTTTGACCATTTGTTCAAATTAAGCTATATAACATGTTAGTACGTTCAATACTTAGTTTGATTGACTCGTTTGTCCCATCAATAAGTCGATCTCACTAAAATATTGAGTTATTCGAAATAATAATTGAGCAATTATTTGATCTAAATTGAGTTAAAATGTCTTTAACGAGCCATTATAAAATTGTTTGTGAACATTATAGAGTCGAATGCCGCCTGCTTTGTTCGGAATCAGGTTGATAAGGTATTAGGAATGACAAATGGACCTAAAACTATTGGATATCCATCAAACTCGATCAATTCATGATGGATTTTGATGTAAAAAACTGGTTTTAAATGGATTTGAATTTAGATATTAGTAAATGGGTTTTGGGTCGGGTCGGATTTGGATGACAACAAATCCAACCCAAACCCATCTGGCCCGAATTTATGTTTAGTGTAGTATAAAATATTAAAGTTACTAAATTATGTCAAACTAGATTCCAATAATTCTTTTTAGTGTGACAACATTTGAAACTTATTTTGAACAATAATATTCTTTATAAAAATCATGATGTGATAAATTCATATATAAAGATTATCCGTTGAGAGATTTTTGAATAATTGTGTAAAATTACATTATTATCATTAATACTAATATTATTATATATACTAAATAAAAAGGGAAAATTATGTAACAATTTGTCCAAATATTGACGTTTGTGGTACTTTTATTACATTATTATTGTTATATATATTGATATTATAATGTAATATCATAATATTTATAGATTCGAATGGGTTATGGGTTCAGATTGGATGTCCTTTCCACCGGATGAATTTTGATATGAATTGAAATTTTATGGAATAAATGAGTATTTTCCGAATTTGGTTGGGTCGTGTTTTTTGGGGTTGGATATGGATGAAGGCGAACCCAACCAAAATCCGACCATTTGCCATCTCTATAAGGTGTCAAAGCCCCAAAATAAATACAAATGAGCCCTAATCGAATTTCTAACACCACCAATGAATTGAATATTTAATTCAAATTTTTTCTTATAAGAGAATTGATGGCCGAACCAACCCTAAATAACTTGGTCTTGTCCTAGTTTTTATTTGGATAAATTACATAAATACATATATATATATATATATATATACTAGGTATGTGAAGTATGGTATATTATATTAATATTTTCAAACTTTATAAAATAACTTGTTGTCCAAAAGTTATGTATATTTAATAAAATAGTCCAAATTACAGTGTAAAAATAGTATAAAACTTATTGTTACTTGTTTGCAAACCTACCATTCACCCATTATTTCCCTCATCCCACGCATGAACTGTAATGTTACATATTACTAATAAAAAAGTTAAATAAGAGACTTATTTTACACTACTTTACACTATTATTTAGACTATTTTTAAATTAAAATATTATTTTATAAAATTATAGACTAAACTATTAATACAACACTAATATTTAATTTGAGTTATTTACACCATTGGTCCCGCACTATTTTAAATTTGTTCAAATTAGTCCCTTATCTTTATAAATTTGTTCAAAAATGTGTCTCAATTTTTAAACTTTGTTTAAATTAGTTTCTTATAGTTAATTTTGTTCAAAATGATTTATTATATTTTATGTTATAATCAAATTAGTCCCATATATTGTGACCAAAATTAGATAAAAATTAAAAAAATAAGGGACTGGTCTTGGCATAAAATAAAATACGAGGGACCATTTTAAATAAAAAAATAATAAATGACTAATTTTAACAAATTTAAAAAAAATAAGGGATTAATTTAAATAAAATTAGAAGCACGAAGCACAAAAAGTGTAAATAAATAACTCTACCTAATTTATCCTATTATTTTGTAGTTATTTATTTTTTGGTTATTTACCGTAAGGTCTCTGTACTTTATCCATTGTGTCAATTTAGTTTATGTACTTTTAATTATGTCAGTTTAGACACTGTATAATTAAAAATGTATCAATTTAGTATTTGAAGAAAACTTTATGTTAAATTTTTAATAGTTTAGCCATAAATTAGGTTAAATTGAGTAAACAGATAAATTTAGGCAAAATTATAACATTAAATTAACTTAAATTTATAAAAGAACTAAATAAATATATTTTAAAATATTTAATAACTAAATTAACACAACTAAAAATATAATGATCAAATTAACACAATATATTATTTTTTTTTTCACCCACCGCTTTTAAAATGACGAGTCTCGATGACTTCGCATAAATCAAAGGCGGGGGGCTCTGTTTCTTGCTAATCGCACCGATCGAAACGAAACCCTAGCTTTTGCTCTCTCTCTCTTCAGGTACCCTTCTCTCTCTCTATCTCCCTTTTGGTCTATTTCTAGCCGCTTAGGATGATTCTTCTCGCGTTTGTATAATCTACCGGCTTTAATTGTATTTTTTGTTGAATTTTTTTTGACATTGATTTGGTTTTTGCAGCAATGACTCGTGTTTACATTGGTAATCTGGATCCTCGCGTCTCCGAAAGGGAGCTTGAGGATGAATTTCGCGTTTATGGAGTTCTTCGAAGGTATTTTCTGGAGAAATTGCCCTAAGTTTTAGGGTTATTTTTGCACTTTCTTTTATGAGATCTGGGTAAAGTTTGAATCTTATCGTACTCTGATAATTGAATCAGACATAAAATGAAGGGATCTCCTTTTTTCGGATCTCGATTGGAATTTATCGTCTATTGCATGTTTTCTTTTCTTTGAAATTAAAGTCATCATCTTTCTTTATTTCCCAGATATTTGATTTCCCCGTTAATTGTTTAGCGATTGATATAACCAACTTTCAGTTATTTTCTTGTTATATTAGATCTGAGATCCTGTTCATGCGAATCTCATTGTTGGATAGATTTCACATGTAGTCAACGGATTGCTATAACAGATTTCAAGGCTCTGATGCCAATGACATGTTATGTAATCGAAATAGACTAAAAAGGACGACAACAGGAGCCTAGTGCCTCGGGGAGGCTCCCACCAAGGCAGGGTTTCGGGAGGGTAAGAAATATGCAGCCGTATCCCTACAAGTTAGCACACTGTAGGAAGGCCCTTTTCAAAGGGCCCTCTAACTCTAGAAAGAAAGAAGGAAGAAAGGACATGTTTCATTACATGAGTTTTAATACAACTCCCTACCTCTATATGTATAAAGCTTGCCCTTGTTCTCGCCCAGGCCTCCTCTACTTCTTATTGGACTACCTTATTACTCTTGGCCCGCCTACCTAATTTGGGCACGTATAAGTTTGTCGTCTTCATTTTTTATTTACCCTTTAGTTGTTTTAGATAGCTGAATCTTTTGTCCTCTTGAGTGATCTGATTAGTGGATGGAATTATTGCAGTGTATGGGTTGCTCGTAGGCCTCCAGGCTATGCCTTTATTGAGTTCGATGACCGAAGGGATGCACTAGATGCAATTCGTGCACTGGATGGTAGTCTCCTCGCCCCCTCCGTGCTTGTTAAATTTTCTGAACTCTAATTAAGCACTTACGAAAACAAGATTATTTTGTCGTTTGTCTTTGCTTTTCTGCCTTCTTGTGATTGGTGTTTCATCTTTTATATATTACTGTTATAGTAGTATGCAATTGCTTTGTGGTAGCATATTTCAATTTTCAAGGTGAAGCTTCTCCTCTTAGTTTTGCAAAGTTAAGGACTGGATGATTTTTAGGGAGTAGAAAGAGAGCGGTGGCTCCTTCCTATTAGCTTGTGGAGGAGTGTGTTGGCACTGGATTCTTTGAACCATGCATTTTCCTGCAAATGGTTATATTTATAATAGAATCTAGAAGTAGTTTCTTAATGTTCTACTGCTGTTTTTTTTTTGAATGTGCTCATCATTCTAAACAGATCTGTACATTAATCGGCGGAGTTATAATTGCTTGCTATGACGTTTTTTCCCCCCTCATCTCATGACATTACTGATGTCATCCGCCCTGGGAAATAACCTCTCCTCAAGTTAACACCCTGAAGGGGAAGGCTGCGTACATCCCCCCCCCCCTGACCCTGCATAGGCGGGAGCCCTTGAGGCACTGGGTATGTTCCTTTTTTCATGACATTACTGATGTGATGTGGCCTGCATCTAAGTGGCACTGGTAGCCCGACATCAGACATGTTCTCTGCGGAGCAAGTCTGATCATTCAGATATTTTCTTGTCATTCTGATATCTCAACGAAGCTGCTGTAAAAACTTTTGTGTTCTCCTGTTTGGTGGGGCACCTGTTGGTCTGCTTTCTCTGTATCACAGCGGTGTCATCTGCAGTTTGTAAATGTCAGCTATCTTCTTTCAAAGACCCCTATATTTTGCTTCGATAGGCGCTTTCTCTCTCTTTACATGTTTGGTCGCGATGCATTTAAAAATGATTTCAAGCTATGGTCGAACAAGTTTCATGTCAACATTGTATAGCTTTCAGGCTGATATTCTGTGTCTGCATCGTACTCAAGTGATTCTTTTTTTGATCGCATTGCCCAAGTGTTTCTGACTGCCATTTGAACTCGGCTGTCGGTATTGGCCGCATCCGCATGACTCCTAGAATGCAAATTTTGTTTCATTGCGACTTGTGTTATTGGTTTTGATTTCTAACGAGTTGATAAACAGGAAAAAATGGCTGGCGTGTGGAGTTGTCTCACAATTCTAAGGGTGGTGGTGGTGGAGGAGGCCGCGGTGGACGTGGACGTGGGGGCGAGGACTTGAAGTGCTATGACTGTGGTGAACCAGGCCATTTTGCACGGGAATGCCACCTTCGTGGTTCACGTGGACTTGGTGGGAGGCGTCGCAGCCCTAGCCCAGTCCGTCGTCGTAGAAGCCCTAGTTATGGGCGCAGGTTTGTTTTTGCAAGTTGCATCTAATATGAGTTTCTTCCCTGCACTATGAATTGTGTTTGTCAATGTTTGGGATTGTTTTTGCTACAGAATGCACCAATATTGTAAATCTTGTAGGTATTTTGCCCTGTTCATTGTTTTCACATTGCTTTATTTTATGTGGCTTCATTGATTCCATGATATTCTTTATAGAAAATACAGTATCAACCTTTTGGAGCGTTTTTGGATTCTCTCTTAGCTAGGCCAACTTGTTTGGGGCTTGTGAGCTAACGTTGGAATATTTTTGGTTGGTTAGAACTCTTCTTGAATAATCATGGAGGAGAAGAATTTGTGGATACAATTATATGTAATTGGGGGCCAGGACCCTTGTGAAATATCCATAGCAAAATTCTCTTATCACCGTTTGCCCTCTTTTATGAACAAAGATGGACCAAGAGAATTGATACGACTGAGGCTTGTCTAGAAGAACCGTTCCTAATAGGTTTTTTTTCTTTCTCCCTTCTTTTTTTTTTTGGTGTCAAATTGCCCAAGGATTGCCTACTTTCATCTACCAGTTCTTTATTTTTTCATTTTCCTTCTCTTGATTTTGTGGCTTTGGACTACCAACCTGAGCCAAGGTCAGGGTGGAGGCATATAACCGGAGTGACTCAACCCAACCTGGTCCTTCCCGATTTCCTACTCCTAGTCTTGTGTAGGAATCAGTTGTACTTAGACATTGAACTATTGATTACGTAATGGTTGAGACACTTGACACTCTTGGATTTATTTTTAGGTGTATAAAGTGTTAGTTGTAAGCTTTTAAATTATGACATAAAGTTTAAGCATGAGTAGTAATTAGTCTATAATGATAATTATTTATGAATTGTATATATATAGATGTCTCGGAAATAGCCTCTCGTTAGGGTAACACTCTGAAGAGGTAAGGCTGCATATATCCCACCCTTCCCGGACCCTGCTTATGTGGGAGCCCTTGAGGCTTTGGGTCTGTTGTTGTATATATATATAGATGTGTTTTTCAAATTTGGAATTTTTGCATGAACTTCCTGTTATATTAATATGTTTAGTAGTTTATTATGTAGTTAGTATATATTTTATATAATACTATTGAAATTTAAGAAAAATAGAATACATGTTTTAAAATTCTACCCAGTGGATTGACTTGAACCGGTGTATTTAGGGCCATGACTAAGCAATCAATGACCCAAAATCGAAATGATCCAGATAGGAACTAACTTGAATTCAAAGTGAAATGTCACTGGCTTGTTTGGTCGACCTGATTTCCAAGCACACTTGGGTCCCTGTCCCAGCTCAGCCTCATATGGCCTTTGACCCAACCCTGTTGCACGACAAACTAGATTTTCTGTAAAGAACAGCAGAAAATTTAAAAAAAAAAAAATTGTTTTGAGGAGAAAATATGTGGTGGGAAGGTTGGCTTTTGTGAGAATTTTGCTACTTTCATGTTCATTTCTCGTCGCCATGTACTGGGAACCGTTCTATTTGCATAGTTGATACTCGTGTTTAGTAGTGTATTTTGAAGATATGACCACAAAATTGTTATTTTTTAAATTTAACAGTGCTCCTTCAATATAGAATTGTGTTTGGAGGAGTACGTTAACCAGGGATTTTAAGCATCCCCTGCCCCTTCTCTTCTGGGCATTCACCGACATTTCTCATGTCGTACATAGCTTCAGATTGTTCAGGAAAAAAGTAGCATCTGTGTCGTTGGTTTGTGTACATATGTTGAGTGGGGGTGGGGGCTGAAGTTTGTATTAGCAATTAAATTTGTCACCCTGCTGATATTTTCCTCACGTGTTGGTGAATTACCTTGGATTTACCGTCAATCATACATGGCAGGAGTTACAGCCCTCGTGGTTATAGCCCTCGAGGAAGGAGGTCTCCAAGAAAGCGCAGCATATCACCTGGATATCGCCGTGCTCGCAGCATCAGCAGGTCACCAACTTACCGTCGTTCTCGCCGCATTTCACCTTTTGCCAACGGGTAAGGAAAAGTTAACGTCTCATTGATCTTTGTATCTCCCATGCTAGAAAGTATGTCATTCTTGCTGATCAGCAATCTTTCTTATCTAGGTGACATTATACGCATTGAACTAATCCTTTATATTGAGTCACATGAACAGTTTGCTGTTATGGAAGCTCATTTTCTAATAAGCCTCTTCTTGATGCAGGGATTGATGATGCGGTCATGGCTGATGTGAAGTTGCAGGACATCGTTAATGTGATAAGAGACATATTTTAGTACTGTTAGAACGAGTTGATTAGCGAATATCTCGATGTCTTTGTTCGTACGATGAACTATGAGGTTTGCTAGACGTTTGCTTCGGGTGGCTTCTACTCTGTTTGGCCTCAAAGGGAGTTTCCTTGGACCCTTCCCTTTTCGCCTCGGTTTGCTGCTCACTAAAACTGTAGGTCTCTTCCGTAATTGCTATCTTATTGCTATTTCTATGTTTCCTTTGCTTTCATAGAAGATACTATTATTATATACGTGAAGTAGATGGTTCTGAATGTTTTAACATTTTCTGTTTTTGACTTTTGAGGTGTAGCCTTAGGCTATATCGGCATCGTTTCGCCTCTTACTGTCTACTGCCCAATGTCTGCTTCTCTGCGTCGTCATCTTCTGCTTACGTCACTTGCTATGCTCTTCTTATCCTCGATGCGTCTTGAATCTGGAAGTTCAGTTACTTGGTTGCCTCAAATGTTTAAATGCCCTAGCTGGAAGTGTCTTATGTCTTTAAATTGGGAAACCGGCACTCAAAGGGTCTTCGGCAAAATGTACTGTTCTCTGCACCTCATCGACCTTTTCCGATGGGTAGAATCTGCGAGTTACACGTGTCATGAGTCTCTAGTTTCGCGGTGCCTCTACTTAATCTGCTAACTTCGTTGAGGTGCACTGCCCCAAACGTTCATATCATTGTGCACTTTGCTGAACGTCGGTGAGAAAACTTCAGCAGGTAATTCTTTTTGGATGTTTTTGTCGACGTTTTGATTCTAAATGGGGACGTAAATGACCCATGCTAAGCCAATCTTGTTAGTCTCACCTGGGTTGAGCTCTCACTAAAGGAGCTTGGAGACTTGAGCTTGGCTCAGCCTGTCTCGGTTGAGCGCAAACCAGACTTGACGCTTTAGTTGGCTCATTAAGAACCGAGCTGGGCTTGTTTATCCTTCTAAACTTTGCACGTTAATGCTGAAAACATGACTCATTTAGGTAAATTTAGGCTCATAATTTACTTGAGATTTGAATGCCAGCTTGAGCTTTCGCATACTCAGGTTTGGCTCAATTAGCAAAATGAGCTAACTTGATTCATTTAGATGCCTAACTGGGATGTCCAGTATTACACTCAATTTGCTTTGGGTTGAGTGAATGCAATGTGGTTTCGGTTTTGCATTTTACCATTTGGTTATGCTTTAGATTCCGTGCACAACAGAATAATTCTGGCGGTTACCCAATTGCTGAGCATATAAGAGGCCAAAAATTGTTTTTTAAAGAGTACTTTTTGTGGAAAGTGCTTTTATTAGGAGCGTTTTTGGCAGAGAATTTTTAGTTTTTGTTCTTGCTTCTATTTCAAAGGAAAAAACTATTTTCAAAGTAAAAAGAATTGTTTCTGCGTTCATATACACACACTTCTCTTAGGCTATATACACTTGGATCCTGAAAAAGGTGCCCTTAGTCCATAGTTTTTTGTTCTTCAACGTGTTGTTACCATGGGGTAGTTTATCTCAGTTGTGGTCTTGTACTTAAGATCCATGCATTAGTCTCACCTGGTGCGGAAGTTGCTACGAAATGCACCTACAATTAGTTGCATCTTCATATGAAACATATCATTGCATTGTTATATATTGTCTGCTTCGTGAGTTGGCTTAATGGTTAAAATTTCTGCCCCTTTTTGCTGTGTCCCGAGTTTGAAGCTCCGCAATCTCCTTTTTCCCAAGTCGACCCTGTAGTCTTCTTTCCAATATTTAGAAAAACCTATATTAGCAGCGACGAAATTATGCATTTCTAATGTGTTCTTGACTACCCCACTTTAATTGGAGATGAGTTCCAAGAGCACAGTATAATGGTGCAGCTTTTCTCAATACTGGCTCGAAATATATCTTCCCGAGCGCAGCTATTTTCGAGTCTGGGCTTGGTAATATTTTGCTTGGTTTGTAACTTGTGTTTGTTAATACCTGTGTGATTACTGTGTAACTGATACGGGCACCTTGACCTTTTCTAGAACTGAATCTTTTGATGATTTTTGTTTATATGTTTTTATAATTATTCATCGTTCTTCCAATCAAGTAGATCAGCACTGCAGTTTGGCATATCAACCCTGGATGTTGCTTT
The DNA here is from genome assembly GCA_018398585.1 of Simmondsia chinensis. Lineage (NCBI taxonomy): Eukaryota > Viridiplantae > Streptophyta > Magnoliopsida > Caryophyllales > Simmondsiaceae > Simmondsia > Simmondsia chinensis. The sequence goes on along the minus strand of JAGTTD010000006.1, from coordinate 38,846,264 downwards.
TTTCTTTTGATGATTAGACGTCGTTCAGTACCAATATAACGTCGGACTGTTCATCCGTGTGGTGTACAAACTGTCAACTTTTGCCATCATTTGGGTGTTTGAGGTACTTAAGTACATATCTAAGTAAAACGAACAAGTTCTCATTCAGTCAGAAATGACATCAGTACGTTTTTTGATTCGAGTATTTGTACGTACAGTGAAACAACAATCAAGCATATCCTGTTTCGGCCAGAATGTATTGGAGATCATGTTTTATAGGCCGTATATATCTTTAGCTTATTTGCTCGTACCGTGCACATGGTTCATATTGGCTGCATCACATCAATAATGGGGCGATTTGGATTCTTTTATTTGGTAACGAAGAATTCGGTTAGCTGGTAAAACTCTCGCTCATCTGGCGACTTACACGCCATTGGGATTTCTCCCCGGGGGGGGGGGGGAATCAAAATCTGGACTTGTTTGTCGTTTATTTGCACTTGTCTCTTACCTTTCTAGCAAGACTTTGAAGCAACATTTTTAATGCTCCAACGGCTCCTACGGGGTGGATGTATGCAACCTTCTTCCTTTAGGGTGCTATCCTGAAGGGAGGTTGTTTATGAGAACTTCCTACCTGAGGGGTGCAACATGGGACTTCTTAAGAGGTCACCTATCTTGGTATTACTTTTGCCCAAGCACGCTTAATTTCGGAGTTGTAATGGGATTTGATGCTTGTGTGTTAGTACGCTCTTATATAAGACTAGTGGGTTACATTGAAGCAATAGACAACATTTCCTGGCGTAGCAGGAGAGCCTTACTAATCCAAAACCCTCAAGAAAATTTAACATGATTGTGTTTATTTTATGAGGGGTCTTTATATATTTCGACAGTAACACAAAAATGGAACTGAATTAATCGGATTGATTGCGAAGGTCTTAAATTGACACATCTTAGGGCTCGAATTTGCTTTTACGTACGCAGCCAAAAAAATGTGCATAGAGTGTCAAACAGCTCCCAGCCATCAATAGAGTAGACGATGTTCTTCAGAAAATGAGTGATGCAAACAGCCTGAGCATTTCTTGTGCTCCAGTGGCTCTCTTTACACTAGTTAAAAGTATAATATACTTTGACTATTTATGTGATGTTTCAGTATTTTATTTATTGTGTCAATTTAATACTTAACACTTCTAATAATTTATGCCTACGACAAAATTGATGTTAAATTGTGACGGAATTTCTCTACTGCAGTTTGTAGCTTGCAGGTGGGTTTAAATGGATCCAATTGTTGGGTTAGCATTAATTTAGTTACATCTTGAAGGGGTAAGACTACGTACGTTCACATCTTCTTCCGACTCCGCTTAGACGGGAGCCCTGAAGGCATTGAGTCTGTTTGCAGGTGTTGAATGGTAACTTAATTTAATTTAAATATATGACTAAATAAATGTTGATATATTATATATAAGATTAAATTAATACAGTTAAAAGTATAGAAATTGACATAACTGTCTCAATGTAGTGCTCGTGTGGAACATCTGGTGGGTTGGTTCTGAGTTTGATTCCTCTATTGCTGCTGGTCTGTGCTATCCCTTTTTCTAAAAAAAATTAAGACTATTATATTATAAAAATAACACTAAATTATTTTATAACTATTGTATACAAAGTTATTTATATTTTAGTATTTTGACAAATAGAATCCTGATTTTTTTAAATTAATAAAAAGATTCCTAAATTTTTATTGTACTAATAAAAGGCCCCCTAGTTCTCGTTGCACTAAGAAAAAGGCTGATCTTCAGTGTAATGACGTTACTGTCCGTCGACATATCTAACTTGACAACTATTTTTTTATTAAATCTACAGTAAAATGATAAAAATACCCCTTAATAACCATATTTTTAAATAAATGAAATAAAAATAGATAGTTTTTATATAATAAAACACATTAATTTTTGTGCTTATAAAGTAAGAACAAGGGTATTTAAGGGTATCTTTGTCAATTCATTGGAGCATTAATAAAAAAGTATGTTCCACTTTAACTCTTTTGACAAAAAATGACGTCATTACATTAGAGATGGTATTAATATTAGGATTTATAAGCTAAATATTATTTTAAATATTTATAGTATTGCTTTGAAAATAAATGGGGGGGACAGGGGGAAATGGGGAGCAAGTGCTATTACAACGGGGGGGTCCAAGTGACTCCCATAAGGCACCACGTATGGGACACTTCATCCCATCAAAACAAATTTTAATTCATAAAAAATATATTTATTTTAAATATTACTTTTTATAATTTCATTGTTTTTGGCTATATATGTGATATATAAATTAAATATGTTTAGTATTGTGATTTCTGTAATATATGTGTATTTTATTTTTTTTTTCATCGGTAAGGAAATAAACAGAGATGCTAACGGTTAAAGTAATGGGTATGTTACAATCAATCGGGGTTGTAACCTATATTAGGGTTAGGGTTGTGAGTTAGGGTGAGATGAGAAAGAGAATTAGAAGAAGGGGATGAGAAAAGAGAGAGATAGATGAGAAAAGTATTTGTTTGATCATTCTTGTTCATATCACAACTAATACAAGTATTTATAGCTAACAATTATTAACAAACTAATAATATCTCTAATTACTATTTTCCTATGTAAAGAATATTATCCCCTTTATTACATGCATTAGTGTAATCGGTTTTAAAATCAGGGCCTTTAACTAATTGTAGAGTTTAAATAGTGTACCAACTCCGCAAATTATTAGGACAATGATCTGAAAGGGACGACTCATAAGAGAATACGAGTGATGAGAGGCTAAATTTTGAGTCACTCGTTTGGTTGCTAACATCAGTTTTCTTTCATCTAATTTCACCACCCCCCCGACTTCAGATAAATATGGTTCAAAATTCACCTTTTCACCCTCACTATCTTATAAAAGTCATCTCCTAATATGTAAATATAACACCTTGAAGGGATAAAACTGTGTATATCCCATCCCCCATCAGACTCTGCTCCGGCAAGAGTTCTTGTGGCACTGAAATTGTTATTGCTGCTGCTGTTGTTATTTTATACAATTACTTTTAACAAATACACAAAATTCTTGCCCCGATTACGTAAGATAAAACAGATAAAACAAAAAAAATGAGGTGGTGGGGCCGAGAAGGACGTCCACTTCAGTGATCACGTAATGAGACAGCGACCTTGCCAGGACAGCCTGCGTTCAAAAATTAGGTAAAGCTTTGATTCTCCTTGTTACTTTCTTCCATTATTTTTTTGTGATAGAGATAAGAAAAAATATTAGGTGCTCGTTTGTTCAACGATGTTGTCGGATGTATTGTTCATAACAACACGCACTTATATAGCATACTTGCTCTCATGATTCGCTACTTGTCTACTTTTCATTTGAATTCTGTTTAGCCGCTTACTGGCGATTGGTATTTTATCTGCCTATTAGTTATCTAGTTGCCTAACGTTTGGCTTGCTTTGAGTTTTTGTATTGCTTGCCTTGTGTTTTGCCATGCTTACATTTTGTTGCTCTCTTACTGTCGGGCCACCATGCTTTATGCTGCGGACCAACTTCTCAGGTTGGGGGTTCTTGGAAACAACCTCCATTTAGGGTAGCTCCCGGAAGGGGGAAGGCTGCGTACATCTATCCCCTCCAGACCTTGCTTTTGCGGGAGCCCTTGGAGGCATTGGGTTTGTTGTTGTTGTGTTATTCATAACAACATAAAAAAATTCAATAGAAGGTCAGACAAATTTGGAGGGAAACAGTAATTTCGATTGTTGTGCTATTACTGAATATGTTTAGAATACATCGGGCAGGGTTCATTTACCAGGCATTAAGGCACTGGATCCCATTTGAACTCTGAAGTTAAGCGTGCTTAGGTGAGAGTAGTATTAGGATAGGTGACCTCCTGGGAAGTCCTCGCGTTGCCAAACCTATAAGATTGGGGGTCTTCAGAAACAGCCTCTCGGCAAGGTTACACCCTGAAGGGGTAAGGCTGCGTACATCCATCTCTCCCATACCCTGCCTTGAGGCATTGGGTCTGTTGTTGTTGTGTAGAATATATCGGGCGAATGTCGAGGAAAAGGGCATCTATAGATATAATCTGTCCTTTTAAAAATTCTTGTAACTTGGTTATCGAGCTACGTGCGATAATCAAGTTACTCGCCTCACATACTTATCGACAACGTAAATATTGGATATGCTTACTTTACATTGTGAAGCACGTGACTTTGACCCTGTAAGTACACCCTAACCCACACAAGCCACTCGGAGAACATATATCAGTATGATTAAAATTCACTCAAAATTTCCCCAACAGAAATCTTTAAACTCTCTGGTCCTGCTCATCTATTGAGTGTGAGTCCAGCGATCTCCTAATTCGAGAAACGGTTTTAAAAACTGTTAGGTTATGTCTCAAATTACTTGTTTTATTTTATATGGGGCTGCCGTGTGGTCACCGATCGATCGGGAGGGAATGCCGATCGATCGGGTGATTTAAGGAAAGATTCGGAGTGTTTTGGAAATTTTGAGTGCCGATCGATCGGTGGGTTCCGATCCATCGGGAGCCTGTTGCACCGGCCCTAGTTATTTTCTATAAATAGGGACGTAGGGTTTCGGTATTAGGTGAGAGGTTTCTCCCATTTAGATCCAATCAAAGAGCGTGTGAGCCGCCATTAAGAAAAAGAGGTGACTTCGTAATTCCCCCAAGATATTCGAGTGCTACGAGAGTTCAGACGGAGTGATTGTAATTCTTCCATATATCTCGTTTGGGAAGTGTTGTTGTAATTCTTCCGTTCTGTTAATAAAGAATCTCCATCTCCGCCCGTGGTTTTCTCCCTTCTCGATTGTAGAGGGGTTTTCACGTAAATATTGTGTGTTCTTGTGTTTGTTCTTTCTTTCTCCATATTTGTTTACTTCTCGTTTTGCGTGAGTTATATTATTTGAATCGAATCAAGTTACCAGGGTTTTCGCTTCCGCATTAAGTTCCCTAACAAATTGGTATCTTAGCATACTAGATTTGTTTAAGTTTTCTTAACAAAAACAACTAGGAATTTTCTCGGTTTTATAATCCTCTTTTCGATTTTTATCGTATCTGAACCTATAATTAAATTTTCGGTCTTTTTTAACTACAATAGAGATACTGAAAGTGCCAACTTAATTTGCTTAAGAAATAGTTAACCACATCAAATTCAATCTCACTAGATTTTATTGAGTGTATATGTTAAAAATATTTTTCATACATTTATCTTTTTTTAAAACTATAATAAAATATGTTAAGATACGCTAGTTAATTTGTAAAAAAAAAATATATTAATTTACCCGTTTTCAAACCAAAATCGCATAATATCAAGTTATCTATCTATTATATTATTACAAAACCATCGTTCATCATAAAGTGACTTCTCCAAAAAAGATATAAAAAAAATAAAATAAAGCATTCATTAAGGAAAAGACATGTATGTTTCTTTGATATGTTTCTTAGTAAAGAAACACGTATTTTATTGAAGATATATCTATCTTACACATTATCGTAAAGTCCCCACTTCTCTCATAGACTTCCAAACTCCAATTCCAAGCATTATATATGCTATGACTTCCTTATTAATGAATTTACCCTTGTATTTAAGTTGGAGACTTGCATTTTTTTTTTTTTAACATTTGCGTAGAAGGTTTTGAATCAACAAACTTTAGGCTAATTTAGCATGATATTTTCTAAAAGATAGTTTAAGAATTGAAAGAAAATTTTAATAAGAAGATAGTTGCTAAAAGTAATAATTTAAGTTTTAAATAACGAGACATGTGAACTTAATATTTCATTTTTTTCAAATTATAAACAGTCTCCGTACATCGCATGGGATAACACTAGTATCTATAATGAAAAGTCATGTCTATTAACGAAAGAACGCAATCATTGGTGTTTTGATGGAAGTCACCCCCTTCTTCTCTATAAATAAGATTATGATTCTTTATTTACCACAACATATAAACCCATAAACATGAAAGATAATTAAGAAGTAGTTAAGACCGATAAATTATTTTCTTTCGGTGTCCATACTCAACGATCAATAAAAATTGCTATTAATTAAAGTATGTACTTAATAATTTATTTTTTTTTTTTTTGATAATTGGAATTTCATTGATCAAAAGAGTGTGTACAAATGCCCAAACAATGAGATGGACATATCCAAGAACAAAAGATGCAATCCATCCTGTACAAAATGTGAGAATGCATGAACATCAATACATAGTGAACAAAGACCTATGTACTGCAATTTACATCTTAAGTTAATGTAACCAAGCAATCAAGGGGGAGCATCTTGAGACAGCATTCTTGGCAAGGGAATCAGCTAGTTGATTTGCTTCTCTCTTCTGATGTATGATGGAAACCCAACGGAACTCTTTCCAAAGCATTTGAATTCTGTTAACAGTGAAGTTCATTTTCCAAGGGTATGTGTCTAAGTTATTCACCCAGGAGATTGCATTTCTTGAGTCTGATTCAATTATCAGCCTGTGATTTTTGATGCCTTCGTGTTGCCATGAATGTTCAAGGGCCAATCTTATGGTTTCAATCTCAGCAAAGTTTGAATCATTGATCTCAATTGGAATAGAGAACACACATAGAATGTTACTTTGACAATCTCTAAGGACTCCACCCACACCTGCAGCTCCCGGCTTTCCTGTTGAAGATCCATCAACATTCCATTTTAGAGTTCCAATTTTGGGTGGAGACCACTTAATTTCAGATCTTGAGCTCCTCAGATTCTTCCATTTTGATGCAGTGTCAATATCTGATATGATTTGCTGGATGGAGTAGGGTAGATCTTCATTTACTGCCTTAATCCATGCAGCAACTCTGTACTTCGAGAGATCAATGATACCTTGAGTGGATATTTGCTTGTCGTTGAATATGATATCATTCCTAGCCAGCCAAATGGACCAAATAACTGCAAAAAAGGTGATGTACCAGCACTTTTCTCTGAAGCAACCAGTGTGCACTCCCTGCCACTGCTCATACCATAGTTTTATTGAAGATGAGCACACAATTTTCTGATTCCACCAATTTGCCAAAGCACTCCACACATTCCAGGCAACTTGGCGGCGGAGGAATAGGTGATTGGGTGTTTCAAGTGCTTGATTGCACATGATGCAGCTGCTCATATGTTCATCAATAATTCCAAGCCTAACAAGCCTAGATCTTGTATTAACCCTGTTAAGTAGAGCCAACCATGTGAAGAGTTCAACTTTTGGAGGAACAACCCCTTTCCAAAAACCTTTGATTACGTGTGTTTGGCCATTGTCTTGCCTCTGCTGCATGTTTCTGCAGAAAGAGCTCACTATGTACTTCCTCCTTGCATCAAACCTCCAGCAGCATGAGTCTGATTTGTTAGGACAAAGGAATACAGCACCAAGAAGCTGAAGAAGTGAATCCCTCAATGTTACTTCAAACAAAAACAATTGCCTTCTCCATATAAGATTCCAGTGCCAAGAGAGACCATCCCAGCAGCCCATTTCACCAATGCAGTTGCCTCTTTGATCTGAAACAAGATAAAGTCTAGGAAATCTATCCTTTAGTGGCATGTCATCAATCCAAGTGTCCTCCCAAAAAGAAGTTTTGAGCCCATTTCCTATGATGAATGTCCAACCTTTCCTGATGCACTCCTCAATCTGCTGGGATCCACCAAGGAAGTTCAAGATGTCAAGCCAAAGTGAAGGAGCAGCAGCTTTGTGGTTCCCAATTGCAACGAAGTTATCAGGTGTTCTATGAATACTTGACACAATTCTCTTCCAAAAGGCTTGACTCTTATCTGAAAATCTCCACCACCATTTGAACAACAAGCCTCCATTCTTCATTGTAATATCCCCAACACCTAGTCCACCTAATTCCTTTGGCCTCTGTATGATCTCCCACTTAATAAGGGGCATCGATTTCTGATATGAGTTTCCTTGACAAAAGAAGTCTCTTTGCATTTTGTTAATTCTTTTTGCAACCATCTTAGGCATTTTGAACAATGAGAGGTAGTATGGTGGTAGATTTTGTAACACCGATTTGATGAGCATAAGTCTACCAGCTCTTGAAAGAAGCTTTGCTTTCCAGCCAGCCAGCTAGCCTTTTCTGAATTTTGTCAATAATAGGATTCCAGGTCTTGATTCTTTTGCTGTTTGCTCCAAGGGGTAGGCCAAGGTACATGATTGGAAGGTTTCCTTTTGAGCATTGGAAAGTTTGGGCAGCTTTCAAGCTCCATTGGTCACTTTTGTTTAGTGCAATCAGAAGTGATTTCTGCAGGTTGATTGATAAGCCGGACATGAGTTGGAAACAACCAAGCAGCCATCTAATCCTTCTTATTTCCTCTCCATGTGCATCACAAAAAACAATTGTATCATCAGCAAATTGCAAGTGGGTGATTCTTTCTTTGTTGTTTCCAATCTCCATGCCTGTAATGTACCCTTGCTGTAAGGATTTTTCCATTAGACAATTCAGAGCTTCTGCCCCCAAAACAAAGAGGAATGGAGATATGGGGTCACCTTGCCTTAGACCTCTACTCATTGGGATGGGTGCAATGGGAGATCCATTGACAAGGATGGTGATAGAGGCTAATCTTATGCATATTTTTATCCATGTCCTCCATACCATTCCAAATCCCATTCTTGACATTACCTCCTCAATAAAGTCCCAACTCATTGTGTCATATGCCTTTATGAAATCCAGTTTCAAGATGACACCTTGAGCCTTGGTTCTTTTTGACCATAGCACAACTTCGTTTGCTATTAGAGCTCCATCTAGTATCTGCCTATTCTTGACAAAAGCTGTTTGGGACTCACCTATTAAGTCAAGCAGGACAGAGATCAATCTCTTGGCTAGAATCTTTACAATGATCTTATACAGGCACCCAACCATGCGGATTGGCCTGAACTCATCAAGTGCTGATGCTCCTGGATTTTTTGGTATAAGTGTTACCCATGTGACATTTGCTCTATTTGGTAGCTCATAGTCATTGAAGAACTTCTTAAAAATGCACAGATATCCAGCCCAATTACCTCCCATCCTTTCCTGATGAACTTGAAGTTAAAGCATCATACCCTGGAGCTTTGGCAGGGTTGCATGCCCGCACTGCCTCTTTTATTTCATCATCAGTGATTTGTCTCTCCAGGTGGTCAGCTTGTTGATTGCTTAGTCTTGGAAATGGCAAACCTTCCAGTGAAGGCCTACCGCTTGAACTTCCATCTTCATTGTACAATCAATGAAAATGGTTGATGACTGCTTGTCTTATGGCTGCTGGCTGCTTGATTCTTAGATTTCTTACTTTGAGAGTTCCAATATGATTCTTCTTTAGTCTTGCTTTTGCCAAAGTGAAGAAGTACTTGGTGTTTCTATCCCCTTCTTTTATGAGTTTGCATCTAGACTTTTGTTTCCACAATTGCTCTCTCTTCAAATACCATTTGTCGAGCTGGATCCAAGCTGCTTTCCTTCTAGCCGCAATTACTTCATCAATGTCTTCTTCTTCAAGATGCTTGTCAATATCATCTAAAGCTTCTTCAAGTTGCTTGATTCTAGTGTTTAAGTCTCCAAAACATTCTTTATTCCAAACTTGTATTCTGGCCTTGAATCTTTTCAACATCAAATCAGCATCTTCACCTTGATTCCTCACCCTTTCTTCTCTGATTAAAGTCTAGGAGTCATTTCTATTAAGCCAACAGTCCAAGTTTCTGAATGGTATTGGACCACAATTTATTTTTTCTGATTCTATCGTCTGTGTAGAATGATTCGAGAGCTTTTTTTGTAATCCCCACTGCTTGATGTCTGGGAATTTGACCAACCAATCAGGTGTAACTAAGGTTCTATCAATTCTGCTTAGAGATATCCCTCTTCCCCATGTGAATTTTCTCCCCATTAGTGGAAGATCAATAAGACCACCAGCTCTATGAATTTCCGAAAATCTTTCATACCTGCAGTCACTAAAAATATAATACAATTATAAAATTCAAAATTTATCGTAATTTTTATTGCATGCACTAATATTTATGCATAATACAATTATAATATGATAATATAAAAAATTAAAAATATAAACATCTCCGGTGTATTGTACGGGATAACACTTGTATTTAGATTATTGTCAATTACTCTATCTTGCATTATAATATTATTTCAGTAACGTATGAAATTTTATTAATCTCGTAACTCACTGTTAAGATGTTTTCTTATTTGTAATTTTTATTTTTGATTCTTTTTAATTTGAGTAAACACTGAAGTAAAAAGCTAAAATAAAAATTCTTTTTCAAAAAATTCTTTTTCTAAATTAATTAAAAATAATAATTTTTTTGAAAATTAACATGGGACCTAATCCCTTGTCCGGATTAAATAGCTTTCATAATCTTAATAATTAAAATTATTATAAATTATAAAACTTATAATTTATATATTTGGTATACATATTATAAAGTCATAGATTAAATTTAATTATTTAATTTTTTTTAATATGTTCTAATTATTTTATGATTTACTATTGTTCACTTCATCATATAACTAAAATTAATTATATTACTTTTTTCAGAGTAAATTGAGTATATATACCTAGAGATTATGTATATGTTTAAAAAAAATATCTTAAAATTTAAATGCTTTTTCTGAGTATCTTAAATTGTACGTGATACTGCATATTGCTAGAAAATTACACCATCATTGGAGAAAACCAGGAGTACGAATGACAAAACTAATGCAATAAAACATTAGAGGGAGAATAGGCAATCGTCAGCAGGAGTGCAGGCCGAGCATAACAGTTGTAGCAGTTGAACAATGCGAGATGTAGATCTCAACTCCCTATTTCTTATTTCGTCCTTGCTATATATACTTGACAACGATTGATTCATCCCCATCAAACCTGAACTCAAGCTTCTTCAGTGTGTAAAACATGTGAAAATACTATTACATTTGCAAAGTGTTTAAATTTATGATAATGTTATTAACGACAACAAACAACAACAACAACAGACCCAACACCACAAGGGCACCCACATAAGCAGGGTCGGGGGATAGATGTACGCAGCCTTCCCCCTTCGGGGAGCTACCCTGAAGGGAGGCTGCTTCTGAGGACCCTCCAACCTAATGAGCTAGTCCGCAGCATGGAAGCATGGAAGTTTGGACCCACTCCTGGCAAGATAAAAAAATTAATGACAAAACAAATCAAATTATCAATCTGACAACAATAATTTATTACATCTAATCTTACAATAGATGTACAAGTAGAAAATAAATTAACTTTTATGTAAATGATAAAAATGATGGTGACATATAACATGACGCCCACCTGCACAATACTTTATGCATTTTATATATATTTGGCTCAAATATCATTATTATATAGTTTTTTAAAAATATTTTCGCATAGTTACATTAAGACCCTAAAAATAATATAAAGACAAAAATTTAAGTATAAGAGATCTTAAATTAAAAATATGTTGAACGTGCTTACCTATATATATAAGAAAAAAGCAAAGAAAAAAAATTGTTCAATACACCTAGCAAATATAGTTAATATCTAGATAGATATGAAAATAATTAAATTATATAAAATACCATTATTTATATTATTAGTCTATGTAGTTGGTTTATTATATCAAATTTGATTTTCATACTATAGAATATAAAATCAATTCTGGGCTTTCACCCATTAGTTTAAGCTTTTGAGAAAGTTAGTTCTTTGACATGGTATCAGAGCTTTGAGACTAAAAAGTCATGAGTTTGAATTCCAACATCTCGCACTTTAATATTAACATAATTTAAGCCCAAGGTATAAAGTGGGCCTGTGTAGTATCCACGTTTTAAGCCCAAACAGGCATTTGCGTGAGGGAGCAAGTTAGAATATAAAACCAATCCTGGTTCTTCACCCATTAGCTTAAGCTTTGGAGAAGGTTGATTCTTTGACACACACTTTTAATTATCTTAATTTATTATTTGCACAATTGAATTTGTTTCAATATTAAAACTAATGATAATTTTTGACGAATATTATAATACCGTTACTTTATCCTCTTTAAGCTCCCGTGAAATTGTTGCATACGCTATTTTTGGGTCTTAGCTTAAGCATTTTTTGGTTTGGAGTCAGGTTTAGATGCAGTCTATCGCCTTGGGACTGGTGTCTGTTTGCCTTCGGACTTCAATCTGCTCTTATGCATGGTCGTGCTTGTATTTCTAATTATCAAAAAAAATTATCCCGTTTAAGCTTTGAATCCTTTGCAAATACCTCACTTGTAATTGCTAATGATCATTGTATTTTCAGCAAAAAATTAATATTAAATTCAATATTATAGACTTAACTGAAACCAAAAAAAATAAAAAAAAATGGAATATACTCAGTGCTTCAAAGGCTCCCGCCTATGCAGGGCCTGAGGGGCGGATTTATGCAGCCTTCCCCCTTTAGGGTGTTAACCTGAAGAGAGGTTGTTTCCCAGTGCCCCCAACCTGAGGGTAAGGACTTCCCAGGAGGTCACCCATCCTGGTACTACTCTCGCCCAAGCACGCTTAACTTCGGAGTTCTAACGGGAACCGGTGACGGTGTGTTGGTGCCCTCTTTGGTTATAGACTTAGTTGAAACAATTTTAATTATATAAGTTGACGTAAGAAGTAACGTAAATAATCCTATAAAATAATACTAAAATAAGTTTTTATAAAATTAAATAGTAGTATTATTATACTATATGTATATATATGTATATGGCAGTAAGTGATAACTTTCTTCAACATATAATTAAGAAAAACTATCACTTAAATATCATAAGATTTGATCATTTATCACCTAGATACCCTGACAATTTTCTATACGTAGTGGAGTACCTTGAATTTTAAAATTCTATCAATTAGGTACCTAAAGTTCTAAAATTTTATCAAACAAATATCCTTTTGTCAAAATTCGATAGATTTTCGTTGGAAAATACTTAAATTGAACACGATTTCAGCAATATATTAGCATATTCATTAAAGTTTGATATTTTTTGCCTAAAAATGTGAACATGACACATGATTGTAGCAATATTTAGTGGTTTACATAACATTGGGTGAATATTTTATTACAATTCGCTATCTATATAACTCATATATATTAAATTAACTATATATCATATCAGCATTTGTATAGAATTGATCGAATTCTTAAAAAAATTCATCTAACTCTGATATAGGCACCTAAGTGATAAATATTTAAACCTCATTGTTAGAATGTAAAACCAATTCTAAGCCAATACTCATCAGTTTAAGCTTTGGGAAAGTTCGTTATTTGATATGGTATCAGAGCCTTCTTTACAAAGAAGTCACTAGTTCGAATCTCAACAGCCCCCACCTTTAATATTAAAACAATTTAAGCATTAGGTATGAGATGGGCCCGTATACTATCCACATTTCAAGCCAAATAGGCATTCGCGTGAGGGCCATGTTAGAATATAAAACTATTCATGAATTTTCGCCCATCGACTTAAGCTTTTGTGATAGTTCCTTGACACTTATTTGTATATTTATGGCTAAGCATGGTGCGTGGTATGACTCTCCAATAATATATTTTTCTTCTATATATATTTGGTTTGACTTGATTTTTTTTCTTACTTAACCAAACTAAAAATACGCTTTTTTTTTTCTGATAATTGAGTATAACCCCACAAATGATAACATTCTGGGGCAAAAGACAAGTAAAACAACCGAAGAATACAAAAAAAAAACTAGGGCTGCAAATGAGCCGAGCCGAACCACAGCTTGATCGGCTCGGCCTCGGTTCGTTAACTAAATGAGCCCAGCATCACAATTCATTATTTTTAAATCAAATTTTTAGAGTTGGGTTATTTTAGATTAATTTTAGAGTTTGATTATTTTTTGCTAGAAAAGTTAGAGCTAGATTATTTTTTGTTAGAAAATAGAGTTGAATTATTTTTGATATATATTAAGATATAATTGGATTACTTTTAAATTAATTATTGGATAATAAATGACAAAATCTCGTAAGTAACGCCACTTGAAGGGGAGGGAGCAGAATGGAATATTTTATGGGATTGGCTTTGTCTTTGGCAAACATTTTTGTTATATATTTCAAGATACCACGTTAACAAATATATATTATATACTCTCTTATTTTTTAATTAATTAATTCAATATATTATATTTAATGTAATCTTTTGATTAATACTATTTTCAATGCAATTTGCTTACCAACCTTTTTGTTTTTTTTCTTTTTTAAATATTTGGTGGATATTTACCTAACCATGTAATTTTTTTTATACCAAAGAGGGCACTAACATGCCGTCATCGGATCCCAATAGAACTCCGCAGTTAAGCGTGCTTAGGCGAGAGTAGTACCAGGATAGGTGACCTCCTGGGAAGTCCTTATACCCTCAGGTTGAGGGCACTGGGAAACAACCTCTCTTCAGGTTAACACCCTAAAGGGGGAAGGCTGCGTACATCCGCCCCCCCAGACCCTGCGTAGGCGGGAGCCCTTGAGGCACTAAGTACGTTCCTTTCCATGTACTTTTTTTTTATATTCCATGCCATTTGCATTAACTTATAATGTTTTGAAGAAAATATTAAATTGGGTTTAAAACATAGAATGTTTGTTCTTGGTTATTAAATAAATAAGTATGGTTTAGAATAATAATCCCGTTTATGAAATTCTTGGGCTTTGTAACTTGGCACCTACTGTTTGAGCACTCGGTATGATATTGGTGGGAAAAATGATATGATTGAGTGTAATAGAAGCGAAAATCAACAAAAAAAATCAGTATAGAGATTTATGATATGAAAATCCCCTTTAAACTATGAGAAAAGGCACAGGATGCAAACGGGTACATCATACGCCTTTGAAGTTTGGAATTACGATATCAAATTATAACCGTAAACCCAATCTCAGAAGTCTCGTCCCAAATAGAGCTATTGTACAGTAAGTCGTCAATCTTCTTGTTAAGACTCCAGGTGTGAATCTAGTAATAATTCAACATAGAGCTGTGAGAAATAAGAGATTAATATATAGGAATAATGGACTACTCTACCTCGTACTAATCAATTTTAGAATAAAAACTCCACTTGGACTTACATGTGGATCTCATACATATCAACTCAATAGTGTCATTTTGGACAGATGAAGCCACAAACTCTCTCACAATATTGCAACTTTTGATCGGTTGAAATTGCAAACACTCAATCAAAACAACAACAAACCCAATACCTCAAGGGCTCCTATCTAGGCGAGGTCTGGGGAGGGTGGATGTACATACCCTTACCCCTTTAGGGTATGAATCTATCGAGAGGCTGTTTCCAATGACTCCCAACCTTATAAGGTTGACAACACAAGGACTCCTCAGGAGGTCATCCACCTTGATTACTCTCGTATAAGTATACTTAACTTTAAAGCTCTAATAAGATCCGATGCCTTAGTACTCGGGAAATAAACCCTTAAAAACATCTAAATCAACCAAGTAAATGTCTCTCTCTTTTTTGATGCATGGCACCACTTTCATTGCTCTCAATAGTTGATAAGATGAAATCCTAATTATATCTCTTTATGGTGGGGGTAAAATATTAAAATAAAATAAAATAATAAAAAAATAAATGGTCCCGGGGGCCACGTGGGCACAGTACGTGTCCACTAATAAAAAGAGAAAAAGAAAAAGAAAAAAAAAAAGAAATGATATTTGCTCTTCACGTTCCCTTTTCATATAACTTTACGTAAATATATTCACAACTCTCCTTTTTCTCCCATTCTCTTCCTTTTCACCCTCCTTTCATCATTTCCAATTCCAATGCTTTATCAGATTTTCTATTCTCTTGTTAACTTCTTAAAAAATAAGTACAAAATATATATTATTCGATTGTTATATTAAAAAATAAAACTATTTTAAAAAAATTAGTTAAAAATAAAAGAATTAGAACTTACCTTCAATATTTGGTCAATATTTGAAAAGATTGGCATGACATACGCATATAGTTGTAATCTTGCGTTACACTAACAGTTTTGCATTAAATTGGTCAAATTGCTACAAAAATTTATTAATTTTTGATATACGGTACTTGTATCTAATTATATATATTAAAATATTATATTAAAATTTTTTACGAAATGAAAAGTGGGGTGCAATCGCGCAAAAGCAGCGCGTGGTGGTGGAGTACGTGGAATGCTCTGGAATTATCTAGACGCACTGCACCTCTTGATAAGGACATCTGCTTATCAACCCCACGTCATAATTAGCTCTTTTCCCTCTTAATTTCTATACTAATTTATCAAATTTTATTTCTTATTTTTAATAGTTTATTTTTTTATTTTATAATAAAATTAGTCCTTTATTTTGAAATTTTATATATTTTTAGACATCGTTATGAGAATTAGATTAGTTTTAAAATATTACTGAATTATGTAATTAGATTTAAAGTTTTGGACATATATTAGAATTAATTTGAGTCTTTGAGTTGTACTATATTTAGTTTGTATTTTTTAAATTATATAAGAGTTAGCTTATAGTTTATTTTTAGGAAGGTTTTGATTGATTGAATTTATTTGATAAGTTTTTTCATGTTTTGAGCTCTTTATAGTTTTATTTTGAAAGAGTTTTATAAAATTATATCACTCTTTTTTAGGTTATTACTCGGGTATTTATAGAAACAACAAGTTGTAGTCCAACCCCTCTCAATCCGGCATTGTTGGGTATGGTCAACGGGTTAGAGGAATCCTATTATTTACCACCACGCAACATCTTCGAGGTTCGAGCCTGCATCATTTTTAATAAAAAATAGTATTAATGTGAACTAACTTCTCAGCTATGTTGTCATGACGCACGCGATGTCCACTTTTTACTAGGGTTGTATTTATTTGAGCCAAGTTGGTCCAAGCTTTTCAAGCTCAAGACTCAGCTTAGATTGAAGGTCGTCGATCTCAAAAACTTCGAGCTTGAGTTTGGCTTGTCATAGGCTCAAGCTCAGCTTGGTTGAGCTCTAATCCAGCTTGGCGAGTTCCGAATTAAATTTGCATATTTACACTCTTTTAATCTTAATATGACTCTATTAAGCTTGTTTGTACTCGTTTAGGCTAAGGCTTTGGTCATTAAGTTTCAAACTTGGTTTGATTGGACATATTTAAGCTAGCAAAATATATTAAAATAGGCTCATTAGGTTCACAAGTTAATGATCTCGAGCCTGACAAGCATCAGGCTCAACTCAATAAGATAAACGAGTCACTTGACTCAACTCAAACTCAAAAGAAGCTCCATTTTTTGAACCTTATGACGAGACGATTTAACTTACCATTTTATGTAGTCTGGGTATCAAGAGATATGTGTCGTGATGCACAAGCGCGGTTCAAGCGCGTGTAAAGTTTGCGATTCAAGCTGGCTTTTTGTTGTCCAGCCGCCCTTCTTTACTCTCATGGCTTATCAAACTTTATCTACACAATTCTTTCCCCAAATTTTATGTAATATTAAGTTTGAATATATTTTATTTAAATATATTTTAATATATACAACTAGATATGTTAAAATTTTAAAATTTTATCAATTAAGTAAACTTAGCTGAAGTTTTTTTTTTGTTGAAAAATGCTAGCTCGGAATATGATTCTAGTTGTCATCTATTATAATAGAATTAATTTTTGTTAGAAAATATTGACATGATATATAATTTAGATAATTTATAGATATTTTCATTAGAATTTGATTAATATTTTCTTAATTTGTTGAACTTTTGTCAAGAATACTCATGTAACGCATACATAGTATCATAAATTTGTATTATATTAGCATTTCTCAATGAAAATTATTTGAAAAAAATACCATATTTTCGAAATAAATGAGTGGTTGATCTTGTTAGAAATAAAAGCGTTCCCTTCAAACAATATATAAAGCATCTAACACAACTCGACCAACTTAGAAGATCACGTTTCGATAAAATTAACACCAATCAAAAAGTCCTTCACTTCCATAAAAAAGGAAAACAAGACACCAAAATAAAGCCTCACTTCTATCCTAAGGATCCAATTTATCCAAGAGAAAAGACGTTCACGAGGCCAAAACCTGAACCACGTCCGGCTTATCGCCTAAAAAGGGTCAAGTTGCCTGAAACTTATCGGGACTCTACTTTTGATAAAACGGGCTCTCCATTCTCTTTGACTTTCTCTCTCTACGATATATATTTCTCTTTCTAAAACACAACCATTGACTTGCGCGCCAGAAACACTTCTCAGAATAGAACCCCTCACTTTGTCTTCTCTTTATTTGTATATATTAGTTCACAGATCGCCAAAAACACATCATGATCACGGTGCAGTATAAAGTCCCTTCAAAACCCTTAAGTACAGATCCCAAAAACTCTCTCGTTACATTATCAAAAACAATAAAAAAAACATCAATCCGAAATATAAATTTGGTGAAGTTTTGTCTCATAAATGTTGTAAATATCAGTCACACCAAACATTACCATATAAGCACGCAAAGTTGTCAACTTTAGAGCATCATAATTGCCATAAATGTATTTGGTAAGCGCATTCTTTTATCAATAATTGCACCCAAAACAAAGCTTTAAATATTTTGTTTAATTTTGTATTTATTATTCATTTTCATTGGTCCAGACTATTCAAATAAAATAAATAAATTACGTGCAGAATTTGGACCCTTGCTTTTGTCCATGCTGGGATTCCTTTCATAGTCAACATGTATGACTGATGATATACCATAAGATTAACGTGTCATATAATATGTAAATTATATATATTTAATTGACTAATCAATGCTCATCGTGTTAGAATAATCGTTATAATTAATATTCAGGTAATACGGAAAAATTTAGAATCGAAAAACATATCCTGTGTGGCTTTGTCATTACTTTTTAGAACTTTGATTCAAGGTTGATGCACAAGTTGAAGACCGTTCTCGCTCTGTTTGTAATCATAACCGGCCTTTAATGATGGAAATTATGAACTCAGAATCCACCGAAGATTGGAGAATAAAGATTACCACCCATTATAGCCACTATTTATAGGCAAATAAAGAAAAACCCTAATATACAAAACTACAAAAATACCCTAACATGTGAAAAACATAAAAGCGACCCGAAAACACGTTTAGAGGCGGAATTTGGGGGAAATAGGCAGGCCAGAGGCAAAGCATTGGAGGTCGCATAGTTCAGTCCGGTAGCTTTGTTTTGACAGGTTACGGGCCCCGTAACTCTTTACGGATTAAAAGTTATAACCGTTTGAATTTGGCCCCACAAGTTGATGCTTTCGCTCCACCCATTTGGGCTTCTGACGATTGAACTGCTCCAGAAACTAGTCTACCGCTTGTTCTATATCATTTATTTTTTACATGGACAAAAAACATATTACGATCTCGTTTTAACAAAGGAACCATCTCATATATTATTAGAAAGGCATTTACAAAATTCGAATTCAAACACTGGGCAGGATAATTATCACTACACCAATTAAAATCTCAATATTAACTCAAACTCTGTGAAGGGGATCATGATACCACTAGTTAAGATCACCCACAGGATAACGAACCTTAAATCGAAACAATCAAACACAAAAGGGATCGAGCAGAACATCGGAATTTACGTGGTTCAGCCGAGCCTACATCCACGGAGGGAAACACAATAATTTCATCAATATCATTGGAGTTTACATGAGACGTCTCTCAACTTTCAATCCTCTCATACCTTTCTCAATCCTAATGGTAACATACACATCACCGAGTATTTATAGAGCCATCACACTAAAACCCTAGTGTGACATGGGTTTATATAAGATTGACCCAATCCTATATCTTATAAACCAAACTCAATACAACCAAGCTCCATACATAACCCAATACTCTGCTTTATATTATTTTTTATTTGTACTTTCTGTTCTTTCAAAAACTAAAAACTCTATTTTAAAAATAATTTTTAGATTTTAATTTATCATTTACAATTTATTCTTAATTTGAATGAAAACTCAAGATAAGAAATCCAAAAAGCAAAAGGC
Organism: Simmondsia chinensis; assembly: GCA_018398585.1. NCBI lineage: Eukaryota > Viridiplantae > Streptophyta > Magnoliopsida > Caryophyllales > Simmondsiaceae > Simmondsia > Simmondsia chinensis. Next base: position 38,826,315 of record JAGTTD010000006.1, on the reverse strand, counting down.
CATTTTTAAAACTTAATTTAACTTTTTTTAAATACAAAATTACAAATAAAATACCACATGAAACAAAATATATTTGATACAAAAAGCAAATTTTATTTTGTAGAACACGTGTGTATTGCATCCATTACAATGAAGGGTCAGAATTCACCCCTCCATGTTTTCACCCTCTCAAAAAAACATCATCCTATATATATATATAGGTAATTTATGATGGCTAGTATTATTAATAGGATAATTTTAAGTATTTATTATTTAAGTACTTTAATAATTTTTTATATATGATAAAATATTTAAAAATTAATACCCTACATGGTACTTCATAAATTTTGTCAGAATGTGGCCAATTTTCATAAGAAAATTTTGATATGGCCAATTTTTAATGAAAATTTCTTGTATTATGACAAAAAATCACTAAATTCTAGTTTATATCGTATAAAAATCACGTAATTAGCACTTTGTAGCACAAAAATCAGAATTTGATAGAAGATAATACACTGTTTAATCATCCCAAAAGAACAAAGACGAGTTCAACCAAGAAAGAAATAATGGATACAAAATTTACGTGGCTCGATCAGTTATGGCTACGTTTATGAAATATTTTCGGCATAAAATTAGACCTCTAATGGGGCTAGGCTCGATCCTTCGCTATGAATATGACCCATTATAATATCAAAATTAGCCTCCACAATAGAAGCCCAACACCTAAGTGATGAATCACCTAAAAAACACACATGTAATTTTATATTTTTTCAGTTATATCAATAAACATATAACTGGAGTAAACAAAAAATAAAACAAAGGATAAATTACATACTAATATAATAAGATTTGTTTTTTAATTTTTAATTTCAGTCTACAAATCGTGTAACAATATTTTGGTCCAAAAATTACATATATTTAATAAATAGTCCAAATGACGATAGTAAAGGGTGTAAAATAGGCCACTTATCCAACTCTTCTTCATTGGTAATGTCACAGTATTAAGGGATCCGTATAAGATGAAGGTATTAGCGAAAGGATGTGGGTTTACTAATAAACAAGACCGGTTCTGACATTTTTGGAAACTCAAGCAAAATTTTTAAATGAGGCCCTTTATACGTATAACATTTATTTTAAAACCTATTAATATTAATAATTGTTACTTTCAAAATCATAATATCTAAAATTTGGGGCCCCGGAAATTCGAAGGCCCCCAGCGGTTGCTTTGGTGTCTTGGGGTAATGTTATGTCCGGCCCTGCCAATAACAACAATAGATTTTTGCACTATTTCAAACTATCATTAGATTATTTCATTAAATATATGTACATTTTAAATCAAAAATTTATTTGAAAAATTTATGAACTCAAGAAACATTAATACACTAAATTTAAGATGCTAATATATGATTTACTGTGAAACAAACAAAGAAAGAGGTTCGAGCTGCCCATCATGAGGACGTCTCAGTTGATGGCGTCTTCTACCTATGTGGTCATTGCCCAGAGGTCAGGAGTTCGATTCTCGCTGAAGATATAGTCATGACTTACCCGCTCATGGAGATTGTGGGCCTCCTCATGGGTCGGGGTTGGCTAGGACTAGGGCTGGCAAAATTTGACACGACACGATAGCACGACACGGACACGACATAAAGATAGCAGGTTTGAGTTGGGGGTTTTGATGGCTGGTTGAATTTGGGTTGACCCATTTAACTCGTTTAGGTAATTGGGTTGAATTTGGCTTTGACCCGTGTAACCTATTTTTGACACGATTGATCCATTTATATAGTTATGTTAGGCATTTAAGTGATACATTATTATTATTATATATATATTTTTGGTAGTTAAGATAATTTGAATTATATTTAGTAACATTAATTTAATAATTTATTTTAACAGTTATAAATATAATAGGTATTTATTGATAGTATCAACCTAAAGTAGATTACTAAAATATTTAGAAGTTAAAAAACTAGCATTTAATGAAAAAAGTCACCAATATAATTTAATAAATGGATTGGGTAAGGATTAAGAGTTCTTAACCCGTTTAATAAACGGGTCGGGTTCGGGTTGACCCCGTTTTGAATACCTCTTATATACTACGAACACGAACATAATATAATACGACACATTTGACACTCCTAACTGGGACAACCCACTCGTTACCGAAAAAAAAAAAAAAAAAAACACACAAAGGAAGAAGGTTCTACACCATACTAAAACCCATCACTGTCAAAGGCCTAACCCAACCTTCTAGGCAATAAAAAAATAAATTATTATTATTATTAAATTCTAAACCAAATAAATAAAATAATGCGCATGCAATTGCAAATTTATTTGTTTAATTAATTAATTAATGTCCAACAAATTCTAACAACAAATTAATTTGGTTTTCGTGTTCTAATTGTTTTGACTCTGTGTGTAGGCTTGCAGGTTGGGACTCACACGTTTATTAATTATTAAGAATGTTCAATTATAAAATAAATGAGATTTTGTGAAATTTAATTGACGTTAGGCTTATTTTAAGTCTCGTTTATTTTGACAGAAAGTATTTTCCGTCTCAATTTTACTTTTTTGATAACTTTGCATCAATAATTATAAATGCGGAAAATATTTTCCTCCATTAAAAAAAAATAATTTATCCTCAACGTAAGAGGAAAACATTTTCCTTCATACGTGAGAAAATGTTTATTGTGATAATTTTATATTATATGTTTCACTTTAATATCAATTTAGTCAGATGTAAATCTCGTGTAAATTTGTGAATAAAATCATTGTCCTTAGCTAAAAGGCAAAAAAAAAAAAAAAAAGAAAAAGAAATTATTTTTAATTGAGAATATTTGTTGGAAAAAAAAACTTCCTTGAAGAAAATATTTTCTGATGAACTAAACAAAGCTTTAAGATTGATATATGAAGTTCACGCGGGTTTAGCGAGGCTTCATTGTCAAAACCGATCAATATCAACCTTTGCTTTTGATAATTTCAGTCAAAATTGTATTAGACGTACAAGATATAGTATGAAAGTAAAGTAAAAGATAGAATCGAGGTTCAAAAAGTCTACAAAAAAGAAGATACAAGTAATCATCATTAGTATCTCCTTTGGTATCCTATATTTAATATTTTTTTTGATTCCAAAAAAAGGAACATATCCAGTGCCTCAAGGGCTCCCGCCTACGCAGGGACTGGGGGACGGATATACGTAACCTTCCCCCTTCAGGGTGTTAACCTGAAGAAAGGCTGTTTTCTAGTGCCCCAACCTAAAGGTGAGGATTTCCCAGAAGGTCACCCATCCCAGTATTACTCTCGCCCAAGCACGCTTAACTTCGGAGTTCTAATAGGATCCGGCAACGGCATATTGGTGCCCTCTTTGATATTTTTTTCGATTCTATAAAACAATATTTTGGTCCAAAAATTATACATGTTTAATAAAAAAGAAGAAAGAATCGAGGAAGATACTTGTTGGTAAATCCACCATCTTTCACTATTCCCATCATTCTATACACAAATCGTAGTATTGTGTCACTGCTAATGATGAAGAGTTCGGTGAGAAATCTATTTTTGCACCCTTTTACACTGCTGGTAGTGCTAGATTACTTTATGTAGAGTCTGGTATCATACTGCAAGGGACCAAGTCCGATGGAGTGGAAGATTGCAAAAAATATCTAGGGTTTGGGCCAAGGTCGAGGTTCAGGCCCGTGATTAGTGGTTCAGCTGAATATCTAGGGTTTCATGCGGTGCGCTTATTCATACCCAATTTTAGGGTTTGAGAGAGCAGAGCGAATTGAAAAAACTCTCTGTAACAATTTCAATAAATAAAATTCTCCCTCCAATTCCATGGATGCAGACAATTTTGGTTGAACCATGTAAATCTGAATGTTTATTATTTAATTTTCAAGTTGAATTTTTCATTGTTTAGTCACTGTATTTACTAGCAGATTGAACTGTTTTATTAAAGATATGTAACTTTTAAACTAAACTATTATTTTACAAAATTTATATACTAATAAATTAACACACTAAACCTCATACAATTAATATGTAATTTCACGTAATTTTAATCTTTAGTGAATAAGGTGCTCATTAATTTTGGGTAATGTCATTTCTATGATAAAACTGTTATCGTCATAGCAAGATTGTAGTTTTCAAGATAATTTTATAGCTCTCATTATTTATAAGTGACATTATTGCTCTACCAATAATAGTTTTTATCCTAAGTATAACGACTTTCTTAGGCCTTATTTGATATGCATGAAGTAAAACACGGGAAATATAAATTCATGGGAAGTACGAATTTTGGCTCTTGTTTGGTGGCATAATACAGGAAGTAAAAATTGCTTAGCTATTTATAATTCCTTCAAAATACAAGAAATAAATTACTTAACACCCCTATAGGTAAGTTCTAATTTATGCGTTTTTAACTAACCTTCCAAAAAAAGTTCTATTTCCTATCCTGACAACTAGAGGTGGCCATGGATCGAGTTGGGTCGGGTCTGGGCCTGGCCCAAACGGGTCGGGCTTCGGGCCGACCCTGCCCACTAACCACCTCTGTTGACAACTAAATATTTTTTATCTACTTTTTAAAGAATCTAACATAGGAATTAAATTCCTATAAAATATAATTTTTTATATAAATTTAATTCATGTAGCAATCAAATAAGACGTTAATTTAATACAACAATAACAGCAATAAACCCAGTGCCTCCAAGGGCTCCCGCAAAACTAGGGTCAAGGGGGTAGATGTAAGCAAACTTCCCCCTTCTGAAAGCTATTCTGAAGGGAGGCTGTTTCCTAAAATTCCTAATCTGAAAAGTTGATCCGCAGTATAAAGCATAAAAACTTGACAGCACGAAAGTAACAAAGCATAAGACAGGGAAGGGGAGGAGATAATACCCTTAAATTGCCTCATAAAGAGGTACACTTTAGAGCTTAGTAGGATTTGAACCCGAGCCACCCTGTTGGCTCAAGTTTGGTCATACTCTAATCACATGTGTCCTTAAGTATTCGTATTTATAATGGTCCATTAATACTCTGCCCCTCCATTAATGATCCAAAATACAATGCCTCATGAATTTTCACCCACTGCACACTGAAATAGCAATGAAACGGGTAAAATTTATTATTTATAAAATTTTGTTTTGTTTAAAATTGACGTGGGTATAAGTGAGGTAGGTAGTGGATATGAGTTGAGGGTATCTGTTTCATCGCGTTTCATATTATCCCCACCCACCCCACCTTATATCCAGGATGCTCGCTACATTTTATATTTACTTAATTTTAAAATTAAGAAATACATGTTTAAATTCGATTATCTATTTTTTTATCAATATTATTAAAAAATATAACATAAATTTCTCAAAATAATATTAAATAGTCAATATGGGTGAGTATGGGTAGTTATTTTGTACCCACATTGGAGTAGTTACGGGATGAATAATGCATACATGTTTGATGCTTGTGGGTAATGGGGTGTGTTTGGGTATAGATTTGTACACATTGGGATGGGCATCTCCATTTTATACCCACAGTAGGTACGGGTATAGATTTGAGTGACGGGTATAGGTATGGAGGAGGCACCCCCCGTATATATCCCGCCGCATTACCATCCCTAACTACACATGCTGAAAAGTTGTCATCTAAAAATGATTATTTATATTTTAGTACCCAATATTTTTAAAAATAATAAAAACCATAATAATCTTTTTTAATAATAAAAAGACCCATAAGTTTTTATTTTATTAATAAAAAGACCGCTCTCCAATGTGATGACGTTATTTTCAATTGACAATTGGTTTTTTTATTAATGTTACAGTAAAATAACAAAAGAACATTTCAATACTTTCTTATGTTATTAGTACAAAACTCAATATGTTCTAATGTATAGAAATTATATATTTTTCGCTTAATTTATTTAAAAATATAATTATTAAAAGATATTTTTATCTTTTTACTGTAGTATTAATAAAAAACAGTGTCACTTTAGCTTTATCAACAGAAAATGACGTTATCGCATCGAAGAGTGGATTTTTTATTCATTACGATAAAAGCTTAGAGGCTTTTTTATTAATTCAAAAAGGTCAAATTTTTTTTATTATTTTAAAAATGTTGGGATACTAAAATAATCTTTAAAAATATCAAATTAGGCATATATGAATTTTTTAACATTGTACTTACTAAATTAAAAAAATGTATTCTACTACTATTAGTGAATTTTTTTGGAATGACACTAAAAAAAAATTAATTCTTTTAGTATTACATGAGAGAGTATGAACCTCACTCGTCGTCTTATACATGGAAAAGAATCAATTTAATTTTAATATAAAAAAAATTAATAATAAATTATCTAAAATTTAAGTAATTTTTAGTAAAAAATATATAAAAAAAATGAAAATATGAGAAATCCCCAGGCAGTAATAAAAAAAATGAAAATACAGAGAAAACAGTTGGCTGCATCTCTCTCCACTCTGCCCACGCAAAAATATTCTAATCTCTCTCTCTCTCTCTCTCTCTCCCCATTCTCGGTTCTCAACCACCTCTCTCTCTCTCTCTCACTCTCTCTCTCTCTCTCTCTCAATTAAAACACTCGCTGTTTGCTGAAGTTCGTGCCTTTTTCTTGTTTGCTGTTTCCCCCATTCTTCTTCTGCAGTGCGTTTGTTCACCTGCTTTAATTTCGTCCCATTTTACATTAAAAGATTAGTTTCTTCAAATCTTATCTTACTTTCACTTGCAAAGATTTCTACTTGGGGAGGCTGTTTCTGCATACGGGTCTTCTTTGTTGGAATTCAATGGCTTAAATTTGCAGAAAAGGACGTGTTTTTTGTCTTGATAAAGGCGTTTTTGGAACTGGGTCTTTCCTTATGCGGTTTAATTTGCAGAGAAATATGATTTTTTGGGTCGAATGATATAATATATGATGGATCTAGAAAGTGGGTTTTATCAAAATCATGTCAAGGTGAGTTGGGTTTGTATCAAAATCTTGAATTTCTTTTTAATTAATCTTTTGAAATTAACTTAAACCCATTTGTGTTTCAATCTAAAAATCTTGGGTTTTGTTTTGTTTTGTAATTTGTATAATGCAGAAGGAATCATGGAAGCAAGTTCTGATCTTGGCATATCAGAGTTTGGGTGTAGTTTATGGAGATTTGAGCATTTCACCTCTATACGTGTACAAAAGCACATTTGCTGAGGACATTCAACATTCAGAAACAAATGAAGAGATTTATGGGGTTTTGAGTTTTGTATTTTGGACTTTAACTTTAGTCCCTTTGCTAAAATATGTGTTCATAGTACTTAGAGCAGATGATAATGGTGAAGGGGGCACATTTGCTTTATATTCATTGCTTTGTAGACATGCCAGGGTCAATTTACTCCCAAATTGTCAATTAGCGGATGAAGAATTGTCAGAGTACAAGAAGGATGTGATAAGTCCAGCACCAAAGAGTTTTGGGTCAAAGCTCAAATCTACTTTGGAGAAGCATAGAGTTCTGCAAAGGTTCTTGCTTGTATTAGCCTTGATTGGGACTTGTATGGTCATAGGAGATGGAGTCCTAACACCATCTATTTCGGGTATTTTTTTCTTTATACAACTTAAGTTTTTGAGACAGTTGGTTCCTTCATACGGTATCAGAGTTTGTTTGATCAAACTGTTCAAATACCAATATTATTGCTTTTATAGTATTAGAGCCTATTTGATCAAATTGCTCAAATCCCAATATTCTTTTATGTTATTAGAGCCTATTTGATTATTTTGCGTAGTATCAAAGCCTTGATTGGGACTTATAGTCATAGGGGATGAAGATCTATCACCAGCTATTTTTTTTTTCCGTTTTACTATTTAAGTTTTTGGGGCAATTAGTTCATTCACATGGTATTAGAGCCGGTTTGATCAAACAAGTCATATCTCAATATCCGTGCTTTAGTGTTGACGAAATTTTGGTAAAGTGTATGAAGTCATCTACGTTTTAAGCCCAATAGGCATTCACGTAGGTGACATATTAGAGAATATAGCATCATTTGTCTTTTTGGGATAGTTGATTCATTCACATAATATCGGAGCCTATTTGATCAAACTATTCAAATCCCAATATTTTTACTTTTGATATTGAAGAAGTTTCAGTAGAGCATATCTCACGTTCCAACTCTAACAGGCATTCACATGAGTGACATGTTAGAGAACATAACAAAATGGGTCCTACTGGAATAGTTGGGTCCTGACAGTTGATCAGTTGTTGTTTCGTGTTAATTTGGTAAATTTGATTCTCTTAAGTTGTCTTATTGATGATGAACTGATTTTGGTAATTTATGCAGTGTTTTCAGCCGTTTCGGGTCTGGAACTTTCAATGTCAAAGGAGCATCACAAATGTAAGAATCTTTAGCTTTTATCGCTTACAAGTCCCATCTTTTGGTATAAAATCTTTCATTGAGATTTCCCTTAGTAGGTAACAGATTATGACTCAACATATTGAGCATATGGCTAGGAATTTCGTTCCTTGAGATGCCTAAAGTCATTGTAGTCCATCAGTTATAATATAAAATCATTGTTGCACCTTCACCCATTAGCTTAAGCTTTTGGGAGAGTTGGTTTCTTGACATTATATCGAAACATTGTTAACCAGAGGTCGCAATTTCGAATCCTAATAACCTCACTTTCAAAAATTAGTTGAATTTGAGCACGAGGTATATGAAATGAGTGCGAACTATCCATGCTTCAAGTTCAAAAAGCATTCCTGAGCATTCACCCATTAGTTCAAGTCTTTGAGGGAGTTGATTCCTCGACATTATCCAGCCATTCGTGCGTGACATGTATAATTAGGGCTAACCGTTTTTAACATTGAATCGATCTTCATTTGTTCTAGTCCAAGTTCGTAACTTTAGAGTGCAGTTCTCTTCTGAAAGTGACAAAAAATTTCCCAACTTCAGTATCATGAACAGTTAGACATGTTATCATAATTGGATATAAGATATTACTAATTATGTAGGAAGGATAAATATGCTAAATTTTCCATTATGCATTCTAAAATTTGGCTTTTTGTCAAATCTACAAACTTTAGGGGTACAAGAATTTATTCTGTTTGGAAAATGATGATGGAAGCCACAATTCTAAAGCTTTATTCACTATAACAATTGTTTGGTTACATTGATTAGTACGACCAGTACAGTTTCTTAAACGATGTATGTAATTATAGACATAAAAAGAGACCTACCCGTTTCATTCCAAAGCAAATATTTGTCTTCTAAACTTCTTGAAAAGGTCAACTAGAAGTTAATAATCTGTTATGAGATAAAAGTAGATTATGTTTGTGTTAGTCTCTGAAAATCATGGTCTAATAATATTTCTACACTTTATAACTAAAAGTTAGAGTAACATTATATTCAGATGTGTCCTAAGTTAATATCTAAAAATCCCATTATCTATCATGTTTTGTTGTGTCTTGAATTTATGTCTCGATTCAGAATATAGGTTTGTGGTGGTAGCCAAAGGCTTTGGCCCTTTGGGACCTTTTATGATTCGGCCCACTAAACTCGTCTGTTAGATCTAGGCTTTCTACTTGTGCAATATATGTGTGTTGTTTTCATAGTGGATTGCTCTTCTTCATCAATTTGAGGGTTTTCCTCGTAAATCTACGTGCCATCATTTTCTCTGCCTCTCTTTTCTTCTTATTTTCGTTTCATATCTATTCGTTGCATATAAATCAAACCTTGTTCGTGATATTTGCCTAACATATCGTAATAAGTCTGTTTTATGTCATAAAATGTAATTTTATTCATCGTCCTAAGAATATCTTTACATTATTTTGCAGATGTACAAGTTCCAGCCGCTTGCGTAATACTCTTAGGCTTATTCGCCCTCCAGCATTTTGGTACTCACCGGGTCGGTTTCTTGTTTGCACCAATCGTCACGACCTGGCTTCTGTGCATTAGCTCGATTGGTCTCTACAATATCTTCCGTTGGAACCCTCATGTGTACCGAGCACTTTCTCCTTATTACATGTACAAATTTCTCAAGAAAACGCAAAGAGGCGGTTGGATGTCCTTGGGTGGAATTTTGTTGTGTATAACAGGTGTATATTCTCATCACTTTATGTGTCATTTTATCTTCTCTGTTGTGTTGTGTCTTGAATTTGTCTTGATTCAGTTTTGAAGTCGACCTAATATACTTATATTAGCGGAGTTTTGGTCCTGTGCCTATATATGTGCGTCATATCAGAGTTGTTGAATTACTACTATAGGCAATAGACTTGTTTATGCATTTCCTTACTCTAACTTTCTAAGCCAGTTGAGAAAAAGGTGGCAAACTATATAGATAACTGAAAATTTTGCCTCCTATTTTTGGCCTGACCTTGACGGTTAGGTGAAAATCATTGGACGCCTGCTTGACTGACCGTGTCAAGTTTTTATCATTCTTTCATATCGTAGTTAAAACCTCTTTTCATCTATCCGTGGTTTTTTTTCAATTTGAGGGTGCTCTACGTAAATTTTTGTGTTACTGTTGACTCTCTCTTTCTCTCTCTTCTCATCTTCTTTCAAATATGTTTTAGGGCATCTAAATTGAATCCTGTTCCTGCCGCACTGCAATTTATGTTAATTTTCATGTGTCAAATTTACTTCTGCAGGTTCTGAGGCTATGTTTGCTGATCTCGGACATTTTTCCCAGCTATCAATCAAGGTATATATGTTGCCTACTCGAATAGCCAAACACCCTTGTGCCCCAGTGGTTGGGGATGCTTTATGTCATTCCCGGGGTCCTAGGTTCGTGGCACCTTTCCCCTCCCTAGGTCATGGCCTTATCAATTTAAAAAAAAATGTTGCCTACACTAATATATTTTCATTACGGTGGCAAACATGGGTTGTGATCATTTTGTATCATAAATCATGTTAGATTATAAAATCGTTCCTAGCCTTTTAGCTAAGGTTTTAAACTTTTGGAAGAGTTGGTTTAGGGCATACAAATTGGTCTGACGTACCGTTTGCTTCCGTTTCAGATTGCTTTCACTTGTTTAGTTTATCCGTCATTGATTCTGGCTTATATGGGGCAAGCGGCTTACCTTTCTCGGCACCATGTCATCTCCGACGACTACCGAATTGGATTTTACGTCTCTGTACCGGGTACAACATTGTCTTATTCTTCAGTATATGTAACTAGAGGTGTATATGAGCCAAGCCAAGCTTAGTGATGCCCAAGCTCGTCACACTCGCTCGAGCCTAGCTCAGGCTCGGCTTAAAGCCTTCTAGCTTGGAAAATTTGAAGTCGATCTCAGCTTTCATAGGCTCAGGCTCTGCTTGGCTCAGGTGAGCTCGAACTAAGTTCTAAGCTCGATGTGGTGTCTTTTGATGTCATTTAGGCTCGAGCTTAGTTCATTTAGGCACAAAGTTGGCTTAAGTGGGCATATTTAAGCTAATAAATTGTTTATGGGTTCACTAGGATGGGGAGCCTACAAGCTTGTGCTGTACTGGGCTAGGTTTGACTCGGTAAACTAAGCAATATCTCTCAGCTCGATCTGAACTTTAAGGGAGCCGACTCTTTCAGGATCTATAGCGAGCCAACTCAGCTCATTTACACCTTTATCTGTAACTTTACTATGTCAATAATCGAATCTTTTATTCCTCTTTATACACGCAGAGAATTTGAGATGGCCTGTTCTAGGTATCGCCATACTTGCAGCTGTTGTTGGTAGCCAAGCTATAATAACAGGCACTTTCTCTATCATTAAGCAATGCCATGCTCTTGGTTGCTTTCCGAGAGCCAAAATAGTGCACACTTCGTCTAAGATACACGGTCAGATTTACATCCCCGAGATCAACTGGACTTTGATGTTGCTTTGTTTGGCTGTCACCATCGGTTTCCGAGACACTAAACGCATGGGAAATGCTGCAGGTATGAAATAACGAGACTGTCAAGAGTATAGAGCTGTTCATTAGAGTCGTTTTTTGACAATGTATTTGATTTCTTTTCACTTAGGGGTATCTGTTTGTCTTTACTGAATATGTTACGCTTTTAAAATAGCTGGTTCATTGATGTGGTGTCTCAAAGCCTCTTTGATCGAGAGAGGTCTCGTGCTCAAATACTAACAAATCCCATGTCTTACTGTAAATATCTTTCCAATGTAAAGGTATGAAGTAAGTCTTGTATTATTTTGTTAGGGAAATGAAACAGAAGAACAACAAAAATTCAACGAGAAAAAGAAAAAAACAAACACAAGATTTAAATAGTTCAGCCAATTGTGCCTACTTTCACGAAGTCGTGCAGGTTGTTGTTGTTGTTGTTATAGAGGTTTTTTCACTATTTCTAGGAAGAATTCAAGATAATTCTTTTTCTGTCATACAGTTTCACAAACGCTAAACTGGTATTTATAAAGCCACATTGAAACATACGCTTAGATAGGTCTAGCCCCAAAACAAGCCTCATTAGCCCGATCCTCCGCTTTAGGAATAATGTCCCATTATAGTAATATAAAACTGGTCTCCGCCCAAGAAGTTCAACATATTTATATTTTCAGCCTTCAATCACGACCATTTAGGGTACGGAATTATTCTTAAATTTTCACCTAAAGACTTTTTTTCTTCTCTCTTTTGACCAGGATTGGCAGTCATAACCGTAATGCTTGTCACAACCTGCCTAATGTCGCTCGTGATTGTTCTATGCTGGCATAAAAGTGTCCTACTCGCGGTCTCCTTCGTCCTTTTCTTCGGAACGGTTGAAGCTCTCTACTTTTCAGCATCACTAATCAAGTTCCTTGAAGGGGCCTGGGTTCCAATTGTCCTTGCATTTATATTCATGATGGTTATGTACACTTGGCACTATGGCACCCTCAAGAAGTACGAGTTCGATGTTCAAAACAAGGTCTCAATCAACTGGCTACTGAGCTTAGGTCCGAGCTTAGGCATCGTAAGGGTCCGTGGCATTGGCTTGATCCATACCGAGCTTGTTTCTGGGATCCCGGCTATTTTCTCTCACTTTGTAACAAACCTGCCGGCTTTCCACCAAGTACTAGTGTTCCTCTGCATTAAGTCTGTGCCGGTGCCTCATGTCAAGCCAGAGGAAAGGTTTCTTGTAGGGCATATTGGCCCTAAAGAGTGTAGATTATACAGGTGATATGAAATTTGATTGGTTTTAAAATTGATTAGGGTTCATTTCTGTTTGTTTTGAGGGCTTGATAATTTATTGAGCTGAGTTCGAGCAATTCTTAATAAGGTTAATGAGTCTAGTTTGAGCAAGGGGCGCTTGACTCGTTAATGTTCGCAAACAATTTGGTAAGGTCTCATTATGAAATTGCTCATTAATGGTTGGCGTTAGCTCAAAATTGGTTCGATAATGACTTGATACAATAATTCAGCTTGATAACAAGCTCGACTTGATTAGTAAAATCAGATCGATTATGAGCTTAAATTAGCTTGAGTTTGTAACGAGCTCAACTCTACTTTATTCGACTAACAAGCTAAATCAATTTGAGTATTATAGACACTAATATCTCATCAAAAGTTCAAACTTTATAGAAACTTCGTTCAAACTCGAATTTGATAAATCTTATTGAGTTTCTGTTGCTTTGTTTGATTCGTATTGTTTAGTCGTTTACACTACTAAGCTCAAGTGAGGATTCATTCCAAAACTAATTAGTATTAGATCAAGTAATCTACTATGCTTTATATGTCACTCTCTCTCTTTTTCCTCTTCACTTTGATATGCATATTTCCACTGATCTCACATGTGGGTTTCTTAACAGGTGCATTGTCAGATACGGATACCATGACTTCCACATGGACGACATAGAATTCGAGAAAGATCTCGTGTGTAGCATCGCAGAGTTCATTCGAGCCGAGAGCACGAAAATCAATGGGTCAAAAGACGACATAGAAAAAGAACACGACGAGAAAATGACTGTCGTTGGAACCCCATCTACTCACGTAGACGGGATCCAACTTTGCGAAGATCTAGATGACCCAGATTTGCCTGGGACCTCAGAGCTGAAAGAGATACGGTCACCCCCCAAGAATAGCACACCTAGAAAACGGGTCAGGTTCGTGGTGCCCGAGTCACCGAAGATCGAGGATAGAGCAATGGAAGAGTTAAAAGAGCTATCGGAAGCCCGGGAAGCCGGGATAGCATATATATTAGGGCATGCTCATGTAAGAGCAAAGCAAGGGTCAAGTTGGATGAAGAAAATGGTGATAAATATAGGGTATGATTTCTTGAGAAGAAATTGTAGGGCACCCACTTACCCTTTGAGTGTCCCTCATGCATCTACTTTAGAGGTTGGAATGATATATCATGTTTAGTTAGTGTACTATATATTATATAGTTTATATATCTTCTTGTACATGATATAATTTTGTTTTATATATTAACAAGCAATAGGTTTTGATACTTTTTTGTTGTCTTTCGGTCAGTCTCGTTCAGGTTTGTTTTTCTTCGTGTTTTTGTGATGAATTTTTGTCGTTATGTTTTGGTTCTCGCGTAATTATGAGTTGTTCTGTTGGCGCTAAAGGTTCATTCCTTTGTGATGAATGTTTGTCATTCAATTTTGGTTCTTGCGTTGTTATGAGTTGTTCTGTTGTTTTGCTAAGGGTTACTTGAGGCGTTTTGGCCTCTCTTCGTCTCGTCAAGTTTGTATTGTTGGAGTAGCTCTTGTTTGTTTTGTTCTGAATTTTTTTTTTTTTTGTTTTCTTTTACACTCTAGTACATTTTATGGGGTTATTACCGATTATCGAAAAATCTGATAGAGTTGATATGGGGACGCTAACATAATTTTTGTATAATAAGATTTAGACTTACCAATATTATACATACTAAACCAAGGTTTAGTTACGTGTAGTCGTGAAGGTGTTTCTTTGGTGTTAGCATGTGGACTTGGCCATTGCTTGAGTTTCAAGATGGTGTTAGGGCAGCTCGATTACATAAATGAGCCAAACTGAATTGAGGCCGATTTGACTTGAAAGTCCCATGAGCCAACTTGTTTATCAGCTCACACGTCTTGATTTGTGCCACGTGGCCCTTCCTCGGCCACTAATTGATGCTTGTTGCTATTTGGATATTAGATGTCCATTAGGGTTATGTCCTTTAGACCCTAAGCCCCTATGTGTGTGAGCGTCTGTAACCGAAGACAGCAAGGGGAGAGGTAAGAAGCTTGACAAACTGTCAAGTAGTAGTGATCTTGAAGGGGCCTGATAAATGAGCATAATGAGCCTAGTAAATGAGTCTAATGAGCTGTCGTGTAAATGAGCCCATAGAGTTTGACAAACCGGCTTACCGAATAATCAAGCCTAAATAATACACCGATACCAAGTCAGTTCAACTTGTTCATTGAGCTGCACTAAGCACGAATATGCAGCTTGATTCAATATATGATACTGAGTCTAGCTGCTCTCATGAAGATGATGACTGGAGCTGAGCTAGCTGTGATTCGACTCGACTAGGCTCATTTGTAGCGGTAAGTTTAGGTATCATTACTCTCTATGTTTTTTAAGAAAAGACAAATGGAGAAAGTTTATAGCTACTCCCTATAAATTAGGGCTCATTTAGTATTTTTTATAATTTAGGGTTTTTTTAGAAACTAAAATAATATATTAGTATTTTACTTTTTTAATTGTTTCCTAATTGGAGTAAGAATTGAAAAATAGAAAATCCTAAAAAAAATGGAATCAAACAAGTTCTTTCTATTTCCTGGGCTCCCTTCGTACTCTAAAGCCCAATAGAAGGCCCACAGCTAGGTCCATATCAATATCACCGAATAACAATTTGATGCTTAAAAAAATGAGAAATGCTATTAATATAATTTATTTTAGATATCTGATTTCTGTAGCCAATAATATGCAAAAAGATTTTTGTGTCAATAAATTCACTCTCTCAAAAAAGCCAATGGAGAACACTCGAGAACAGCTCGGTATTTTAACATACTCTCTCACACAAATACTCGTTGCATTAAAGGGTTGATATCGCACATGCCCATCCCATATCATGTGCTTAAATTATGTTAATATTAAAAGTGGGGCTCTTGAGATTCAAACTTGTAACCTTTTGGTTAACAACAATCTAATACTTTGTCAAGCAGCCAATTTTTTCAAAAGCTTAAGTTGGTAGAGAAAGACATATAACTCTTCCTCCAATTTTAGTTGAAGTTGTCTAATGAACTATACAGAATGATTTTATATTCTAACACGAATGTTTATATTATTTAGAATATTCTTAGATTTTGAATGTATATAGTCAAAAACTTTAGACAAAATTATTTATTAGATAATGTGGGTTGAATATTAATCAAAAAAGCAAGAGATAAGAGTTTATAGGATAGACTTTTCTAACAAATCTTTTGAGCAAAAGGTGTGTGAATAATATAACTAATCCTATCAAATCATACATAATATTTTCCCACTCTCTCTTGTTTTGTACGGATACTTTTACATCAATTTGGTGCATTATTAATAAATTCGATAAAATATAGGGTTTATTTATCAGGCACTAATGCATCAGATTCCATTAGAATTCCGAAGTTAAGTGTGTTTGAGCGATAGTAGTACCAGGATGGGTGACCTCCTAGGAAGTCCTCGTATTGCGAACCCTATTAGGTTGGAAGTCTTCAGAAACAGCTTCTCGGCAGGGTTACACCCTGAAAGGGTAAGCTGCGTACATCCACCCCCTAGACCCCGCTTAGGCAGGAGCCCTTGAGAAACTTGGTTTGTTGTTGTTCTTATTGATTAATAAATTCGATAAATATAGTTATCGTGTAAACAAGCCAAATCAACGGACTGTTTCTAAGATTTTAGGGGTCTAAAGTAAATTTGATTGGTGACTCTTTTTTGATAATTGAGATATCTCAGTCAAGTTTTTAAGCATCGGTTGGGGTTCCGATCTATCAGTATTTCACCGATTGATCGACGAGCTCACTGCAGGCGACATTTTCCTAACATTATCCATTTTAAACTATAACACCATCTAATTATGTGAATATGTAGTTCATATTTATCCAATTATGAAAGATGGTATGCAATAGAAGTAAATCCAGTAATATAAATAATTTTCAAAATCAGTCTTTAGAAAATTGGAGGCCTAAGCAACTTCTTCTGTTACGTGAGGTATTGACTGACCCTACGAGGTGAGTACCCTTGTTTAAACTCAAATTGGGTAAAGGGTAAGTTACTTTTTCAGTAAATTTGAATTGGATAAGTCTTAATGAACTCCAATCCAAGCTGAGCCTTTGTTGGGTTTTCGTACCTTTTTTAATTTAGATAAGATGTCAGTATGCTCGATACTTGACTTGTCTTGTTAGTCTGATTGAGTCAATTCGTTAACAAGCTTAGTTTGCTATCAAGTTTAGCTAGTTACTAATCCAAGCTATCGAGCTGCTATCTATCGATAATTGAGCTAATATTAAGTCATCAATGAGATCTCAATGGACCTTTATCAAACTATATTGAACATTAATGAATTTAGAACCTCCAGCTCAAATCCATCTCGTCAAGCTTATCTAGCCTCTAAAATGAACAAAAACAAACCCTAATCGATTTCAAACACGAGTTATTTAGCGGACAATTGATGCATTTGCACTTCTTCTTCTTTTGTTTTTTTTAACAACAGTAAAGGCGAAAGCACTAAAAGAGCCTCCTAGGAATGATTCTACCTAACGCATTAACACACTCGATAGATGCTAGATCCTAGATAAGCATCAAGGATCATAGATGACTTTCATCAACAGAATATTCTAAACAATTTTCTAAATCTGCCACAGAGGCTTAAAATTCCCATTACAATTACTAACCACACTGTCATTATCTCCTTCTACCCGAATACTTCTGAAACCCAAGTTGATAGCTCCTTTTTAAAATACCATCTTTGGCCACAACGGCTTCAACAACCACAATCGACACATCTCCTAGCTCTTTCTAATTCCTCCTGTAATTCTAAAACGAACATAGACAAACCCTAATCGATCTCAAACACACCAGGTCTTACGCTCGACCTATACACGAGATTCACATGTAAGCTCAAGTGAGACTCATTCATAAAACCAAATGACATTAAGTGAAGTAACCAACTAAAATTATATATTAATCTCTTCATTCTAACAACTCCAATATCGAGTCGTTAACATAATTTATCGAATATTTGATTCGTTAACACTTATAAAATATAGCCACGTGTAAGTTAGATATTAAGGGGGAGAAGGTATGAGAAAGGGAAGCGTGGAAGATACGAATAGAACATTCCACAAAGCGGGTGGGGCCCGTTGGGTGTGAATCTGGATAACACCACGATGCACTCTCCCCCTTTTTTATTCTTTTCTTTTTTTTTTTTTTAAATTTATCCTCTTCGCTGGGCCCCACTAATAAATAATAATAAAGAGAGTCCATTTATGTATTTTTATTTATTATATTATATTATATTATATACTATAGTAGATTAAAAAGCAGCTACTGGATAAACCTCACAACAACTCTAAATACTAGTGGGGCCCACACCTTTGACTTCTTGTTTTAATTTAAGCTTTGTTCTTTTAAAAAGCTATTTATATTTTAGTATTCGATATATTTAAAAATAATAAAAAAGAATATGATATTTTAAAATTAGTAAAAGGGCCCATCTTTGGAGTGATGAAGTTTGGCAGAGCTAATATGATAACTACTATTTTATTAATATTATAGTAAAATAACAAAAGCACCTTTTAATACTCTTGCTCTTACTTTATAAGCACGAAATTTTAAAAATATGGTTATTAAATGGTATTTATAGGGGTTGTTTTAGGGGTATCCGGTGTAGGAGCTTCGAGCACCCGTAAGACAGTGCTAGTACCATGACGCTGCTTGTATGCGCATTTGTACATCCGCAGCACGGGTGTATGTTGTTAGCTTAGTGCTCCTAGGATTCGTACCTTTGGCTAGAACTAATTCAATGCTGATACTTTCTATACTCTCTATCTCTCTCTCTCTCTCTTCCCCACCTCCCTCTCTCGCTTTATCCCTATACTATCGCTCTCTCCTCCCGCCCTATATGCTCTAGATGTCACATGTTGTTTGCTTTTGCCTTTGCTCTGGCTGTTATGCCCCCATGCGTACATGCTTATATGAGTATTTGATTATGCTTATATTGCTTATATGATTACTTGTCTGTATACATACATGCCTTGAATGACACCTAACATGCTCCTTTGCAAGCTCCCTACATGCTCCCTATATACTCCCTACTTACCCCTTTCATACTCTTTTTACAGGTCTTTACAACCTTTCAACTATCAGGTCGGGAGTTCTTGAAAGCAGTCTCTCTTCAGGGCCTTATCCTGTGAGGTAAGGCTGTGTACATCTTAACCCCTAGGCCCCGCGCAAGCGGGTGCGCTTGTGGCACTGAGAATGTTGTTGTTGTTGTTGTTGAATGGTATTTTTGCCATGTTATTGTTGCATTAATAAAATGCATTGTCCCGTCAGTCATGTCAATGAAAAATGATCTCATCATGCCGTAGAAGGGCTTTTTTATTAATTCGAAAAAAATTATAGGACCTTTTTTATTAATTCAAAAAGGTAAGGTTACTTTTTGTTATTTCTAAAAATATCAGGAGACTAAAATATAAATGGCCCTTCTTTTTTTTTTTTCTAAAAATACAAATTAGATTTTAAAAATATATTAAATTTTTAATTTTTATATTTTTTAAAATTTTACACCAAAAGTCCCTTCAATCTTTGTACTTTTAATTATATCAATTTAGTCCTATTCATATTGTGTCAATTCAGTCATTTCTTAAGTTGTTAAAGAATATTTTAATAGTTCAGCTACGAGTTAGATTAAATTAAGTCAACGAGTGAATTTATAGTGGGTTACTTACATCTAGTGTGATTGTGCTGTTAAAAATTATATCGATAATTTAATTTGAATTTGATCAAAATGATTAAATTGACACAATATAAAATATGTTACAGTGAGCTGAGATCAATGGAAA
The DNA here is from genome assembly GCA_018398585.1 of Simmondsia chinensis. Taxonomy (NCBI): domain Eukaryota; kingdom Viridiplantae; phylum Streptophyta; class Magnoliopsida; order Caryophyllales; family Simmondsiaceae; genus Simmondsia; species Simmondsia chinensis. Next base: position 38,806,426 of record JAGTTD010000006.1, on the reverse strand, counting down.
AATCGAGTGAAAACTGCAGGAATTCATATCCGGCTTTGGCGGAAAATTGGCGCGAAGAGCGGTTAAAGTTTGGAAATCAGTTGGAGCAGGTGAAGTTGGCACGCGAGTTACACGTGACCAGGTGCAGTGTTTTATTAGCGATTTAATTAGATATTTTCCTCTTCTAATTACTATTTTGTTTTTTCTTTAATTTTTAGTTTTCGCTCATATAAATAGTTAAGTGTGAAATCAATTAGGGTATGACGAATACAATATACACTTTTTCTCTTCTCCATTTACACTATAAACCCTTATTTCTCTCCCTTTAAACTGTAATTACACTGCATCGTTGGTGTTTGAGGTTGATCAATATTATTCTTGGTTAACAGAATATAAAGTGATTAAATTAACACAATTAAAATATAATACTAAATTAATTCTATGTAAAAAGGTTCAAAAACTTTAGTATAAATAACCCTAAAAATTATTATTGGCCCAACCACACCATAATAATATTACTACAAAATTTTCTTTGTTTAAGTTAGAGAGCAATATTTCAAATATTTAAAACTTACATTTATTATATATGTAACAAAGTTAGAATGGTGGTACAGACCAAAGGAGGTTCCATAATCCCAAAACTAATTGGTAATAGGTAGAGTAACTCCTTTTAGTATATAAATTGACATTCTATTAACTAACCCACCAATATGGGATTGGACTTACCTGTATTAGAAGGCTGCACAATGAGAAAACTCTCAAATAGTCCCTTAGCCTCTGACATCATGGTAAATGTGAGATCCGATCAAACATCGGGACATCTTGTTGTGATCCAATAATAACAAAGCTTCAATTAATTCAGTAATGACATGATCCAACAATAATAGAGCTCCAATCAGCTCAATACAATCAATCAACAACCACAAGTGCTCAAGCTCAGTGAAAACTGTAGTGCTATTAAGTACAGTAAGAAGCACTTACATATATAGAGTATAGGGGTATATAGAGTATAAGTATGAAGGCTCAATTCGTCTAGTTCGTTTTGTAATTTTCTTTGTCGTTGGGCCCCAAGGTCTTGTAACAGGGTTGCCCACTTTGTCGCTTCTAGTCATTTAGGTGTAGGTGTTCTCATGATTGGTGGCAAGTTTGTCCACCCGTTATTATATCCATTGTTAACGTTGATCGTTTAGTAAAGCAGCCTGAGCCCTCGGACTTCCTTATGTTTAAAAACAAAAAAATGAAAGAAAGAAAGAGATTCGGGAAAAGAAGAAGAAGAAGAAGACCCGGTAGAAAAGAGAGAAATAGAGGGCAGAGAGATAGAAGCTCAACATCAATCAATATAATCCCACAATTTACCCCTAAGACCTTATTTATACTACTTACTTGATTGTTCTTTTAATAATAAGTAACTACCTCTAATCCAGCAGCTTAATATTGCTTCATGTGCAGGACACACATGTTGAGTTGGTATGGTTGAGTGATATTTATAGCTGCCAGCCGAGTCATGAGTCGAGACAACTGTTTCAGTCGTAGCATTCGTATCACATCATTTCTTAAAAACTTTACCAATTGAATTATATGTCACATTTATATCTAATATATTTAATAATATCATTAATGAATAAATATAATTATTTTTAGGGTTTGACCTATATATATATATATATATATTTGTACCAAAGGTCTCTGTATTTTACTTATTATGTCAATTTAGTCCTTATATTTTTAATTGTATTAAATTAGTCCCTCCAATATTAACATTGTGTTAATTTAGTCCAATGATCAAATTTAAATTAAGTTAATAATACAAATTTTTAATAATACAATAATATTAGATATAAGTAATCTACTATAAATCTATCCATTGACTCAATTTAATTCAATCAATAGTCAAATTGTTAAAAACTTTATCAATAAATTCAAGAACCAAATTAACATAATATAAATAGTAAAAGAATTAAATTGATAAAAATAAAAATAAAAGGACTAAATTGATCAAATAAATGAAGTACATAAAACTTTGACTAAGTAATTTTTATTTTTATAACATAGTAATTTTATAGGATGATATATGTAGTGTAAGATTTCGGGGGAGTCATAAACGTGTGGCGTAGACCAGAGACGCGTGCCAATATTTGTAACGTAGTCCTACGTGGACCTCGGCGGGCCCCACCCCCGGCGGCCGTAGCCATTGCTGACCTGTCCTCCCTTGCTGTACATTGTGGGTAGGCAGGGAGTGACACCCCTAGCCGTTGGATTCGTCTACGTGGACCGCTCTTAGTCGTTGATGGGGACTTCCATTTCCACGTGGAGGATCGTAGTGGAGATCCAAATGGGTTCCTGTTTTTGAGGGGGTTTTTACTACGTAATTACACATTTGCCCCTTTCTTTCCTCGTATTTACATCCATGCCATTGTTGTTTCCTTATTTGGTTTTTTTTTTTTTTTTTTTTTAGGGAGTATTATTGATGGAGCGAAATTATTATTATTAGAGTAAAATTATAGTTTTATAGTATTTATTATTTTATATATTATAATAGTACTTCGATAATAATAGATTTTAAGTTGATAATAATAACTCTACTTTTTTTCTTTATACGTCTTACATTTCTCAAGTTTTACTCGTAAATGAGTCATATTTATCACATGTACCTCCTTGATTCTCTTTCTTCAAATAATATATATATATATGAAAATAATTATCTCAAAATTTTTACACCTTTTTCTCAATAAGGTAAACTATTAAATTTCATCGGATATTGTTACATGTAATAAGGGAATTAGTATAAATAATTGTACTTGACTTGATTTTTAGCAAGCTATAAACAAATATTAGTTTCTCTCTCTCTTGACTCATACTTCCCCTTCCCCAATTTCACACCCTAACTTCTACTTCTCTCTCTCTTTCTCTAATTTCTCACTTCTAAACCCTAATTCTTCCCTAATTCTGAAGATACACCTCAAATTGGTGTATCAGATATTTAGTCCCAACTCACAGAGTGTGCACATATGAAGTCCATATATAAGCCCAATTAAGATTTTATTCTAAAATTAATTGACAATAAGTGAAGTAATTCACCAAACTTATGAATTAATCTCTTCACTCTAATATCTCCAATGTGGGATAATGACGAATAAATCACTTTGCTGCTAGTTTGACAAATTTTTCTAAGGGATAAACAAGGGTAATAGGGTACGGCAGAGAGGGAGCTAGTAAATTTTTAAAAATAATTGGACAATTTTACCTGCATTTTAACTGTATCTCTCTTTATCTTGATCTCTTTAGTCGTTTTACCAAATTGTAAAAAAAATTTACCCCTCATTATTAAAATATTCAAAAATGGGCAAAATAATACTTTATCCTTTTATTTTTTACTCATTTACCCAATTATCAAATAAAACATTAAGCTATGGATGAAAGATTATGAATAATCCTATAATCTAAAGAATTATGTATTGAAATTATTCCATAAAGTAGACTTCCATTAATTGGAACATCTTTTTATTTTATAAAACTAGTTGGATGTTGAATCGGTAAATCCCAATGGATAAAGTAATCTTTAAAGTATGGGTCTAGATTCGTCTCATCTTATTGTATAATTAATAGTATGGTATGTAAGGTGTTAGGCCTAATTAAAGCCGGGCTTTAATGGGAGCCCATACAGTTAACCTATGCTTAGTCCTCTCTCTCCTCCTAAAACTCTTAACTATAAAAATAACTCATTAGTGGATATCATAAAGAATAGGAGAGCGGGAGGAAGATCAAGTTGTAAGCGTAATGGAGAGATGCGCTCTTGTTTTTTTGTTATTGGCTTGCAGATCAAACCAGATTTCAGTAGACTACAATAATGACTTCCGCTAATGGTATGTTTACAATTTCTAACCTTAATATTTAGATTTTTAAAGAATTTTCTACATTGTGTTCTTCTAATTAGGGATTTTAGAAAAGTCTTCGGCACGAATCTAACTAGGTTAGTAACCAAATTGGGAATCTTGAACCCTAGCCCAATCAATTAATAAATGAGCAATTTAATTAGAAAGTTGTTATTATCGGGTCAAAAATTATTATTGTCAAATGACTTACATATAATAGGAGTCACAAAAATGTCTTAAAAACTACGATCACGCTCTAGAAGTAACCGTTTTTCCTTAGCAATAACAATATCTTTTAATTATATGAATGCCTTTTTATTACATGCTGTATGCTGAAAATATGCTCCTGTAGTTGAGAATAGTAATAAATACACACCATACATATTTCTAGTTGTGTGGAGTAAGTTTTCATATTACTATGAACAAAGTAACAAAAAATCGACCCCAACCTCCAATTTTTATATCGTGTTATTGTACCGTGTCGGATTTTGTATACAGTTGAAAAAGATGTCCCCTTGTCATGGAACACGTATACATACTTTCCAAATAACATATATTAACCATGCATACATGCATGCATGATAAAACTTCACTTTCAAATCCTTCATGTGAAATGATTAACTAGCATTTTAAAAATTGCAAGTCAATGCAAAATTTACTGTATATATATATATATATATATATATATATATGTGTGATTTACCATATAATATACTTATCAGGTTAGGGGTTATCGGACACAACCTTCCTCTAAAGGAAGGACATTAAAGAGGTAAGGCAGCCTATATATCATTTCCCTCCCAGACCCTGCTTATGCGGGAGTCCTTGAAGCACTTGATCGGTTGTTGTTGTATGTGATTTACCATATATTATAATATATATATATATATATATGAATTTATCTCTTAGTTGTAGTTATGTTCGAGCACGACCCAGTTGTTGATTTAGACAACCCACAAATTGCCTTAGTTAATCTGCTGCTTCTTCCGCTATGTTTATTCATTGTTCTTTTTTAAATAGACAATTTTGACATTCGTATATTGAATCAAGATAAAGAGCAAACTCTCGAAAAAGAAGAGAGTGCAATTCAAAAGAAAAAACAAAACCGAGACTTAGAAAACACAAAATACATAAGAAATACAATAAACAATCAACCTAAAAGGCTCGTCAAACTATAAGGAAATGCTTCCACTCCGTGAAAGCATGAAAATAATATGAATTTTAGTGTTGTTGAACGTAGATATGCTTGGAATATCTATTCAAAGTATCAATCACTAAGTAACAATACTGTACTCTGCGTTTTCCAATAATTAAAGAGAAAAGTACAATCTAACGCACTCACTGAAGTAAAGCCCGAGAAAGTCAGTAGGAGCGGGAAAAAAGCAAAATAAAATAAAATACCCCAAAACACCTAGACACCTAGAAACACACCTATGCCAATGTACTTCGTTATCATCCCATGTGTTGAGCCCTATCCTACCTTTAGTACAGACAAGAGATCATAACGATTTAGTTATTAGTTAGTTTATAAATAATACACTATACATACGCCTAAAAAAGTAGTAAAAAATATAGTTCTATCTCTAATGTTCACTCGTTTTATTAGAGCTACCATTCATTATTGCGGGTTTTGTTGACGAGAAATTCAAAGAATTTTATTAGCCCTCTCATTGTTAATATACAATCAGGTGGGACAACAAGTTCATACGAAGGCAAACAAGAAAAGTTATTCAGGATCTGATTAAATAGAGTTCTATGGTACTTCATATTGATTACAAACTAGTTTTTTTCCCGTGTGATGTACGGGCTAATTTTGTTACCTATATTATATTTTTTTATAAATTTTGTAAATAAATTGAATTCATTTCATATTGGCCATTATCATGGTTTTATGATTGTAAGCATTTTCCTGCAAACATAAAACATTTTTTTCAAAAAAAAAAACTCAGCCAAACATGTTCTTAGTGCTCTAAGATGAATTGAATAGTGACCTTCTAAAATTACTTAATTTAGATATTGGAGACTTTTGGAATAGAGGAAACTTTGTAATAAGATATTGTATAATTGTTGTTGTTATTATTATTATCATTATTATTATTATTAGTATTATTATTATTATTATTATTTATTTTATAAATATATATTTTATATAATTTATATTGCTATAGCTAAAAAATAGGAGTAGGGGACATTTTCTTTAATTTACTTTAAGAAGTAGATAGTTAATCGGTAAAGTTGTTTATTTTTAAAATTCATATGGATGTTTAAAAATCAAGGATGGGAGGTTTTAAGCCTTGTGAGGGGCGGAGAAATACATGGATGCCTAAAAATTAAGGATTATGAGTTTCAAGCCTTATGAGGAGTAGAGGAACTTAGGATTAATATATAAGATAGATTAAGTATATTTAAAAATGAAAATTGTAATAATAAAAGAAAACGATAAATGGAATTTTTTTTTTTTGACAAAAAAGCCCGAAGGCGCTCAAAAAAAGGATATATATATATATATATATATTTTTTTTTTTTTAAACTATCGGATAAGAAAAAAATCTTTTCTTTTACTAGTGTTATTGTCAAAGTATTTCTTATTAATGACAGAACAATAACAAAGGCTTTTGAAGTCTTTTTATATTAAAATTATTGTGATATAATAATAAAAAAATATCCTGACAATAATACTTACATTTTTTAGAGGAATATAAATAATAAAAAGCGAACATAACTATATCATAACAGTATAGGAAAAGCCAAACTTAGATCATACGTGAAGCGCCCCCTGGTTATGCATTTGGGCCAAATAATGTATATATAATTCAAATAATGGGAATAAATAATTATGCATAGTGTAAGCACTGAGCAACATTCTTAGTGCTCTAAGGGCTCCCTCCAAAGCTGGGTCTGAGGGGATGGATATACGCAGCCTTCTTCCTTCAAGGTGCTACCCTGAAGAGAAGCTGTTTCCGAGAACCCCAACCTGAGGGGTGTAACACAAGAACTTTCCAGGAGGTCACCCATCTTGATGTACTAATCTCGCCCAAGCACTCTTAACTTCGGAGTTCTAGTGAGATCTGGTGCTTATATATTGATACCCTCTTAGGTCATAGTGTACACACTCATTAACATAATTAAAAATTATAGAGACTAAATTAATACACTTAGAAAACTACAAAATATTGTGATATTAATAACTGTTTTTTTAATTTTTTTCAAGACTCTAAAATATATAAATTAGTACTTATTTTCTCATCGTATTTTAGGATATGTTTCTTATCCATTATTCAATTTTTATACATTAATTTTATCAAATCATGTAATGACATGTTTTATTATTAGTCAAGTACCTATCATACGAGGACAAATTAATAGATAACTCCTTACGATAGATGATGTGGATGCTGTTTTTGTACACCTAAAACCTTAAGCTGCTAGCTGTAAAGTATAACGATACTATTGTCACCTATTTTGTACAGATGTATCATCTTTAAGATAGTAATGATTTAAAAAATTAATCCCATGCACTATGATACTCTAGTTTTTATAAAAATATATAATATAGTTATGATTTTAAAAAAATTAACCAATTGAAAATTAATCCCATGCACTAATTTTTTTTTTTTGGGTCGGATAATCCCATGCACTATGATATTCTAGTTTTTATAAAAAAAATATATAATATAGTTATGATTTTAAAAAATTAACCAATTGAAAGTTAATCCCATGCACTATGATAATCTAGTTTTTATAAAAATTATATAATATAGTTATGATTTTTAAAAATTAACCAATTGAAAGTTAATCCCATGCACTAATGGCAACTGGGGTAAGTGCAAGGAACTAGCCTGTTTCTTCTGATCTGCTTTGACCGTATTAAATTTCTCTTTTTTTTTTTTAATAATTAAGGTTAAAATTTACAAACAGATCAAGATAAAGAGTAAAATATATTTTAAATAAAAGAGAGCAGAACTCTAAACTGGCAATACTGAAAACAGAACTGAAACACACAAACTATAGAAAGAAAATTACATAAACGGACAACTTTGGAAGTTTACAAAACAAGAACTCCCAAATGGTTAACAATAGAATAAACTCACGATACACTGATAACTCCGATAAATTTGTTGGGTTATGAGTGAAGCCTAATTGTATTGGGTCTTGATCATAAGGTATAGGATTTAATCAATTCTATTTAGACCCATGATACACTAAGGTTTGAGTGTGGTAGCTCCTTATATACACAGAGGTAGTGTATGTTACCATTAGGGTTAAGAGAAGGACTGAAAGCTAAGACGTTTCATGTAAACTTCAACTGGTATAGTGGACTTATTGTGCTCCCATCTGTGATGTAGGTTTTGCTGAACCGCATAAATTCTGGTGTTTTCCGATTACTAGGTTGATTTGTAGTTCGAAATTTTGTTGGTGGTCTTCATCAATGGTATCGCAGCCCAACAATAAGAAGGTCGCACAAGAAATAGCGTTTAAAAACACTCGTATATCATTGAAAGACCCGAACAGTTCCAAAAGTATCCTCCACCATATTTCTTTTATAAGAATACTTAATACGGAGAGTTACGGAAAAAGCCGAAATGTGAATAGGATAATATTGTCTATTAGTATTCAATTTAAAAATTGTTTAATAAGACTTAGCAACAAAAAATAATATAAAGTTCAATAACACTAACATGGAACTTGGACCAAGCTTATTATATGTAAAAAAATAAAAAAATAATATTGCTCCTTCTTCACGATAAGATCAAGCCCATTTACATATATTTTTATTCGACGAAAATGAGAAAAATAATTGTCGGGAATTAGGTCATCTTGTGGCTTTGACTTTTTATTTTTCTATTTATTTATTCTCCGTATATTTTTCTTTTTAAGGATTCATTTATCAGGTATTAAGGCATCGGATCTCATTAGAACTCCGAAGTTAAGTGAGTTTAGGCAAGAGAGAGTAGTACTAGGATGGGTGACTCCCTGGGAAGTCCTCGTGCTGCCAACCTTATAAGATTGGAGGTCCTCGAAAACAGCATTTCGGCAGGGTTACACCCTAAAAGGGTAAGGCTGCGTACACCCACCCCTTTCAGACCCCGCTTATGCGGGAGCCCTTGAGTCTGTTGTTGTTGAGTGTATTTTTCTTTTTCTTGGTAATTAGTAAAGAGGATAGAATCCTCAAGATTTCGTCCAGGAATCGTACATCTTAAGACTATCCACGTGCACCAAAATCCCAAATCGAAATGGTAATCACAAATGAAGGGACGTTCGGGAGTAAAATTAAGAATACCAAAATTTATGTGGTTTAACTGAAGCCTACGTCTATAGAGACGTGCACAATAAATCCAATATAACTTTGGAAGTTTATGAGACATCTTAACTCTCATACCTAATGTTAATCCAATCCTCTACCTTATAAATAATTAAAGACAAATACAATCAGACTCCACACATAATGTAACAGCACGGGTCCTAAGTTTTAAATATTTTTGTCAATTCAATTTGGAAGGTGTACGTTTACTACTGTTCTGCTTTTTGGTACTTTCTTTTGTTGTTTGTTCCACATTTGTGCTCGTTGCTTTTAGGGTCTTGCATCTACAGGACACTGGTTTTTGCACTGCGAGTCCTCTCACTAATTATTGAAAAAAAAAGGATATAATCCTCAATGAATATACAAATTCTTCCAATGGAAAAAGAACAAAAAGTATCAAACTTCAAAGTCTAAATCCTAAAGTCTGAAATGCACGCTCAAAGTCAGGCATATAAGAGCCTAACTTTGAAGATGGTCCACGATTGTTATGGCTTCAACCGTAAATTATAGATAATCAAAGTGAGAGTATTCGCACAACATTGGACCTGGCAACAGTTGTGGATATTAATATTTTAGTGTATTTTTCTTGTGAAGGCATCAAGTGGCAAGCTAAATAGGAACAGAAGGTCTATGGTGCAGAACAAAAAAATTTCGTAGGTATAAAATGTGCGCAAAATCACAAAAATTATACTCGAAAACACGAAAAATGTACTCAAAATCACCCCACTTTGTGTGTCGAACCACAAGTGGGTGATTTTTGAGTATATTTTTTGAGATTTTAAGAATATTTTTGATATTTTTGAGTATATTTATGTATTTACAGAATATTTTAAATAGGAAAATGTATTTAAAAATTTATAGCAAAACAAAATCTGATAAGTTCAATCCAGCTTGTCAACATGATGATTGATGACACGATCACCTCATTCAAAAATTAATTATTTTCAATTTTTTTTTTGTTTCGGATGTCTTAAAATTGTGTTTAATTTTCAATTAAAAAATTTTTCCTCTACTTTTTCCATGCATCACCATTATTATAAATTTTTGCAAGTGATCATTCTATTTAAAGAATTTATTATGTAATAAAAATACAATTTTTGCAGGTCCTTATGTGTGTTCTCTTGAGGGATGACAATGGGGCGGGGTGGGTATCGGAGGTGCCTCCTTCATACCCGTACCTACCACCCAAATTCTATACCTGTACCCGTCCCATTACCCGCCACGGGTATGAAGTGAGTACCCGTACCTGCCAGGTGGGTATAAACCCATACCCATTACCCGCCCCATTACCCCGCGGGTACCCATTACCCGCCCCGTACCCACCCCGTACCTTATTACCTATCCATTGTCCAACTTATTACACATAAAATTCTTTTCTTTTTTCCTTCAATAATAATCATGACTTCACAATTATAAATTGCCTGAGAAATTTATTTTATATAAAATAACACAATGGGGATATGCGGGTACGGGGAAGAGCGGGGTGGATACATGCGGGTACGAGGCGGGTCGGGGCGGGGTGGGTACAAGCCTATACCCGTATCCGCCCCATACCCGTGACGGGTATTAAAATGTGTACCTTACCCGTACCCGTTACCCGCATCATCTATACCCATACCCGCCCTAAACGGGGCGGATACCCACGAGTAACGGGTTTTACCCGCCCCATTGCCATCTCTAGTTCTCTCTCTTAAGGTTTCAGCCAATAAATGGAAAGCAGTGTGCGGGAGCGAGTATTAGTTCGAGAAATATAATTATATTAGATGTATGTTTTCCTTCCTTTTTTCCTCCAAGAAAAAAAAGTCTTCCTGATAAGGAATATTAATTTGTCGACTTTTATTTAACTTATTTTAGTAAAACCTTAATCTAATAGAGAGACTCTCCACAAATCTCGAATAGGATTTCGGTACCAATTAAGAGTGCCAAACTGGACATAGTTTAAGATTAAGATTATACGGATCTTAACCATTTATAGTACAATACATAACCCTTTGAATAATATATATATACGTGGATCCTTTGTTATAATTCAATTAGTAAGTGAGTTTCCTAAGGGTCTCTTCCTATCATATTTTATTCGCAGTTTTAGTTTTTTAAAAAACTAAAAATTATATCTAAAATTACTTTTTAATTTTTTCTTTTGAATTAATTTTTAATATATTAAAAACTAAAAAACACACACACACACACGTATATAAAAGGTAAAGATAGAGCTAGAAGGCCTTAAGGACGACTTCTCAAAAGAGGAAATACCATGGCCTTAGCTCAAGAAATTGAGAACAGAGCACAGGAGGGAGCATGGTCCCAAAGAGAAACGCTCATACATTCATGACTAGCATGTGCCAACTAATCCGCCAACCGATTTGTCTCTCTGACAACATAGTTGAAAGAGACTTACTTAAGGGCAGAACAAAGGGAACGAATATCCTCCACAATAGTCATGATATCCGTGCGGATGGAATACTCTCCTATGAGAGCCTTTATAACTACTTCATTATCACCTTCGAGAGTAACTTTGTGGGTACCCCTCCTCATAGAGTAGAGAATGCCATCTCTAGCAACGATACCATCAGCCATGATAGCACGAGTATATATACCCAAGCTTTCTAACCCTAACAAAAATGATATCAACTCAGTCATCACGAGCAATAAACCCTACCACAACCATATTTTTCTATTTAAATCCATCAAAAGTAACCTTCAACCATCCTTGCCCAGTATTTATGACGAATTTAGTCAGTATACTTATTCATCATATTGGAGTTCTGTATGAGATACTGTTCGTATGGATGAGCTAAACTCAAGCTCTAACTACACACCCGACTTGATATTTCTTAGCTTAAGAGGAGTAGGAGACTTGAATAGTTAATGCTCCAAAAAGGTGATCGTAAAAAATGATAGGAGGGAGAGTCGTATGTTCACCCACCTTGAATGAGCCCTACCATGCAGAGAGAGAGAAAGAGAGAGAGAGTGGTCTCTCAAGGGGAAGGGGTTAGGAGAAGATGACAGAGTAAAAGGGCCTTCCCCTTTTACGAAGAACTTAAGCCAACTCGATGTTTAGTTCGGGGGTCACGCTTGGCCAGGGTATCTAACGAATAAATATCGGGCCAGTATTATAAACATCCAAACGAAACTAAAACACATAAATAAAAGGTCGTATACCAAATATGCTCAAAAACCATTTAATTTTTGAAAATGCAAAAGGTGAGGGACTAGAAGGAGAAATAAGGAAAGTAGGTAAGGGCAAAATGGTAAAATTACACGAGAGAGAGAGAGAGAGCGAGAAGGGCCAAAAATAAATAAATAAATAATGCCAAAGTGGAGAACGTTATCCAAAACCGAGGTTAAAAAGATAACTACGGCTCTCTCTCTCTCTCTCTCTCTCTCTGAACTTTCTTCATTCTTCTTCTTCTTTTTCTTCTTCTCTAGCTGTTTGTCTATTCACATTTCCATTCTCTTCGCCTTTTCCGGTGAGTGAATCCGTTCGATTTGTTGTATTTAGATCTCCTTTTTGTTGATCTGTTCTTCAATTTGTCTAATTTGTTGTTAATTTGTTTGATTTTGATGTAAGTTAGGGTCTGAATTGAAGGATAAAGTGTTGGAATTAGGGTTTCAGGTGTCTTTTGGTGTATTTTAGGGGTTTTGGTAACTGTTGGGTTGTGTGTTAGTTTTGATTTTGAGTTTGGTTGATGATTGATTATTTTAGGGCTGATCATAATCCCAAGTGGTTTTTAGGGCCACCGAATTTTAAGGGTTCCAAATTTTAGAGGTTGTGTCTTTTAAAGTCTCGATTTTTGATATTAATGAGTTTTATGATTAAAATTTTTATAATTTGTTGTATTAGTATTATATTGTTAAGCAGAATTTTATTAAATATGAAGAGCTTCATTTGAAACGTTTGCTTGGGGCTGTAAAAATGCCTGGACCGCCCTTCCTTATGGCTCAAGTTTTCGCTTCGGTTCATGATTGATCCTTCATTTTAAAAGTTATGTACACCATTGGTCTCTGATGTTTGTGTGTGTGTTACAAGTTGGTCCGTCATCTTTTCTTTTGTTCAAAGCGATCCCTAATGTTTTAGTTTATGACAAAATTTGCCCCTCACGTAGTGGTCCAAATTGGGTAAAAATTAAAAGGACGAGAGACCAATTGTCTTATAAAATAAAACATTAGAGACAATTTTGATCAAGATAAAAGACCAGAGATTAAATTGAAAAAAGTTACAAAGATGAGGGATCAATTTGAACAAAAGAAAGGATGAGAGACCTATTTGAACAAACTTAAAAAGATAAGGAAATAACTCTTTGTTTTCCTTATGGCTCTTATTTAGTTTAATTTAAAATCCAAGCAGTCTGATAGAATGGCTTCTATGTGCGTTTCCCTGATAACTGACCTTTTCATCATTTTTGGTTTTCAGTTGAGGGTTTTGAAATTTAGTTTGTGTGGGATATTGTGTGTAAATTTAGCTAAGGATGAACTGACCATGGAAGTGATTTGGGAAATCTTTTGCGCATTTTTGGGCGTCTGTATTTTGCTCGGTCTGCCTTGTTGTCTCGCGTATGCCTTTGGTTATTGTACAATGGTCAAGCGAGTCAAATTGTTTGGAATGTGGACGTATGGATGTCAGACGCCTAGTGAGAAATTCTAAGGCTTACGATAGCTGCTTCATCTAAGTTGGAAAGTGACTGTTATGAAGGCTTACTGGTAGCTAATAAAAAATCCAAGGATAACAGTTCTTTCTGCACCTAAATATAATATAACCAATGTAGTCAAGCCAAGGGATGTGTGTTCTATTGTTTTAGACCTGATTCAAATAGGCTCTTATTTTCTTTTATTAAGTACGTCTTTAGAGGCTACATTTAACATCAACAGCAGTAGCCCTGCCGAGGTAGGATTTGGGGAGGGTAGGATGTATGCAACCTTACTACAGGATGCTATTGTGTAGAGAGGTGGTTTCCGGAGGGCTTGGACGTGATCCATAATGCGTATAGAATTGAAAGCTATGGAAAATTTTCTTTATTGTGGGCAGTCATTGCAAAATCAATGCCTTTGCTTGTGTATTTCCATGTTGGAAGGGGATGAAGTATAACCTAGGGGAAAAGTTTGGAAGAAAAATTGTGCCTTTGTGATTTTGTGATGTAGCAATATATGTTATATAACATGATTTTACGTTATCTTCTGTTTTCAGGTATTCACTGACTACCCTTACTCGACGTCTGGTCACCTCCGTGATTGAGCCCTGCATTAGGAACTGCTATCAGTCATGGCATCCAGATCTTGTGCAAACTTGTTGGGATTAGTTTCTGGTGATCTATTGGATATCCCACGGACACCTAGAGCTCTTCCAAGAGTGATGACTGTTCCTGGAATTATCTCTGATCTGGATGGCCATGAAAGCAGTGACGGAGAAGTGGATGCACCAGTTGTCCATGAGCGAAAAATTATTGTTGCAAACATGTTACCTGTGCAAGCTTATAGGGATACTGAAACTGGCAAATGGCAGTTCACCCGGGATGAAGATTCGCTGCTTTTGCAACTAAAAGATGGACTGTCACCTGATACTGAGGTTATGTATGTGGGGTCTCTGAAAGCTGAAATAGATGTTAGCGAGCAGGAAGAGGTCGCACAGAAGCTTCTCGAGGATTACAGTTGTGTTCCAACATTTCTACCACATGATCTTCAGAAGAAGTTCTATTATGGCTTCTGTAAGCAGTTTTTGTGGCCTCTTTTCCATTACATGCTACCCATGTGTTCAGACCATGGTGATCGTTTTGACCGCTCTTTTTGGCAGGCCTATGTTTCTGCAAATAAGATATTTGCCGATAAAGTAATGGAAGTAATCAATCCAGAGGATGATTCTGTCTGGATTCATGATTACCACCTAATGGTTCTTCCTACTTTTCTACGGAAACGCTTCTATCGAGTTAAACTGGGATTTTTCCTACATAGCCCTTTCCCTTCCTCTGAAATTTATAGAACGTTGCCTGTTAGGGACGAAGTTCTGAGAGGTCTCCTCAACTGTGATTTAGTTGGGTTTCATACTTTTGATTATGCTCGTCATTTCCTATCCTGCTGCAGTAGGATGCTGGGACTGAACTACGAATCCAAGAGGGGTCACATCGGATTGGATTACTTTGGTCGTACAGTTTATATTAAAATTTTACCTGTAGGAATTCATATGGGTCGTCTTGAATCAGTATTAGATCTTCCTTGCACGTCGGACAAAGTTCGTGAAATTCAAGAACAGTTCAAAGGGAAAAAGCTGATTGTCGGTATTGACGATATGGATATATTTAAAGGCATCAGCCTCAAATTAATGGCTGTAGAGCAGCTATTGCTGCGGAATCCAGGTTTTCAAGGGAAGTTAGTTCTTATTCAGATCATCAATCCTGCAAGAAGCTCAGGCAAAGATGTCCAGGAGGCAAAAACTGAAACCTATGTGACCGCCAAAAGAATTAATGAAATTTATGGTTCCCCCAGTTATCAACCTATAATCCTCATCGATCGTCCTGTTCCTCGGTATGAAAAATCAGCCTATTATGCTGTAGCGGAATGTTGCTTGGTGAACGCCGTGAGAGATGGAATGAACTTGGTTCCGTACAAGTATGTTGTTTGCAGGCAAAGGACACCCACATTGGACAAAGCTATGGGCCTCAAGGCTAATACTCCTCATACAAGCATGCTGGTTGTATCCGAATTTATAGGGTGCTCACCTTCTTTAAGTGGTGCAATTAGGGTTAACCCTTGGGACATCGATGCTGTGGCTGAAGCCCTTAATATGGCTCTCACCATGCCTGATCCTGAAAAGCAATTACGACATGAAAAGCATTATAAGTATGTCAGTTCTCATGACGTCGCTTACTGGGCTCGTAGCTTTTTGCAAGATTTGGAAAGAGCATGTAAAGATCACTATAACAAAAGGTGTTGGGGCTTCGGATTGGGCCTCAGTTTCAGAGTAGTTTCTCTTTCTCCGAGTTTTAGAAAGTTGGCCGTTGACCACATTGTCACAGCGTATAAGAGAACGAGTAGAAGGATGATTTTCCTTGATTATGATGGCACCGTTGTATCTCAAACTTCCATGAACAAATCCCTAAGCCCTGAAGTTATATCGGTTCTTAACACATTGTGCAATGACCCTAAAAATACCGTGTTTATTGTCAGTGGAAGAGGGAGAGATTCTCTGGGTGAGTGGCTTGCTCCTTGTGAGATGCTAGGAATAGCAGCCGAGCATGGGTACTTCCTAAGGTGAGTGATTTAATAGCCTAGTTGGTCAAGCTTTTTTTTTTTTTTTCACAAAAATCTGCACATTCTTAGGGTGTTTGGCCTCGAGAGAAAATGTTTTAAAATAAAATTAGAAGTTTTTTTTCCCCTTGTAAATAGAAACTTGAAACTTTTCATACAAAAATGTCACTGTGGATAGAACTTTTTTCAAAAGTGCGTCTACAAAGAGTACTTCGAAGAAAAGTAGTTTTTTCATAATTTGGCCAAGCGGGCCCTAAGATTCAACTATGCACTCGCAAACGCATATGTTCACTTGCACACAAACCCAGATATGATTCTTAATCCATGTTTAATTCTCATTTTGCTTTTTGTAGGTGGCATAAAACTGCTGACTGGGAATCGACTGCCGCCTCTTCTGAGCTTGACTGGAAGGAGATTGTAGAGCCGATCATGCGGTCGTATACAGAAGCTACAGATGGTTCCAGCATGGAGATCAAAGAGAGTGCCTTGGTCTGGCACCATCAAGATGCAGACCCTGATTTTGGGTCCTGGCAAGCAATGGAGTTGATGGACCACTTGGAGAACGTGCTCACCAATGAACCAGCTGTCGTTAAGAGAGGACAACATATTGTTGAAGTGAAACCGCAGGTATTTTTTCATATTCTTTTCCATTTATACCCCTTATCTAGGCAAGAATTTCATAGTTCTGTCTCTTTTAAGTTCGTTAGGCTTGAGGCTTGTCTCGTCAATATTTAGCTTAGCTTAAGCTCAGCCCAAAACCCACTAAGCTTGGCTCGGTTGAGCTCAAACCTACCTTTGTGAGCTTCAAGTTATGCTCACCTTATCTATGCTCACTAGGCTCGGTCTAGGCTCGTCTACGCTCAAGTTTATCTCATTTAGGCTTGAACTTGGTTTAATCGGGCATATTCTTGCTAATAATTTGTATCAAGATAGCTCATTTTGGCATATGAGCCTGTGCGCTCAATCTTCTAGGCTCGGGCTTGGCTTGATAAGCTAAACGAGCCAGCTTAAATGAGCTCAAGCGTAAAATGAGCCGACCATTGCGAGCAAGATGAGTGGGTTCAGTTCATTTACACCCTTCCCCTCTGATTTGCGGAAATTTTTGGTATGACGCAGGGAGTTAGCAAAGGGCTCGTAGTCGAGAAGGTTATCTCAACAATATGTAACAGCGGTAAGCCACCTGATTTCCTGATGTGCATTGGTGACGATCGATCTGACGAAGACATGTTTGAAAGCTTATCAAAATCCGCTTCTAATGCACATCTTTCCATGACCCCCGAGATCTTTGCTTGCACCGTGGGGCAAAAGCCTAGTAAAGCTAGGTACTATCTCGATGATACAGCTGATGTCGTGAGGTTACTTGGAGGTCTTGCCACTGCATCAAATCCAAAGCCTAGGCATAATGCACATGTCCAAGTTTCATTTGAAAGCGCTTTCTTGTAGCCAGATTTACAGTTCATCATTGCCCCGTGTTTATATGTCGAAACATTTTGCCATGAATCGGTTCCTCAGTGGAACAAGTACTTGCACTGCTCAAATCTCAAGATGCCTTTACAGCTTGTCACATGACTGAGATTGGCTCAGTGATGAACATCATCATGGGGGAAGTAATTGACATTTGATTCTTGTAAATTGTTCTTAGTCTAGTCCGTTGGTCAAGAAGGATCCCAGGAACTCGATTGTGCTCGAAAGGCACGTGTTGCTTGCTTTTCAACCCGGAAAGGACTGCCATTTCGAGCCAGTTTCTTTGTATAGGTGTTCGTTCTTTGGTGAATTCCTTTGTGATCTACGCTAACACGCGATTGGACTCGATTTAAACATAAACAGATTAGCATATACTCTAACAAAAATACCTTTTGCCACCGTGATGACAGAGATCTGTGCAGCTAGTAAAGATTGGTGATTCTTGAGATGGGAGGGATAGTGCAATTTGAGTGCTATAAATATTATATGGATTTGTAATTGTTTATGTTTTGAGATGTAAATGTATTGTTTTTTGATAAGAGACAATATGAGTGTGATAATGTATGGAACAGGCGAAACTGATTTTACCGTTACATTTTTTGTTCTTCGTTAGTGATATTTGTCAAATTGTTTGAGCATTGAAATTGTCATCTCTCTGGTCTTGATTTAGGTCCATGGGTGATGGGAAGAAAGTTTTCCCACATTAAGCATGAATTTTCATCTGATATTTTTTTTTTTATACCGATAAGGAGTATAATATTTATCGTAAGTGAGACTGTCAACACATGGACTTAGGGAAAGTGAGTTTTAACTCAAGTGCTTGTACTTGGAGTTGAGAAGTATTAATTGTTACATTAACCAAACTTGCTCATGAAATTTTCATTCGACTTGGTTACTATAGGGATGGGGTAAAAAAGAAGAGTAAAGAGGGGTAAAAAAAGGGATGATAAGGCCGAAGAGAGTCCCAACACGCAAGCATTACATCCTATTAGAACTTTAAAGTTAAGCGTGTTTGGGTGAGAGTAGTACCAAAATAGGTGATCTTCTGAAAAATTCTTGTATTGCACCCTTTAGGTTGGAGGTTCTCGGAAACAACCTTTCTTTATGGTAGCACCTTGAAGGGGGAAGGTTGCTTACATTCACCCCCTAAACCCTGCTTAGACAGGAATTCTTGAATCATTGGGATTGTTGCTTGCTTGTATGCTTATTCGGGAATATTTAATAATAAGTAAAGATAAAAAGGGTAAATGATAAAGGTAAATAAAATTTAGTTAAAATAAAGATAAAATTGTTCAAAATTTATTTAAAATTTACCCCTTAACCCCAACTCGGGGTAAAAAAATAGGGGCAATGGAGATAAATATTATCCCTAGTATCTGTCATTATATCCAAAAAATAGCCAAATAACAGTAGCGACATTTTTCATTACTCCCTTTACCTCCCATTATTCAGTTGCAAAAAAGAGAGTTAGCTTATCTTAAATCCTTGATGGGATCTAATTTCTTTTTTACTTCCCGATTTGAAAATGAATGAATATCATCACCATTATCACCTAACACCACCTTTAATAAGTAGCCTATTAGTTTCTGAAAACATTAAATATTATTTAATTTGTGTATTTAATAATTTGACTAAAGTCACTTGATTTTCAATCGTAATAATTAATAGTAGAAGGCTCAATTTCACATTCTAAACTCAAAATAATGGCAACTATTCCGCCTCAACTTTATAGTGGCCTATGTTCGAATCTCATCACACTTCTCAATGTAAATGCTTTAAAACTCTCGTTTCTCAGTAAAAGAGCTTTAAAAAAGAAAAATAACTTCAAGGATTATTAAAATACCAAAGGTCCCAGTATTATGCCCATTATTTCAATTTAGTCTTTATACTTTTTAATGTGTCAATTTAGTCCCATTACAAATTATCAAAAAAAAGTTCTTGTATAATTGATGTTGTGTCCATTTAGTGCTTAGAATAAATTTATGTTAAATTAGTAATAAAAATTTTAATGACTTGGCCACGAATTAGGTTAAATATATTTGTAGTGGGATTAGTTCAATAGCATCTAACATGATTTTGCCGTTAAAATTTATGCTGACAACTTAACTTAAATTCAACTAAAGATCTAAACTGACACAATATAAATTGACATAATTAAAAGTTTAAAGACTAAGTTGATAGAACAAAAAAAGTACAGGAATCTTTGATATAAATAACCGTAAATTCAATTAGAAAAAAGACCTTAAACCATAATAATTAGCACACAACATTTTGAAGGACAAACCAGCAAGCACAAGTTTTAACAATAGCATATCAGAAGACAACACTTCCAAGTTTCCTAACTGGAACATTAAAGCATCCTTTTCCCTCTACTTTCTCTTGACAAGAGTGGAATTGCCCAGCAACGAACTGTCCCAAAAGTTCATTTTTCGAGCATCTTCGACAAAACCCGTAACATTAGCTTGAATCATATCATCTACTCTTCCATCACTACCGGCTGCAGCTCCTTCTTTTTCATTTTCTAGCTTCATTACATTGTCAGAAATGGACGATGCCGGGCTTCCATCAAAGCTTATCAAGTCCTTAAGTTGGTCTACATATTTCTTAGAACTTACATTTTCTGGGCTGTTCACCATATCAGAATCTAATAGAGAAACGTACTCTCGACATACAACCTTATGTCTACCTTGACTAATCCTAAACATGAGAGAGAGTTGGGAAAGGCTCAAAGAAACGAACCTCCCCGAGATGGAAAAGAGGGGTGACTTAGCAACTGCGCTTCTGATGTCGAAGCAGAACATCTGTGCTTGTCTCTCCAGATTCATTAGGTAATGGCTCCATGCCTTGCTGGAGTTTTCCTGTCTACAAAATTTTCTTAGAAAAGATATGAGCGGTCCGAGTGTATTGTTAAACATCAAATAGTGGGTTTCAGAAATACGACTTACGTGGCGGTTTATGCATGGACGAACCAGGAATCCGATGATTATTCCAACCAAGCATGAAACTCCAAGTGCCAGCACCCAAATTCCAGTGGCTCCAACGCCTCGAAAGGAGGGTAAAAAGTTAGATTCATGTCAACATTACTTCAATTTAACATATAACAGCTATATTAAATCATAAGACAGAATACCATACGAAATCCAGCACCCAAATGCTTGTTTTCAAAATTCCAGTTTTGCTCTATAAACAATAAGGTAACCAAAGTGTAAACGCAAATCATTAGACTATATGAATAAATTAAAATATTTCTAATTTTAAGCACAGAGCTGCTAAGACTAAAGGATACTTAGTCGGACACAGTGTTGTCCGACTGGCCTCCTAAGTACAAAGATGCTTAATCTCTATCACGAAGATAAGAGAGAGAAATCAGCAATTACCAGAATGAGAACCTCTAGCACAATCCTTGGGCTTCAGATTTATCTGCCGAATCAATTGATTCCCGTGATCAGAAACCAGGAGAGCGCATATATCAGGAACAAAAGTCAGTTCAAAATCCGGAGAGAATGTTGCAGTTTTTCCAGGCCCATCTGCATGACCAATCTTCCCTGGCTGACCTCCAGCAATAGTGGTGACTCCTATAGACATGCCATCAATAAAAATTAAGTCTTACTGTAAGCAGAGATGAAGGAGTGAATGGCTCCAACAAAAAGTTCCCTCTCCCAAATAATATATATAGTGTATATACCACAAAAAGATTCCGGCCTTTAGAGCTCTCCATTCTAATAGCATGTGATCCATGATTAATGTCACTACTAAAGGGTGGTTATAAAAGTCTTAACCATTCCTAAAACCATAGTTGCACGAAGCAAAAGCAAGAGCAATAGCAGAATGGGAGCAAGAATGGAAGAGCGAGAGTTCATAGAAGTTTCTAATGTTGGAAGCATGGAGAGAGCTTTTATGTTACTATATATTAGATATACAACAACAAAAAATAAAAAATCTAGTGCCTCGAACGGGCTCCTGCCAAAACAGGGTATGGGGAGAGTGAGATGTACGCAGCCTTACCCTTCAGGGTGCTACCCTAAAGGAAGACCGTTTCCGAAAGGTCCCTGACCCTTAAAAGCAAGAAACTAGACAATAAAGCAACACTATGGCTATGTTTCGCAAGCCATTTTTCATATCATTTTTCATAGCTTTTAACTTTTTGACTAGTCAAACAGCTTATACCGCTATTTGGTAAAAGTTTTGTTGTTAGCTTTTTTTCATAGCGTTTAGTTTTTGAAAACAATTCAACTTTTAACTTTTCAAAAGCTATATAATCAAATTCTATTTATCATTTTGCCTCTCCTTTTCATCTTAATTTACCATACACATTACCCATCAGCTAACAGCTATAGCCAAACATATCCTACACATTAGATATATAAGAAAAACTAATGAAATGCCATTAGTTGAGTCATTAAAGCAAACACATCAAAACTAAGTTAATGTAAGCAACAACCAAGAAAATTGAGTACTCTAATGAATAAAATCAAGAAATTTGACTTCAATATATCTACGCAATTTAATAATTCTTTGAATCGATGATATAATTAGCCAATAAATCATATGCTACGTATCTTCTTATCCATCTGATTCAACAATTGTTTGAATCGTGTTTCCGTTGAGTTTGATATGAGTTTGAAATGAGAATTTGACTTTGCCGAATCGCATTTCTGAGCATATGTCAACTTACGGCCTGGCCAATCGCATGCTGAACTTTATGCAGCAATGACAAATAATTGGTAAAAACTGACGCTCAGTGTTGGATATGTCTTGTCTTTTCTCCATAAAGAACTTATATTTTTACAAGATCCCCATGAGACATTCTTATTTATGGTTTAAATAGGCCTCTTTTCTCGGATTACTGACATGAAAAATGGTCATCAAATGAGTATATTATGCACAAATGCAAGGAAATGAAAATGAACTGCAGAAAAAACCACCTCAAAACCACAAGCAACCCAAGCAATTGTTTGGAACCTCCAATCTGTGAAGGATCCCTTTAGAAAATTAATTATATTATGATTTTAATTATACTACATATCACCCTTCATAGTTGGAGGTTTAACAATGTATAATATTAGAATATTATAAATGGCTAGTCAAAAGATATATTATAAATGTACATGCACATATGTGCTGTTGTTTGAACCCACTTCCCAAGGTTGGCTCTCAGCCAGCCAGCCACCCCAACCATTGGGACAAACGAGGATTGGCATACATAAATACACATCGATCTATATACAGCAACAATCCCAATGCCTATATACGTATATATAAGGAACTCACATATTTGTCAATATCATAATATAAAGTGAATTACTCAAACTATGTGTTCAAAAAAAAAAATTTACTCAAAGTATGTTTAAGTTGACTAGAAACTTCCTATACCACCAAATAGTCCACCTATCAAAACTTACTTTGGACACCAAAATCTCGGAACCAACCTGAAACTACCAAGGTGGAGACTTTAGCACTAGATTCAAACCCTCATCTCTGCTTACCCACGAAATTGAAACAGAATAAATGAACAACAAAACAAAAGTTAAAGAGATCAGAAAAAAGCACCTGAGGCACTAATCTTCCGAACAGCACCATTGCTCCTATCAGCAACATAAACATTTCCCCTGGAATCCACTGCAAAACTTCGGGGTTGTCCAAACATAGCAGAACCCAAATCACCATCCGAAAACCCGGACTCCCCTTTACCGGATAACTTCTTCATTACACTCACTGCAACAGGCCCACAATTCTATATCAGATTAGGGTACAAAAACTATAAGTTATTGTAATTTGTAAAAATTAATCATTAATCTTTTCCTTTATTCAAAAGGTCCTCGTGTTAAAAAAAATAAAAATAAGAGACCAATTTTGTGATAAAATACAACAATAGAGACTATTTTGAACAAAAGAATTAACACACTAAACCAAATTTATAAACATTATCAACTATTTTGAACAAAAGAAAAGATAAGAAACCACCACCACAAACAACCCCCCCCCCCCCCCCCCCCCTCTGCACCAAAGAGGCTCCCACCAAGGCAGGTCTGGAGATGGTAAGATGTAAGCAGTTTTACAGCACTCTGTATAAAAGCTGTTTCCAAATGGCTCCACCCAAAAAAAACCACTAGCATCAATAACATACATGCAATAAAAACACTATTCGAGTCAAATGAAGCAGCAATATTAACAGACGTACAAACCTAGAGCACTACGCAGAAAAAGAAAAAAAGACAAGACATCAATTTGAATAAACTTAAAATCATCAGAAACCAACTATGTCAATAACCCCAAAAACTACTAACCCTAATTGAGAAATTACTCCCTTCTTTGACTATCTTATTGCATCTATCGAACAAATTTAATCTTTTACCTTGTGATAGTGGGAGAGAGAGAGTGTAAAACGCGCTGTTGGCTGAATCGAGTAGTACAAGATCGTGCGATCCTGATCGAAGCGCGACCAAATGAGGATTGACCTTCAATTTGTGGCCGTCGAGCACCGTTGTTACAGTGTATCCATCCTCGAAAATCAGCTCCGCTGACGCTGTAGAAATGAAATTCAATTCAGATTATGAAATTAACATCAACAGCAGACAGAAATTTAGGGTTATAATATGAATCTTTATGTAATTGGATTTTGTCGATGAGAGAATGTACCGAAAATTAGGGTTCTTAAGTTACAGATGTAGAGAAGAACGAGTGTAAGCAGAGTCGCTGCCATGCTTGTTCACTGGGCGAAGGAAAGTGGAATGGAACTTTACTCTGTCACGAGGTGTGTGCATATATATATATATATATATATATATATATATATATGTGTGCGCGCGCGCGCGCGCGTGTGTCTTTCTAATACGAATGGACACGTGTTAATGTGTATTAATTTTACTATATTTCTATATTTAATTGATTAGATATAATTAATAATAATAATAAATTTTGTATTGGTCAATTAAATGTTAAAATATAGTGTATTTAATATACCATTGGGCATATGCTAGAAAACATATATATATATATATATATATATATATATAGGTTGGAATGAGAATAAAAGTTCTGTAAAAATATAAGAAAATTTAATCTACACCGTTGGATCTTAAGTAAAATTGATCAATGGTTCTAAGAGATTCATTGAATTCGGAGCCCTACTACCACCGCTGCCACTCCCGCTACCGCCACCCATTTCAGATCCCTACCCTCATCACCACCGCCACCCACCATCACAGCCACTGCCGCCATCTCCACCGCCATCCATCTATCCATCCCATCTCAGATCCCTACGGTCACCGCCGCTGCTTCTCTCTACCACCCCGCCACCTATCTCTCTCTCTCCATCTCATCTCAAATCCCAACGGTCACCGTTGCCACCTCCCACCAGCACCCGCAGCCATCGCTGCGGTGGTGGCGGGCGGCGGTGGCAGTGCCTATGGGAGGCGGCAGCAGTGACCGTTAGAATTTGAGATGGGATAGAGAGAGAGAGATGGGTGGCGATGGCTGGGGTGGCAGGAAGGAGCGGTGGCAATGGCAGGGGCGGGTAGCAGCTGTGGCGGTGGTGATGACCATAGGGATCTAAGATGGGTGGCGGCAGCGGTGGCAGCGGTGCTGACTGTTCGGTGGTGGTAGGACTTCGAGCACGATGAGCCTCTTAGAACCATTAATCAATCCTACTAAGATCTAACGGTGTAGATTACATTTTCTCACATTCTTACAGAACTTTCATTCACATTCTAGCCGCTGCCTATATATATATATATAAGGTAGCATTCCTATGAAAGGGTGAGAGTGTGAGAGGAGCGAATTCTGACGCTCCATTGTAATGGACAACCAAGATTTGTTGAACATTAAAAAAAAATAATTTACGGCCAAGATTTGTAGAGTATTAAAAAAATAATTTCCTTCTTTTACCCTTTCTTTCTTTTCTGCCTCATAAAGGGATATGGACCGGATATTGTTTAATGTTCAACAAATCTTGATCATCCATTACAATTGAAAGCTAGGATTCGCTCTTCTCACGGTGAACGCCGCCCTACATATGTATTAAGATGGTAAGGAGAACGCTTTGCCAGCTACTAAAAGTTAGCACAGCCTAGCGATTCAAAGGAGATCAATATAGTTATACTTGGAATCTAACCAGCTTTGTCGTCCGCAACTCTATTTGCCACTTTATTGCCCCCACAATATGCATGAGAAACCTGAACTCCCACATATTGTTGAAGCAATTTCCAAATATCATACACAGTGGACCTAATTTGCGAGGGACACTTAAATTTCTTAGCTATGATTCGAATAGCTATGAAATTATCCCCTTCAATTTTTAAACGAGTAATACCCATTTCTAAATATTATATATGGTGTTTATATATAAATATAGAGAAGTAAGAGTTTTTTAATTAAAAAAACATTTAAAATTTAAATAAATTTAAGTCAGTTATCTAAGGTCTATTTGGAGCGTGAAATTGGAGCTTTGAGTTGAGTAGAGACTAGAATTATGGGGCAGAGTTATAATTTTGTTGTTTGGTTTACATGCTATAATTGAAATTATGACTTTACTGTCTAATTTCGTAGAATGTGATTTTAACTTTTAACTGAAAGTCTAAAATTGTAATTCATTGGATGGGGGAGGAGGAAATGTAAATTCATATTAAATATACTCACTTAAAATCCAGAATATTCAATTAACCCGAAACACAATATGACTTGAAATTACCTAACCCAACCTAAATTTGTCCTAAAACTCAAAATAAATAACTAAAATTCCAGTTAATCTGACTTGATCTGAACTTGTCCTGATCAAATTTGTTGTTGAAAATATCTAAACAGATAAACCCAAAAATCCAAAAAGAGTAAAACCGAAAATAACCTTGCATTGACTCGGGTCTTACTTGAACGGAAGCCAATCAAATTGATCCAAAACTTGAGATAACCTAACCTAGTTGTCCTAAAAACTATAGATAACTAAAACTAAACATGACGCGACATGTCATGGTCTGACCTAAATTTCATCCAGCCCAATTAACTTAGAGTTGAAAATGAAACAACCAGATTGACTTGAAATCAAGATGGCTCGAGTTTTAAATCACCCTACCTAACTCGAACCCAAACCGTGTTAACCCAAATCCTAGAATGACCCATCTAATTAACCCAAAATCAGATACAACTTGATCACGATATGATTTGACTCAACTAAAACCCGACCCGGGTTAACCGAAACTCGAAATAATTAGTTCAAAAGGATCAAACTCGACCAAAACCCAAACCTAAGATTGGAGCGCTAAGGTGGCTAGTTGGAAGGCTTGGATAGGGTATCTAAGTACTCATTTCCCTCGTTAAAAATTAAAAAGAGACTACAAAATCTATTTTTTTTTTTAATAATAGGCCGTTTAGAAAAATTATTCAAAAGTCTAATTTTTTAAATAGAAAAGTTGGAAAATTATTTTCATAAATTTTCACCTCTATATCAATTTGCACGAGTTTTCCACAAGCTTCTTCCCGTTATCTCTTATGCTCTACTTTCTTCGGTTTTTCTTTCTTCATTCCACCATTCCGCCATTCCCTTTTCACTTCTCCTGCTCTCTTATGCCCTAGCCATCAAACATTATGAACATACAATTTGTACTTTTAAACATTTTATATACCAAAATAGCATTTACACCCAAACCAATATCTTAATTTTTATGAATTGGATATACTTTCCCGGTCATTTTTGGATTGTTGTCATAATTGTTCGGATTGTGTTTGTGTTGAAATTATTGTGTTTTCAGATTTACAGTATTATTCAGGCTTATTATTTTCATAACCCAGAAATTAGAAAACTAAAATCACTTAATTTTCTATTTTAGAAAATCATTACTAATTTTACACTTTTAAATGTAATTTTCAATAAAAAAAAAAGAAAACTGAACAAGAAAAAAAAAAAAACATAAACAACAAAAAAAACAATATTATAATCAAAATAAAATTATTATTTTTAAAATAATTTTGTAACCCTTATCCGTTTATAATCCACGCAATTACTCTAATTATCAGAGGATTATGTTTGGCTCAACTTTTTACAGCTCCCCGGAAGAGCAGCATTCATTAAGCACGAGCAACAGAGAGAGCGAGAGCGAGCGAGCATTTTGCTCAAGAAATACACGAGAAATCACGTAGAATTCCATCAGATCCACCTTCACTTTCCCTTTCTCTCTCTCTCTCTATCTCCTACAATTCTCAACAATTTGATTCTACTGGATCTTAATTTCCTGATCATCAGATTCGATTTGATCCGTAGTTCAGCAGATTTGGTTTCATCGTGATCGAATCGAGCACTTTTAGGGCTTCAAAGTGGATCCAATCATGAATCCTTTCTCATCTGGCACGCGCCTGAGGTGAATTCAATTTCATTTATTTTTCTTGTTCATTCTTGTTAGATCGAAGTTTTCTAGTTGTTAAATTTGTTACAGGCAATGGAACTGAGAGGATTGATGATATTTCGTATGGATATCTTTTGGTTTTATCAATTTTCTCGTTGGATTGTGCAAATTAGGATGAATGTGATGTTAATGAGTGGCAATGTGATAATGGAACGCAACTAACTCGGGATGAATGTGATTATTTAAGTTGAATTTAGACACTCTAACGAGGCTAAGAAGGTAGCTAATCTCGTGTTAATGGTAACAAAGTAATGCAGCATTATTATAAGTAGGGGTGTAAATGAACCGATCGCTTCAATGAATTACTGGTGTTCACGGTGAGTTCATTTCGGTACGAGAGCTTGATAAATTATCAAGCCGAGTTTGAGTAGGTTTGATAAGTTTAATAAGTTGAGTTCGAATAAGGGGGTCCTCTGCTCGTTAATATTTGTGAACAATTTGATAAAGGCTCAATAAGAGCTTGATAAGGGCTCGTTAATGGTCGGTATTAACTAAAAAATAGTTCGATAATGGCTTGATAGTGAATCGAATAATTCAGCTCGGTTGCGAGACTTAATCGATAGCGACTTCTGGAGTCGAGTGAGATTGCCTTGAAAATTGGAAACTCGACGAGTGACTTTAGGCATAAGAAATGAGGAACATTTGTTGGCTTCGTTGCAGAGTGATGAACATTGGGTTAGCATGTAATTCCGAAGGTGCAATGTAATGTCACTCAGTGCTTGTTACTTCCTAGAGTTGGGCTTTTGTTGTTCCATGTTAATTGTGGGACGAAGACCAGTCTTGCAGCCCTCAAATGTTGGGCGTGATACCTAATGTATCTTTCACATGATATATTAGTAGTGAGATAATGCCATTTGTTCTTTCATTGCCTAAGTATGTGGAATAAGCTTTCGGAACTTCTGATGAGGAAATTGGCTTGCGCCCGAAATGTGGGGGACCAATTGTTATTTTCATTTTGCGGTATTGACCAAAAGAACTGCGGCAATGTTCTCTTAATGCGTCTTCGTTGTGCTTGTGCATCAATATCTTTACATGGTGGAAGGATAGGAGCTGTAAGTGGCATCTTTTATTCCGCTGCTGCTTCTTTTGGGAGGGTGGGGGGAAGGAGGAGACTGGAATTGATGGAAATTTGAAGGAACTGGACAGCTCAGTCCATTCATATAGCAAAGTTCTCAATTTTGCTTCATTTCCTAAGTCTTCTCACAAGGAGGGTGTCCGAAGTTGCTTTGCTTGAATGCAATTACCTTCAAATAAGCTGGTTACTACTTGCTGTCATTTTCTTGTTGAATTCTTAAGGAACGGTAGGAATGCGAGTACCTTTACTTGGTTGTAGTTCAAACGTATGATTTTGCAATGGCTTATCCCTGAGGAGAGGAATGAGAAACTGGAGATTTGATTCAGTGAGATGATGCGGCGTAATCGGCTGGGTCACTTAGTCATTGCCATCTAATTAACATCCATATAGATTGAGTGGATACTAGTAGTAGTGACAGAAACATTTTCTTTTCTCAGAACTTCAAAAAATATTAGAAGAAACTTAAAAAGAATCCAGTATAAGCTAAGATATTTCAAAATACTTCTTCGATATGTTTTATCTGGTAATTGGGGTGTCCTATCTAGCATGAGTGCACTTTGGCTAATCCTTGGGCTGGAAGCACGTCGCAATCAGAAGTTCCTCTACATGCAAATTTGGGGTCTGAAGATCCAATGGATTTCCCAAAAGAGTTGTTTGCACCTCAATAACAAGACTCGAACCTCAGGGGTAACAATGCACGAGGTTCTAGGTCCGAGTGCATCACCACTTTGCATTAATAGAATGATGAGGCGTGCTATTAGTGTCCAAATGATTAGGATGGAAGTTTTCTTCTATTTGCTCATGCCATAGAGCTTAAGTTTACCAAGTGGATGTACTATATTTATGATTTAGTAATACTTTAATCTTACAAACGTTTTATTTTGATGTAGGGACATGATTCGGGCTATACGTGCTTGTAAAACAGCAGCAGAGGAACGTGCTGTTGTCAGAAAGGAATGTGCTGCTATTCGTGCTTCCATTAGTGAAAATGATCCACATGATAGGCATCGCAACATGGCAAAACTCATGTTCATTCACATGCTTGGTTACCCAACACATTTTGGTCAAATGGAGTGCCTGAAGTTAATTGCATCTCCTGGATTTCCAGAAAAGAGAATAGGATATCTCAGCCTTATGTCATTGCTCGATGAAAGACAAGAAGTTCTGATGCTAGTTACAAATTCTTTGAAACAGTATCCAAAGCTTGTCTTAGTTTCTAATTTTTGGCGCCCTTAATGGATAAATAGTGTACTAATCTTTGTTATTATTGTTATAATGAGATATTCCATTGTTTACAAGAATCCTTAACATTTTATAGAGATCTGAACCACTCAAACCAGCATATTGTGGGACTTGCTCTTTGTGCTCTTGGTAATATATGTTCTGCTGAAATGGCTCGTGATCTTGCACCAGAAGTAGAACGATTGCTTCAGTTTCGAGATCCAAATGTTCGGAAGAAAGTAAGATCCATATAGGATCCATTTGTAGTCATTTGAATTAAGATTTACCAGATTAGGATGGGATAAATAGGTAAAATACATATCAGAAATAAATATGTTGACAAATGCAGCCTTATCCCATCATGATCTTGTTATTCTTTATCCGGATACTATTGTAAGGGGCTGAAATAAAGTATAAAGAAAAACATTTAATTATGTTTCATGTATCTGAAGTGTTCTTTCTTCCCTTTCTTCCTTTAAAAAAAGTTTCTCTCTCCACAGAAGATGAGGACCTTCTTTCAGTTTGTCACCGGATATTACTAAGCCAAAAATGTCCATATTCTTCGTTAGACTTAGACTATGAGTCCTGCAGTTTGTTGGTTTCTTGCAATTAACACTATTATTCTGTTCAAGTTATAAAACCTTAATGTAAGAATCTAAGTCCAGTTCCTGTTGCAAGTATTCAGAAAATTTCATGCTACCCCTCCAGCACTGTTGACTGTCTTGGGGACCCTTATTTTTCTCTTAAAAGGGAGCATATACTCAGGACTTATGAGAGAACCTCCTTCACTATGTATAATTGTGTATTCAGCGGGAGGGTCCTGCCATTTTCAACATATTGAACTTTGAAGAAAGTGTGAGATCTTATCGTGTATTGCAGAAGAGGGATCAACTGTTACTACGTTATTTTATAAGTTGATGGTGTTTCCTTGCAAATTATTTGGTTGTTTTTTTGATATTACGTTCCCATCATTATAAGTTGATGTGAAGTATTTGTATGAATAGGCAGCACTGTGCTCGATGAGGATCATAAAGAAAGTTCCTGATCTGGCAGAGAATTTCATAAACGCTGCTGCTGCTCTGCTCAAAGAAAAGCATCATGGGGTCCTGATAACTGGAGTGCGGCTATGTACAGAGTTATGTAAAGCCAGTGAGGATGCACTTGAATATTTCAGAAAGGTATCATGCAATATGTCAATTTTATTAAATGGAAAGTTTCTTCACAACATGAAATTTTATACCACAGGTTTTCCTCCGTTTTGTAGAGATGGAGTTGCACGTCAAATACTTGATGAATTGCCATGATTTTAGCTAATTTCCCTCTCTAAATGCAGTTAAATTGTTTCATGCGATCTCCATGTGCTAGTTAGACTTGAAACTTATTTATGAAGTGAGCTGGATGCCTGAATTATGGAGCAGTCTTAACTGCCTTTTTGTTTTTTAAAAAACATTTCCCGTGATTGACTCATTGCATGATGTGGCACTCATCCTGTAGGCAGTGTTGATATGATGGAAGGTCAATTAAGATTGATCTTCTTAGTAGTTGTGGAAAGTTGCATCCTTTCTTTAGAGGCAATCAATTCATTCATTATCATGGATGGAGATTCCATTTGAGTGCATTTGATGGGGTAGTTCTTGGTGCAATAGTAATGATGCTTTCACAACTTTAAACCTCCAGCACAGCCTCATCACAAGTTGAAGGCAGCATAGGTCTAACAACCGGGTTGCCAAAAAGGTGGATAACAGGTCTTGCGATCAACTAACATAAGAACTTTCTAATTGAAAGACATTTCCCATTTGAGTAAATGGATATGGCGTTTTCCAGACGGCCTTATTTCCTTTGGCACATGGTGATCGAAATTATGTTGCTGGGATGTTGGCCTGGTGACACAGCCTGAGGTTTTTTCCCATGAAAGTTCATATTAAAACTATATCCATTTTTTCACCTCCACATATGCCTTGAAATTGGAGCCACTAGCCATATCTATTTTTGGGAAGATATTTGGGCAGTAGAGGTCTCCTTTTCCGATCATTTTCCACTTTTTTTTTTTTTTGGATTATTCACTGTTTACGTTGCTCGTGCGTTACATCCTCCAATCTACCAAATAGGGAATAATTGAACTCATTCAGGTAAACTACTATTTATACCAAACTCAAAAATCCATTGTTAGATAAGAGAGTACAAGCGTCGGATGAATTTGGTTTTTTTCTATTAAATGTTTTTTTTTTCTATATCTGGTACAATACAAGCATTATCAATGTTCTTATTCTCTTTATATTCTTTTATTTAGAAAGCCAAGTTACCTATAAGAATCCCAGCATTTTTATGGTGTCACATTTTAAACAAGCTTTGCATCTCTGATTGCATGTACAAATCGAGGCCTTATAAGGCTTTCTCACTAGTGATTTGTGTAATATAACTCCAAATCAAGGAAACAGATGCAGGTCGATTTTTAGAATGCCTAATGGCCTGTCTTTTATAGTGCAGGTCATTCTCACTTTTCAAACAAGTGTGGGTGTCTCCAAGCCAGTCGAAAGTCTTCTTTTAATCAGTTCATAGGTTAGAGGAAGAGCAAGGATGCTAAATTGCCGTTCCCTACTGCTAGGGTGGCAATTCTCAAGTGTATCTGGTAGGAAAGAAGTGCCATGGTTTTTAGGCATCCATATATGCTGATGCTTTCGGCATGAGGTGCCTTTCCAGACTACCGAGCATTTGGAAGCTTTGTTTCTATAACGCTGGTTGATTAGTAGAGCGTCATGAGGGGATTCCTTAGCTAGTTTTTGGACTTTATCTTTGTGCTTCTTGTTATCTTTGAGGACATTTTGTCTTTAAAATATTATACATTTTCTTATCCGATATAATTTCTTTTCTTATATGTTGCTAAAGCATTATTGACATGATTACTTGTTATGTTAATTAGGATACTATTTATCTTTTTGTAGAAGTTTACTGATGCTGTGGTGAGGGTTCTGAAGGATGCCGTCAACAGTGCGTATGCACCAGAGTATGATATCGCTGGAATTTCCGACCCCTTCCTTCATATCAAATTGCTAAAGTTTCTCCGTGTTCTGGGACAAGGTGACGCAGATGCTAGTGACTCTATGAACGATATTCTTGCACAGGTTTGTGTCGCATGTTTTTGCATTTTCCTCTAGTTATGGAGTTTTGGGCAATGTATCTCCAGGAGAAAAATTCCCTTGCCATTTGTTGCAGTTTTTTTGTGATATGTTTGAGGCTGCCATACGTATGTTTCTCAACCATCTTTTTGGTACTCCTGCCGCCCATTGCTACATCCTATGTGTGGTGTGATTAGCACGATAGTTTTTGCCAAGAGTTCTGTGTTCCCTTTGTGAATCTATTTCACTAATCAAAAGTTTGGCTGGGTAAACGTAGATGTCCTAGCTTCAATGGATTGTTCCATTTATTGAATTTATTTCACCTTTTCAAAGCATTTTCTTGCAACCTGTGGTGAGGAATTATGTGTTTACGTTAGGACTTCTATGAAACTCTACAAGTCAGGGTCCCTTATTAGAGATGGCTATTTTGCTGCCAATTGACCTATTCTTGAGGTTTTATGTATCTGAACCCTCAGAGAAAGAGAAAGAGAAAGAAAGAAAAGAGGGGGGGAGAAGAGAGAAGAGGGGGGGGGGAAGAGATCCAAAAAACCATGATCGTAATTTTAATCCTTGATTTTGAAAAGAGTTGGATCCAAACAACAACAACAAACCCAGTGCGTCAAGAGCTCCTACTAATGCAAGGTGTTTTTTTTTTTTTTGTTTTTTTTGGGGGGGGTGGGGGGGATGTATGTTGCATGAATTTTCTTTCAACCTTCTTCGTTAGGTGTGTCACCAAATTCTGATAGTTGAGGGTCATCAAATCCTTATCGTTATGTGTTCAGTTTGAACCCCTTTTCTTGTGACATGGATGTCTAACTTCTTCATTTCTTCCTATAGCATTTGCTGTTGGCTAATAACTTTAGGAGGAAAAGAAACATGGAGGTTTAGTGAACTTTTGGCTATGAATCTGGAACCTGAGTTATAGCTCTGGGTGTCAAACTTTGCTATCTAATGATATTATTGAAAAGTAATCTATCTCATGATATTTGAAAATCGTTTTAGCCAAACCAGCTATCTTAATCTTTTAAGACACTAATTTTTCCTAGCTGATCCCGCAATTTATGTTGGTTGGAAGAAATAACCTTGCGCTTGTCCTCTGATCCATGTAATGATCCAGAGTCTCCCTTGGCAATTTCTGTTTGCCTTGTTGGTCATCTCTTTTGCTGTCTTATGTCTGAATTACGGGGTATATGTTCTATCTGAATTTGTTAGCTCAGGGCTTATGTTTCTTTTGCTGCCTTGGATCCAAAGTTGATTTTATTTGGGAGGAGGTGGGTGGTTGGGGAGTGTTAACGCATTATCTTATCATCCTTGCCCAGAAGTGGATTTGTTTCTTTTATTTGTACTCTTGATAAAAACTGTGGCTGGTTTGACTTGCAGCGATTTAGCACAGTAAAGATAGTGCATCTATTTTTTTGGCTGATAGAGGAGGAGGAGGAGGAGGGGGGGAGAGAGGAGGGGGGGGGGGGGGGGGGGGGGAGGGGGGGGGGCTACTGTTTCTGTGTATCCTTTTTCTTAGATATTCTATTTTCTTTCAGGTAGCGACAAAAACCGAGTCAAACAAAAATGTGGGGAATGCTATTCTTTATGAGTGTGTCGAAACCATTATGAGCATTGAAGATAATGGTGGCTTACGTGTGCTTGCAATTAACATCTTGGGAAGGTTTTTGTCAAACAGGGATAATAACATCAGGTAACTGTCATTCAATCTGATACTCTTTAAGACCTATTTTGATCTTTCCTTTTTGTTTCATTTTCTGCATGTTTCTTGGTTTCCATTTTACCAGTGGGTTACACTCTGCTGCTGGAGCCATGCTTTACTCATTGTATTCTCTGGTTGACTATATTCTGTCTTCATTTGTCTGTTGATTGTCAATTAAGATCTTATTCAATGTATATGTTATACATGCTGATTTTATAAAAAAGGAAAGAAAGCCTATTTTTGCACTGCTAGTATTCATTTGATTAGAGTTCTGCATTCCCTCTCAGAAAGGGGTTTGGAGTTATTCCTTTTCTGTTTTGTAGATGGTACAGAATTAAGCATGCCAGGTTGGAAAGAATGAGTTTTAAGCCATTAATTTTGTCTGGAAGAAGAGATATGTGATCACGTAAAATGCCTTTGTCTTAATGCTTGTGGAAATCGATATTTGTTGACTGAAGAGGTATAGATACTTGTGAAACGTTCGGGTCAATATGCTTGCAGTACTTCATATTTGGTGCCCTCCACCCTTTCTTCTCTGTTTTGTTTCTTTTTTTTTTTTTTGGGGGGGGGGGGGGGGGGGGGGGGGGGGGGGTGCTTCAAAGTTGGGGCATTGAGGTTTTTGAGATTTAGGCTGTGTAACTCGCTGTGAATCATTTTAAATGTGAATTAGGGCAGCCTTTGCTAACTTTTCAGAGTTAATGAGGGATATGAGGGCTGGTTTCTTCTGTGCAGTTTGTTATGTTGTATAGCTCTGCTTCAATGTTAGTATGTCACCTGGTGACAAATATTGGTGTCATTTCTGATGATGTCTTCGTTATCTGAAAAATTACCGCAGCTTTGCACTTGTAATTAAACTTTTGCCCTTTCCTCCATTTATATTGGGTTTTAAGGGGAACAAGCACCATATTATTCAAATAAGTGAGTCTAAGTGTTTTTAAGTAATGCAAATGACAGATCCCAAGATTGAAAAACCCTTAACTATAAATTTAGTTTTGTGGGATTAGAGTTTGCTCCATTTCCCTAACACTAATGTGGATTGAAAATTTTGACTGCGCCTAAAAAACAAATACAAGTACTCTGAGCTCGAATTTGTCACACATGCCATCTTGTAGTGCTTGAGCAATTCAATAAGCCATTCATTAACTTTTTTGAACACCTACAGTACTACAATAGCGCCCTCATTGTAGTATTGCTCAAACCAAGAAGGGGCACATGCTTTGTATGGACATGAGAAAAAGGGGGAAAATAGAAAAGGGATACTTCAAGTTTGCAGGAATGTTGTTTTAGAATTAGGGATTGTGCGTGGCCTCCCTTCTCTGAAAATTCAAGGCACATTTGGTTTCTGGACAAAAGGTTTTAATGATTGTTGGTTACCCCAATGACCAATGACCTTTTTTTGGTTTTGGTTTCTGTTAAAAATCACAACATGAAAGATTCGACCCCAAAACAGGGGTAAGAACATAGGGTAGTGCAACATTGTCACAGCAAAAGGAAACCACTTGGGGGGATTAAAAGATTTCATGCCCCTGAATTTCCAGCTCCTTTTTTTGGTTTTTTTTTTTTGTTTTGGGGGTGGGGGGAGTGTGCTAGGGCTGAAACATGGTGGAAACTGTTGGGGGCCAATCTTGTATGGCCTTCTTTCTTTTCTCGATGTTTTCCGTTGATTCCCAAGTGCTTGTCTTATTTTGAGATTTAGGTAAACATATCGGTTGCCTTTTATGTTTTTTGTTTACAATTTGGAGGTGCATTTTTGCATTGCTCAAGAGTGTACACAGTTAATGAAATTCTTCCTTTATCAAACACAGCGTTAGCCTTACTGGCAGAGTTTTGATAAGCAGGGGAAAAAAAAAGGTAAAGAAAATTGGAGATGAAACACACTGACCGCCTGGTTACATCATAGGAGTCACTTAATATAGACAGGAGAGATGTTTTGGATGTTTCTGTTTTCCATTCCATGAAGCTTTTGCAGTTTCCTGTTGATGAAGTACTCTGAATGTCATCCTGTCTTTATTTACCATAGGAAGCTGATTAGTATCTTGTTCAATAAGCTATTAAATTTCTTCCTTTGTCAGATACGTAGCATTAAATATGTTGATGAAAGCTATCACAGTTGACGCTCAAGCAGTGCAGCGGCATCGAACTACAATCTTGGAATGTGTCAAGGTATTGTTCGTTCTTTGAATTTGCATTCTTGAAGAGGAGGGACATGAAAATCATATTTCTGCAATTTTATGTCAGATTAGCTTCATAAAGTGCTTGTTCCATAAACCTCATAGTCAATTCATGTTCTTGGGTATGACCAAGATGTTTTTCTTCATCTTCACCAAACAAACTTATGTTTACTACATAGAAACAAACCCCAAACAAACTCTGAACTTCTCCAAATCTCAGTTTGGTTATTTTTCTTTCAAGTGATCGAGATGCCAGGTATCTAGAAACAGATCCAGTGTGATATTTTATGATAGTCATGCTGGTTCCACTGAGAGATTGACAGGACTGCTCAATGTTCCAGCCTTTGGCATAATCTTCTTAGATTTTGGAGTCTGAGCTCTTAAGCTGGATCATACTTTGTTTATCGGCGTTTAATTGTTATTTACTGCAAAATTGTGAGAAATAAGATAATCAGCATACTTGTTTAACATATCATTCTTTTTACTGAAAATAGTTCAATTAGCTTTATAATCAGAAAAAGAAACAATGGTTTAGATTGGGAAGAGTGTTCCAGTTACCTATTACGGGCACTTTTGGTTCAGGGGTAAAGGTTTGGCTTACCCCTGTGAAGTTTTTCTCCCGTACCTGAATTCAGTGCCTACTTTTTTCAAGGGTGAAAATTCTTCCTCTACTGGATCCTTTTAGCCATGGAATGGGTAAAATTCTTTGCACAAGGGGTGACTAGTGCATAAATTGTTCATAGAGTGACAGCTGTATGTGCAATTTACGTGACTATAACTGGCCTTCATCACCTTCTTTCTCCTCCACCACCTCCAAACCCAAATGCCACGATGTCGCTTTGATATCAGTGGACACCTACAGGTCCTTGAAAACTATTTTTAGTCTCTTAACACTTTGGCTCTCATGTTACTCATTGAAGTTTGACCCTTTTACGTTCGATGATCTACCACTTGGGGCCCAAGGGGGATAATAGAACAGAAGGTTCATAGGTTTGCAAGATGTGCGGTGAGGAAGGGAGCTCCTTGAAACTGTTGGGATCCCCCGCTTACCCTTTTTCCTGTCGTTTCTTTGTCTTTTGAGTTTGCTTCCCCTCCTTTAATAGCACCGAAGTTTGAACTGTTCTGCAACATCTGATCTGTAGGGTACATGTGGCTGACAAGGATTATTTGGTATGATTGCTCTTCTAACATGTTTGTCGAACATTCGACTGATGATCTATGTTCTTGACTTCAAGTTCTATAGCTATGCATATTTAAGGTTTTTATAACAGTTCCTCCATTTTTGGGGATAGTCCTTGAAGGGCGTGTGTGCCACATCCACCTCTTCTGATTAATATGCCGAAATTATCTTGCTCTTCTTGTTGACTAACATCGAGTCTTTACCTTCAAATTTGAAGCCTCTCACGTTATTCATTGTCAGGATTCAGATGCTTCAATCAGGAAAAGAGCCCTTGAACTTGTTTATCTTCTAGTCAATGAGACTAATGTACAACCTCTGATGAAAGAGCTAATTGACTACTTGGAAGTAAGTGACCAAGAATTCAAGGGAGATCTTACAGCCAAAATCTGCTCCATTGTTGACAAGTAAGTTAAAGTTTTGTTAGCTGTCTTCATTTAGAGTATAATGTGCATATTTGGTTCATCTAAGGTAGAGTTTTAAATGTACCTGTCTTGACCAGTGATTCAAGAAATCACAATAATGTGACATCTACATTCAAGCTGTATGATAATTGCCCTATTTAATCAGATTGGCTGCTTGTAGATCACTTATGGGATCATTTCCTTGATTGCAAAAGATGTTTCAGCTATCATACTTGCATCTTAATGCACATAGTCATAAGGGAAGTCAGGGTGTGACCGAAAAACAAGGGAATTCAAGAAGGAAATGAAATAATAAAAGAGAAACTAACAACTAAACAGATCTTTATTAGAACGAGAGGGTTCTTCAATTCTTTTGGGTGTCTGTGTTGTTGGTTCCATAAACAACATTTATTTCCGCTAGCTATGTTGATGGAATATGTATCGGGCTGGTGTCCCATTGGCATTCTCCAATTAAGCTTCTCCATGCTAATTAGGTAGGGTAACTGAAGATGTGCGAATGAGAAGGAGGATAGGTAAAAAAAAGTAAAATATTTGCACACAAAGAACATGCGTCTCAGTTTTATGAACTAACCCTTAGTAATGTCAATTCCAGGGATGCAATGAGCTGACCGGAGCTGTAGCTCGCTATTTTAATTTAGCTAAATGAACCGGCTCGGCTTGGCTCAAGCCTGGAAGAAGTTGAGCCTTTCAAGCTTTTTAATGTGCTCATTTACTCCCTAGTCAATTCGTACATAATGCCTCTCAAGATCAGTTCCATGAGTGCTGTTATACACTCAGATTGCTCAAGAGTATGTGAGATAATCGTTGGAACCCTCATATTCTACTTAACTGGATAGAACCTGGGTGTAAGAGATATTACACAAAATATTCCATCAGATTGTATATAAGATAGAAAATAATGAGAAATGCAATAAACTGGTCAAAGTTTTATACTCTTGAAATCCTAACATGCCGCTCTTTTTTGTATTTTCATTTGTTATATGAGATTATAAACTGTAGTTATTGCTTTACTAAAGATATGTGCACTAGGGTTTTGTGCTGGA
This sequence comes from Simmondsia chinensis, assembly GCA_018398585.1. Classification (NCBI taxonomy): domain Eukaryota; kingdom Viridiplantae; phylum Streptophyta; class Magnoliopsida; order Caryophyllales; family Simmondsiaceae; genus Simmondsia; species Simmondsia chinensis. The sequence goes on along the minus strand of JAGTTD010000006.1, from coordinate 38,766,246 downwards.
GTAGTGGCCCTGTGGCATTATTTGCGCATACTCTTCTTCTTCTTCATATAGAAGCAAATAATAGCTTTGAAGAAAACAGACTTTTGTCATATTTCAGGTCTAAAATATACGTGTTCTAGTATGGAAATGGAACATAAACTAAGAGTTGCGTTATAGGCCATTGCAGGTACTTAGATAAGGAGCTGGTAAACCAGTTAACAAGTCTGCTATAGTTTTGGGATTGCTTGGATCAGTCGATGTTCTGGACTGTGAATTTTTCTACAATCATGCAGTTGACATGCAAGTTTTTGTGCTTTAGGTTTTCCCCAGAGAAGACCTGGTACATTGATCAAATGCTGAAGGTTCTCAGCGAGGTATGAATTAGTGTTACTCGATGTGTTCTTAGCACGTTCTTGGCCCTGTTTTCCCATTTTTCAGAATAAGATTACTTGAACATTAAGGTTGAGCCATAAGCAGGGCAGTCTTTAATTATTTACAGTAGAATGGTTATGCTCATTAATTTGTATTGTTTCTCAAATTGCTGATATATATTTCTTGCTTAGTAGGCTGGAAATCATGTCAAGGATGAAGTATGGCATGCTCTTATTGTTGTGATAAGCAATGCTCCTGATCTCCATGGATATACAGTTAGAGCGTTATATCGAGCTGTTCAAGCATCAAATGAGCAGGTAAGAGTTGCGTTTTACTGTCACAAGATGACAGCTAGATGTGAAATAATCTGCCCTTTCGGAGTAAATCCAGGTAGTTAGCTGTTAGTAAAATAAAGCGTATATTGCGATTGAACATGTATCTATATTTTCTTGTTTAAAAAGGGGATGTACGTATAATTGTCAATAATATAGTAAAATACGTGTTTTCTTGATGTTATCTTTATAAGACACGTCTAATAACACATATCCGTATTTTTCTTATTAAAAACAAATGATTAATTGTAAATAATATATTACACCTAAATCAAGTATCCTTATTCTATGCTTCCTTAAACTTGCCGCTTCAACTCACAAATTGTTGACCCATCGTTTACTATGTGTTATGCTTCTTGCTACTGCTATTGTGGCTAGCATTATCAAACGAAGGTCAAATTGATATAATTGTATCCCTCCTCACTCTATTCTTATTTTGAAAGAATTAATTGTTTTAACATGAATGTATCCATTTACATTTTTTTTAAAAATCCATGAACTTTTGACCAAAATTTTTATGTTTAAAGCCAAATAATACATGTATGTATTAGATCTTGTTAAATTTCCTTTTTGTATTTTACTATGGATAGCGCTTAAACATAACCGGTGATTTGCCACAGCAGGAAACTCTTGTTAAAGTGGCAGTTTGGTGCATTGGAGAATATGGGGATATGTTGGTCAACAATGTTGGAATGCTTGACATTGAAGACCCTATAACTGTAAGTTTACCCGTCTCTTGGCAGTTCATCTTGTAAAATAGAGATCTCATTTGAACGTGTTTTATGGGATAGCTGGCCATGTTAGAGAAGTTCAGGATTGTATCTGCAGGAACGATTTTGATTTGCTTACTATTTCAAAATCACGTGGCCTGGTGATGGATGCATACTGAAGCTGAGATGATGTCTGCAAAGCCTGATGTATGCAGAATATTCCAGCATGGAAGAAAAAGGCTTACTGAGCTATAAACTAAGTTAAATACCGAAAAAGAGATTATAAATGACTTCCTCGTTAATGCATTGTCGAATTCTTATGCAGCAATCTGCTGTTCTGATACTACTATATTTGTTGACAGGTAACAGAGTCTGACGCAGTTGATGCAATTGAGATGGCTATGAAGTGCCATAACTCTGATACCAGCACTCGTGCCATGTGTTTGATTTCTCTTTTGAAGCACTCTTCTCGTTTTCCAGCTTGTTCGCAGTAAGTTTATGTCAATTTTACTTCAAGAACAGATTAATCCATCTGACTTGGGTGGTATTTCTAAGCTGAATGACTTCAACTATATAGCAAATTATAACCAGATGATTTTTCTGCGAATCTTGTCCGCAGGAGGATAAACGATATTATTGCACAGTACAAGGGAAGCCATTTGCTTGAGTTGCAGCAGAGAGCCATTGAATTTAATTCAGTTATTGGGAAACAACAGAATGTTAGGTTTGTATTGCCTACTCCCCATGATATTTAAACCTTATTTCAAGCTTCTCTTATTTCCATATTTTTCTTGTTCTTTTTCTTTTGATTACTTCGTTTTGCAAGAAGGGACCTTTCACTCAGAAAACGTGCAAACATGTATGAACAGATCTGCATTAGTTCAAAGGATGCCGGTTCTGGACGAGGCTATGTACAGTGGGAAAAGGGCTGGGTCCTTGCCAAGTACTGTAGCAAGTTCCAATGGGCCTTCAGTTAAACTTCCTAATGGGGTTGCCAAACCAGCCACTGCTCCTCTCGTTGATTTACTGGATCTAAGTTCTGATGATGCCCCTGCGCCTAGCTCTGCCGGTGGTGATATCCTGCAAGACCTTCTTGGTGGCACTTTATCCCCAGCACAGTCACTGTCAGGTTACTTTTCTGTTCATTGCTGCAAAAGATTTGAAATATGGGAGTAGAGGTGGAAAAGCCAACCCAACTTGAAAAATGGACCTGAAAAACCTATAAACCACCTGACTCGAGCCTAAAAGTTGACTTGAATAATTGAACCTGTTTTGACATTGACCCCACCTGAAACTAATTTGATTTGTTCTTAGCCTGTCTGAAAAAAGACTTGGTACTTAATTTGACTAACGTAACCCAAAATGACCTATACCTAAACCCAATTCGATCTGAAAACCGAATTAAGCCAAGGTTTTAAATGCAATGATTAGTTATTATTTGTTAGGAGTAGAACCCAACTTTATAAGAGGTCCTTAAACATTTATATTGGAAATACAATAGATATATTGGTAAAATATACATTACTTGAGATTTAATCTGAACTTTTGTAAATAGTTTATGCCACCCAAGCGCCAAATAGTAGAATTATGATGACCTAGAAAGTGTACAACTCAACCAAATCCGAATCTAGGATGACATGAAATTTAAATGACCAGTACCCGAAATAACTTGAAACCCTACCTGGGTATATCGACCCGAATTTGAATGGATCGATCCAAGCCCCACCCAATCCAAGTATATTGTAAACCTGGACCCAAACAATTACACCCTAACCTATCCTAGATGACTTGATTTCCACCTTTATATGGCAGTGTAATTTAACATCGTATCAAACATTAACTTTATGGTATCAGAAAATAGATCTTCAGCATCTATATTCAATGATAACTTGGAATTATGGCGAATTTAAGATTTCACCAAAATATATTTAATGAGATGGAATTTTATATTTTTGCGTGTCAATCTCTCTGCCCTTCTTCTCCAGGTGCTGGTCAGAATCAAAAAATAGGAACAGATGCCTTATTGGATCTTCTGTCAATTGGAAATCATCCGGAAGCAAATAACACACAAACTTCAGATATATTATCCTTGGGACAAGGGAACAAAAGTTCTGGTGCAACGCAGGATCCATTGTCGTCTCTATCTTCTGGTCCGACAAAAGTATCTTCTCCAGGTGGAGCTGCACCAATGATTGATCTATTGGATAGCTTGACTACCAATCAGCCGACATTAGGTACCATATGATATGAAGTTCTATTTGCTTGTTTTTATTATTTTTTCATTTTCTGCCCTGGAAAATAAACCTCCTTACTATTGCAGAAAACAATGGTCCACAATATCCGTCTATGGTAGCATTTGAGAGCAGCTCCTTGAAGATGACATTTGACTTCACAAAAACTTCTGGAAGTCCAGAAATTACATCAATCAAAGCTACGTTCATTAATTTATCACCCAATGTCTACACCGATTTTATATTCCAGGCAGCAGTGCCCAAGGTAACAATTATTCTGACTTTTCTTTTCTAGCTTTCTAAACCCTTTCCATTTCCCAGTGTTTTCTTCCTCGTTTTTCTTTTCCTTTTTGGTGAACAGCAGGGGCATTGCTTTCACTCTTTTTAGCTTTCCCAGTTAGTGAGGAAGTTCTTTAGAGCATATGTTGGTTATCAGAAAATCCTCCAGCTGACATGGGTTGCCGTAAGAATCCTTTTATAATGTTGCCTGTCTTCCCATCTTAGGTCTGCATTTTCTCGTGCCAGCCTTGAATATTTATCAGATTTCTTGCTGTTTTCAATCTGTTAATCAATCTGTTTCTCATAAATGTCGTAAGTGACATTAGTAGATTATACAGTAGAAGACATATAGCTTAGTGTGTGGAGGTGCCTGTCCTTCCATGCTTCAAGTTTCATGCCGTAAGCTAAATAGTTATAGTTAGGACAAGCTTCAAAATAGTTCATACCTCAATTTGAGTAAAGGATTCGAACTGCGTCCATAAACTTCTGTGTGAATGTTTAAAATTCTTGTCTGTATATCCTTCTGATTAGACTGCATCGTTTTGCTAATTGACATTGCCCTATGTTGCTAACTACTATTAGTTTTAGTTTTCATGCCTAAAAGTTCATGGAGCTACCCATTTTATGTTTTCTCTGGATCCGGTAATTTGATTCATTTTGGTTTTCTTGTCCACAGTTTCTTCAACTGCAATTGGATCCTGCTAGCAGCAATACTCTTCAAGCGAGTGGTGGCGGCTCTATCACCCAAAATTTGCGAGTTACTAACAGTCAGCATGGGAAGGTATGTGGCTTGCAAAAGCACCAGACTTGATTTTCTTGACAAAATAATTTTATCATTCGTTCCCAGGGCCAGTCCTGAGATTTTGCAGATCCAAAGCAAGCTTTGATCATTGAGCCTGTTTTGGTAATGTAGGTGTTTAAGTTAGCACAATTACGCCTTGAATAATCCAATTCACATATTATGATACTATCTAATATGTGGGTGCTTATAATACTATCTAATACGAGTCTTTCATATTATATATGCATATATACATATATAATGTGTCATATATTGGCATAATATATTGGTGTGATTTCTCCAATTATAAATAATAATGTGCAATGGAAGTAAACTCGTGACATAATTAATTTTCAAAAGTGCCCTTGGCAAATTAGCGGCTCAAACTACTGGTTGGATTATTTGGGGTTTTGACCAACCCAGTTCATTCCCTCCGTAAGGCCCATAAAGCTGGGGAGGGTGGGGACTTGAGTGAGTCATATTTAGTCCTGACGTTGTAGTTTCGCAGATCACGATGGCTTAAGACTTGATAGGAGTTCTAGTGCATGTGCCTAAACATATAATTGACATGATCTGATTACCATCATATCTGTATAGAACTCATAGCCTTTAACCACAACCTGCATGGACTTGATTTGTTTGTGCAGTGCATATATATATAATCCATGTAGTATCATCCAACTCTCATCTGATCTCAGCACATGCAACTAAATAAGGTCGTATGTAATGCAGACCCTTATTTAATGAATTTTTAGCTAGTTATTACACGATTGACCATTACATGACAGTACTTTCGTAGCTGCATCTATAGTGCTTCTAAATTTTTTTTAGCTACCAATACTTCTGTGCATATTGAAATAACTATCAAGAGTTTTAGTGATCATATGACTATTTATTCAAGTTTTACAAACGTAAGGTTTAAAAGCAACTTATATTCCTTTAAAACCTAACGCGATTGCTGCAACTTACTATTTAATGTCCATGATACTATGCTCGACTATGGCCATTATGCAACCTCAAGCCACAACTTAACGAAAAAAGAAAAACCTCAGCCACAATTGATTCGATGTATCGGAGAATCAGGACCAAGAAATGTGCTCCTTGCTTCTCCTCGTGATCTAGTAAAGGAAGTGCTTGCATAAGTTTCTGCCCTTAACATTCATACAATCTTATAGTTATCAAGAGAATTAATTGCCATTCTTTCTGCACAAGCAAACACACGCACTACATAGCTGGAAAAAAAAAAATGTACATTTTCTCATGATTTGTCCTTTTAATGCTCTTACAATTTCTCATTGTCAATTTCTTCAATTTGTGCCTTTCTTTTCTCAGAAACCCTTTGCCATGCGCATAAGAATAGGGTACAAGGTAAATGGCAAAGACATCTCGGAGGAAGCACAAGTCAACAGTTTCCCCCGCGATTTATGAGGTTTGATGGTACATACATTCTTTTGACATTTACGCTCGTTAGCTCACCATACACCGAACAATCTTTTTCGCGACCTGGCACTCTATTCATCATTTTCCCTAACAAAGCAACTTGGGATACAGCAATTCAGCTCGGCCCTGTGAATTAAGACTCGAATTGGTCAGTGTTTGTGTTTTCCTTTTTCCCCACTATTTTCCAGTTTTCCTTATTCTTTTATGTTTCTTACGACCCATTTTGGTGGTTCTTTGTACATTATATCCCGGTGTTTATGTATCAAGTTATGGAAAATGAGTTCGGTAGAAGCGTAATGGAGAGGATAGGTTTTTAGGTCGGATTTGGAAACAGTGAAGGGATACAAGATGTTCTGTTTAGAATTGTTGAGTTCAAACTAAGATTTATTGATTTCTTGTTGTTGGAGAGAGTGAAATGGAAGTTTAGAAATTATTGTGACATTACATTACCCAGAGAGAGTTGTTTGAATGCGAATATTGTTCTTCATATTTACCATTCTTGGTTCATGCTTCCTGGATCTCACATGCTCAACCAAACTGTGAAATTTTTTGTTTTTTTTCACGAGAACTTTGTGTCGAATCATTTTTGTAAAAGGCGTTATGATTAGGGGTATTTTTGTTTGAAAAAAAAAATTGTTTTTGTTTCTGTTATAAAGAAGAAACTTTTTTTTTTCTCTGCTTATACTGAAAACAAAAAAATTGCTTTTGCTTTTATTTTTAAAAAACATTTGGTAAATTTAATTTGCTCCAAAATTGGTGAATCGGAGTGGCTCAAGTTAAATTGAATCTATGGCATCGTATTAGAGTTTCTTTGAATCTTTCTATTGTTCTCAAGTCGCATTATTGAATAGTGTCATCTTTGCAGAACGTATAGGTACCTATTAGGTGGAAAAAAATTCATTACTTGTTAAAAATAAAGAGATGAATAAAATTTTTTACGATATAAAGAAATGCAATCTCTTCCGGTGCCGCTCCTCCTTGGGAAATTTCCACCACCGTTGACAACCTAAGGAGTTCTATTAGTTATTTCTCTTCGTGTACTTTTGTTTGGGCAACGTGATGTTGTAATGCAATGACTCATTATCATCTTGGTCTGTGCTGCAATCACGATTGGTGGATGAGTATCTATGAATGAAATGTAGTCTAACCTTGGGCTTTCTTGTGCTTAAACAAAAAGGTCTTAAGAATCATTGTAGAAAAAAGAGCAATTTATTTCAGAAGGTGATGAGGTTTGAACCTAAGTAAATATGGTAGTTATGACTAAGTCAACCCTTTAGAGCCTCGATACATGGCCAGTCATGACCTTTTTGGGCGGACATAAGCAAACGTTTTCAAATGGCACATTTCATATATAATAACATTTTTTTTTAACATCATAAATACTAATACAAATAATTATATAAATAATGTCACAAACTTAATAATAGTACTAGCAATTGATGCTTAAAAGATCATTACAAAAATAAAATACGTAAACTTATTAATATTTAGGAGTCAAAGCAACTGTTTAAACTGTTCGGGGTAATATCCGATCTGATCTAGGCCCAATCGATAACAACACAACACACACTAAACGATAGCCTAATCCCAAGGCATGCATGTTACTATAAATGACTTGATATTCAAAGATGATAAATAGCTGGCAATGCCGGTTACTTGAAGAAGCCGGCATGGTAGACCATTCCATTATCTTAGGAAAGTGGTAGGGTTCTAATATTATGCATTTATATTTTAACTTGTAATATGCAACATTATGCATTTATATTTTATTTTAAATTTAGTAAGCAAAAGACCTTGGACTATTCTCCCAAAATATTAATTTTATAAAGTGGTAGGGTTCTAATGTTGAAGACCATTTTTTTTTCGATAGTTGGCGAGAAATGCCTTGTAGAAACCGGCATTGCAAACAAGGAAACCGACCCACCAAACAGTGGCTGCACACAAGGGGGACAACCCGAAATAAAGAAACAAAACATGGAGAAAATCCAACAGGGGACACAGGAAAAAGGACAACAGGACCGGACTGGACAACCCGAAACAAAGAAATAATGTTGAAGACCATAATCAGCACATAAATACAACATGGCCCTTCACATCACTATCAAAATGGACCAATTTTTTGCCTCATTTGGCCAATCTATTTCCCTCTCACTTAAGGTAATTTAACAACTAATTTGTTTGTTTTGAACAAATTTTAAGGCAGTTGTTATTGATAGAGCAAAAATTATTATTGCTAGAATAATGATATGATTTACAAACAATAAAAGCTACAAAATTGCCTTAAAAACTAAAATTGTACTCTGATAATAATAATTTTGCCTTGACAATATTATTATCTAATTCTAATTGCAAGAAATGTATACTTGAATCTTCCCTCACAAATGGACAGAGTTTCTACCTACTCTATGCTGTTGGACTTTCTTTTCTCTTGGGTAATTTAACACTTAATATCCCGAGATTTCAACATTTATCATATAAGTACTAACATTTTACTGTATATGATATGTTACCTTAATATTTGAAAATTTTATCATTTTGGTAACCTATGTCAAAACCTAGTAAATTTTGTTCAAAATCTAACCAATTTTCACTGCAAAATACTAAGGTGATACATAATTATAATAATATACATGAGTTATATCAGTAATTTTGTGCAAATCCAATGGATCAAAAAATTCACCAAATTCTAAAGGAAGATACATATATATTGCTGAAATTCACCAATGTTATGTCAACATTTCCCGGTAAAAAGATCATACAATTATGATAAAATACATCTGTATATTGTTTAAATTACATTCCATGTTAAAAGTTTTTATTGCAAATCCACTGAATTTGACAAATAGTATTTAATTGATAAAAGTTTTGAACTCCTAGACACCTGAATAATAAAATTTCTAAACTTCGGGATACGTCATTGTATATAACACCATGATACTCAAGTGACAAATGCTCTTTCTGTATACTTTTGTTGTTGGAGCTTATGCTATGACTGGATTGAGCTGCCTAGTGATGGCCCAGTCACATAGTTTGCTGACCCCCATCTTTTCATATTTGTCAAAAGGGCTTTACTACACGGCACGAGAAGGGGGCGCACGAAAATGTCACGAATAGGATATAGTTGGTCATTAACGACCAACTTGTTCCTAAGCATCCCACTTTTCATGATATTTTCATGGGCTCGTGACTTTTAGAATTTTCCTTGTCAAAAAAAAAAAAAAAAAAAAGCCCCAAGAGTTTCTTTTTTTTTTACATCGGTCAAGCATGGTGAGAGGGATGGCGAATTTGAACCCGAATCTCGAAACTGGTTAATTGCCACCACAATCATTGAGACAAACAGAAGACCACAAAAAAAAAAAAGAAAGCCCCGAGAATTACTTATTTGGAAGCCCGTATTCTTATGAAGTGGACATGTGGGTGCCAACTCTACCGTTTTTCTTAGGTATTTGCCAATCGGAAATAAAATTATATACCGAGAACTTGAGGGTTCCGTTTGCACAAATGAAAGTTATTACTTAGTATTTATTCAAGTGAGATTAGCAAAACAAATAGTCCACAAACCGACCAACCTATAGAGATGAACATCCAAGGACAACTATGTTGACATGACAATCTTATGGCTATCATTCTCAATAAGTCATATTTTACCATGACAATAACAATTCAACAACTCCTTAGTGTCTCAAAAGAAGCTCACGCCATAGCTAAGTCTGAGAGGGATAAGATATACACAGCCTTACCTCCATATGGTTCTATTCTAAAGCATAATAATAATAATTATTACCCTAACAATAACAATATCCAACCCCAACCCAATTTTGTTCTTTTTAATCTGAACAAGTCAACCAATACAGCCAGCCATTGGCAGTAGCCACAGGCAAATGGGTGTCAGAAAAAAAGAGGTCAAAATATTTTGGCAACATCATGTTTTGGACCAACTCAGAATGACACACACAGGACAAGCTAATAAATAATAGGAAAAGAGAAGAGAAGAACAAAAATACACCTCAACATCAAACTGTCAGTCTTGTCTTTACATGGATTTTTGGCATGGGGAAACATGACCTCAGATCAGCAATGGGGACATCCATGTGGGTACCCTTCTCTTCCATTTAATTTTTCTTTTTACACTGGTAAGGAGAATACAACAGTTTCCCTGAACAAGGACACTAACATTCAAGGGATAGAGCCGTGGTTGGATAAGCTTTGAATCCAAGTCCTCTTGCTTTGGGGGTGAATGGCTTAACCATTATACCAACTCCAACAGCTTCTTCATATCATGGTTGTCGAAAATCCTTAAGCAGTAACGTTTTATGCTTCAAAAGCGTGATTCGGCATTTTAAGTGAATTTTGCGTCTCAAAGTGTATCAAACTTGACAAAAACACAATTCAAATAATCATGGAATCGCATTGATAGAAATACTTGTTGGATTATTTGTAGCTAATTACATAAAAAAAAAAAGTAATATATCCAGTGCCCCAAGGGCTCCCGTTTGAGCAAGGTCTGGGGGAGGGGTGCGGATGTACGCATCCTTTCCCCTTCAGAGTAGTACCCATGAAGAGAGGCTGTTTCCGAGTGCCCCCAACCTGAGGGTGAGGACTTCCCAAGAGGTCACCCATTCTACTACTGCTCTTACCCAAGCATGCTTAACTTCGAAATTCTAATGAAATCCGGTGACGGCGTGTTGATACCCTCTTTGGTAGCTAATTACATCACTCAATTCTAAAAAATGAATCGATTGTGTAAACATGGTGCAGTCAATTTTCTAAATCTTATATATTGGAGTACTTAATTTTCTTAGTTTTTGCTTAATATTGACTTCGTTTTAATATTTATGCTTTAAGGGCACAATTTACAACATTTGAACACCTTTTCTCCTATACCTAACACATAGTAACATACTCCCTACTCCCGGCCTTCGAACTTGTATGACTACCTCTTTCCCCGTTCCCGCTTTTGCTTCCGCTTCTGCTTCCGCTTTGTGCAACTATGCTCCAGATGAAAGAAATCATGATGGAGCTCGTTCATTAACATTAAACAAGAGCTTTAAATCTAATACCTCTTGACCTTAACCTCATCACTGTTGGTTCTGTAACATACGTAAAAGCATAATGGACTAGAGTTCACCAAGAATGGCACACTGAGCTTAGAGCTATGCTATACGACATGAGAAGGGGGCCACAAAAATGCCACAAATTGGTTAGGGCAAGGAAACTTCTCCCTAAATGCCCAGCTTGCCTGCACTGACTTGCCCGCTGACCTGCCCAGTTCATGGCATTTTCGTGGCCCCCTTCTCGTGTCATGTAGAATTTTTGTTGAGCTTAATATTCCAACTTCAATCAATTGGGATATAACTGCAACTTCCTTTCCAATATTTCCCTTTTTTTTTTTTTTTTTTGGGGACCATAAGAAGCTTGAAGATTAAGAATTCAATACATTAGTACTAAGGGGGATACAAATCAGGTGGGGAAACCTCCACTAGTCATGGGAGCACAGATCCTTAAAGTGCTTCTTCGCAATAAAATGGGCAATTGAATTACGAATTCTTGGAGCCAAGCAAAAAGAGAAAAATGGATAGTTATGACAGAGAATACATAGTTGAGTAATGGTAGCACCAATATTTCTTGAATGATACTTTTCTTGAACTATAATAACAAGTCACAAAAGCATTTCTTGGATGATTCTCATTTCAACCTTACTACTAAATGCAATGTTTTGGAATGAGAAACTCAATCCTATAATCAACACAGCGGAAACAATTTTACTCAGAGATCACCAATTTGCTCATAGTTGTAGTTATTTTGACTATTCATTCCATCCTAGAATACCCATGAACATTGACATGACTTCTGAATGCTTCAAATTACGGCAAGAACAAAGAAAAATCTAAGAAAATTGTCGTGTTTAACCTCATGACACACCCATATCCGACGGTCAAACCCAATTTGGGTAAGGTCACATTCAGATGTAAAGTCCCCAACAATAAAAAATGTGAGCAAATCGTGAAGGAAAAAAGAACTTCTGCATCATTAACTGATACATAGAACACAATGTGCTTAACAACTCCAACGAATTTGTCCTCTGATATAAATGTTCAATCTTCTACATGTTTGCGTAATTTTCTTATGGTAGTCTAATAGATATTAAGCATCATTATGCCTAGTTGAGGGGGTTTTTAGGCATCCTTGTGCCCAGGAGAGGATGGTTCAACATCTCTATATCCAACCAACTAAGTATCCTCTACTTTGAGCAACCATGTGCTTAAGAAAATAGGAAAGAACTAATGTTTATTCAAATAGTATAAAGATCTGCCTTTAGGCTCTCTTCACATCTGTATTTATAGAAATATAAAAGTACATTCCTAATAAAAAATAAACTCCTGGGTAATAATATGTTGATCTAAAACTAATATGACTCCTTATATGATAATTATCAAATAAATAGAATTTTAATCCCAGTAAAATTCTAACCTAATTAAAACTTCTGAAATATGAAATTACAACAATTTTAAATTATCATCAAATATCTTAAATCTGGATCTTGATCTTCTCTCTCCATCAAAGTCCCTCTATTAAGCCAAAATCACACTGCAGCTTAGTAGTCTATGCTGTAAAATGAATCAGGTAATAGAAAATGCAAGGCTTATCTCAAAAGACAGCTACTGAATCTCATTAAAGGAGAAAAAGCACTGCAATTAGCCTAAAGCACAGTACTGAAGAAGCATGATTCACATAGATTAGCATACCAAGGAAAGAATTAAATACATAGAACGGACCCCAAAAAGAAGAAAAAAGATATAACAAGAAAGCCTTGGTGTGTTGATGGGGTTAAGTAAATGCTAATGTTACAAGTAAAAACTAAAAGAAAAGGTGAATACCTTCATCAAATTCATGTAGGGTGAGCTCTATTAGTCCAAGGCAAACTCATATCAACAGAATTAGCACCTATTCTTGTATTTGAAGAGCTTGAAAATTTGCCATTTTTCGACCACAACCATATCTTGGACACGGAAAGGCTCTCGTTTTTGCTCCCAATGTTGATCTTCCTAGCTTCAGCATCTACTAAAGATGTCGAATTTCGATTTGGGTCACCGATGTCTTTGACAATATTCGATTCGCCACCGTTGGCGCCTGTATTAGGGCATAAAGACACCTGGAATACTGATTCTGCAACCACATATTCGTAAGAGCCCATTGAGTAACATCTTCTAGCACCTAAACTACTACTACTTGTTTCACCCACATCTCTTTCCCCTTCTTGTCCTCCATTACTATTACTTGTACTTCTAAACTTGCCAAGTCTCACAGGAAAGACTCTCTTCTCTGTAACAATCTCAACACGAACTTGCTTTTGACGATTTTGCCCTCCCCCACCACCACAACCGCCACCTCCACCGCCCCAGTTGCTTGGAAACCCATCTTCCTCCCTTGAGTCTTCAAAATCAAAAACTGGGTTTTCAATTGGAAGCCCAGGAGTGTAAAGGGCACCTCTACAAAGAGGACAAGTTGAATTGGAAAGAAGCCATGTGTCTATACAATCAATATGAAAAGCATGACTGCACAAGGGCAATAACCTTAGCTTATCTTGTTCAGTGAACTCACACAGACAAACAGCACAATCAAATGGCTCTTTTAAGCCCACTATCTCTTTGTATAAGAAAACAGGAAGAGCATCAATAAAAGCTTGGTCTAACCCAGAATCATGGAGATGAAATAGCTGCTGTAGTTGCCTCTGGAAAGCATCAGAACTTGAAATTTCATCTGGGTATCTATTAGATTGAGAAATAGAGGAGGAAGATCTATGTTTCATGAGGAATCTAACTAGTAAGTGAAGGAAACCAGAGATGAAAAATATGACGGCCAAAATCACTATAATAAACAAGATAGCTGGGCTAGTCTTGCCTCCGGACGATGTTGTTGGAGGTGATGGTGTTGTGGGGTTTGAGTCTCTTTGGTAAGTGTTGATCGGAGAATGAACCCTAGACATTTTTCCCCAAATGGGCAAAAAAGAAGAGATTTTTTCCCCTCAAAGATTATGAAATCTGAACATAAATTCATAGATTACATGAAAGTTCTGAAGAAAAACTGTTTTGAAAGCTTGAGTTATCATCAAGAACAACTCATCTTTCTCAACCCATACAAGAAATATGAGCCTATCCTAGTCTTTTTCTTCTACTTAGAAGAAACACCAACTTCTTTTTTCTGCAATTAATGTGAGTAGAAATCAAATCTAAAATCAGACTATAAAAGAAAACTTAAGAGAACTAAAAGAAACGAAAAGGTTTGCTTAAGGGGATCCCTTGCTGCATAAAGAAGTTGTCTTTTCAACTCGGGATTTTGATTTGACATAAAAAATTCAAGTCAGAAGAAAAGAAGTATAGTAAATGAAGGCATAGTGTAATTTTTGGTGTCAATACTGCACTTCATCTGCCACTTTCTCTCTCTCTCTCTCTCTCTCTTCTAATAAAATGAAATCTTTTAACTTTGCTATGATCCAAAATTAAAAATACATAATAACATGCAGAAGTAAAGTCAAAAAGATAAGATATATACAACTTTACTAGCAAATGAAGTAGGAAAATAGCAATAGTTTCATAATGTCAATAGACTAACTAAAGCAGAGACCTATTTCCAACATATATCATTTCAAAATCTAGTTGGGAAGTGGTGATAATAGAAGAAAGAAAGAAACCCCGGATGAATTTATGATGATGGGGATGGGATTCGACTCTATGCCCACATTAAATTTTGCTTTTTTTTTGTTTTTGTTTTTTTGTTTGGGGACTCGAAGTGGGGGTGCGTGCACTAGTGGTAGCCAACGCGCCGGGCTGGCCCGGAAACAGGCCCGGCCCGCACTGTAGCTGGCCGGGCCTCGGGCCAATTTTTGGTGGCCTCTAGCGTTGCCTCAACAGCTCTTTTAAAAGAGCCGTTTAAAAGGCTCTTTAAATAAATAAATAAAAAATTTATATTTTTTTTTCCATGAATACTTAAACCTCTCCAACCCATTTCCTCACCAAATCTTCAATCATCTCTTCTCTCTCTATACATTCATCATCTCCCATCTTCTCTAACCTTGCTAATTGCAAAGTTGTGCTCTAAAGTTCGAAGTTCGTAAAGTGTTTGGCTGAAGTTCGAATTTCATTGTTCTCTTATTTCGGTAATTTTAGTATCGTAATTTTATTTGATTCGCATTTTTAGTTATTTAATTAGCATTACTACTTGCATTTTATAAATACTAATCACTTATACTAATATGACACACAACTCTTCATCATCCTCTGGAGCAGGTCGTGCTGGTTGTAGCTCTTCTCGGCCACCCAGAATCCCTAAAAGGAGTAGAATTGTCTTACTTAATACTGAAGAACGAGCTTTTATACAACCAGACCCATCACCCTCATACACTGATGATAGCATAGATTATGACTTTTCACAACAACAAGATTATCATGAGTCAGGTAGTGGTGGGGTTGGAGACTCACAAACTGATGAGGAACCCACGCCCACCACCAAAGCCCAGCCTGAAACTAGTACCGGTGCTAGTAGGCGTACTACTAGTAATGTATGGAAGCACTTTACCCTTAATAAGACAACTAATAAAGCAACTTGTAAATTATGTGACCCAGCTAGTGATTTTAGCCATCAACCTGGCAGTGGGACGGGTACATTAAACAGACATATACTTAGGTGCCACCCGAGCAATACCCAGATAAGAGCTAACAACGTCTAGTACAGCAAGTAACCGGTGCACTTACTAATTTTAGGTTCTCTCAAGAGAGCAACCGAAAGGGGCTAGCAAAATATATAATTTTGAGTGAAAGGCCTTTTAATACCGGCGAAAACCCATATTTCGTCAACTACCTCCAACGAAATGTGAACCCCGCCATTGTGAGGATTCCTCGGAATACCGTAAAGCAGGACGCTTTTACGTTGTACCACGGGATGAAAGCTGGGGTCTTAACACTTTTTGCGACGAACACAAGCATGTTCTCGTTGACGTCGGACGTATGGACGTCGAAACCCGGCCAACCTTATATGTGCATAACGGCACCCTGGACCGATGAATCCTTCATCTTCCAAAAGAGGATAATTCATTTTGGACTTTTAGATTGCCCCCACACTGCCGAGGTAATTACGGGTGCGATTATATCGGTAGTCCGCGACTGGGGCATAGAGCGACGTATCTTCAGTATTACGTTCGACAGCGCTATCAATAACACTGCATCTGTTACACATTTAATTAGGCAAATGAGACCATGTTAGTTGGGAAGTGTTTCCATATTCGTTGCATTTGTCATATTTTGCATTTAATGGTAATGGATGGTTTATATCTTATAAGAGTATCCCTTACCGCCTTAAGATCCGTAATAATATCTATTAAATCATCCGGCACTAGAACAAGAAGATTTAGAAATTTATATAGGTTGCATAACATAGAATATAAACAATTCAAATTAGACTCCCAAACTAGGTGGTCATCTACGGTAGAAATGTTAGAGCGTATTATACAATACAAAGACGTTCTGATGGAATTCACCCAAGAAAATCGTACAGAATGGAGCGATTACAACATGGCCGGTATAAATTGGGAGACAATAGATCAAATTTGTAACTTTTTTAGCATGTTTAAAGAGGCAATGACATTTTTTTCGGGTTGCTACTATCCGACCTTGCCTCAAGCAATATCAAGATTGCTTGATATTGTCAATTGGATGGTGGGTAATGAATCCAACCCCATTTTGTTCGAATCGATTAAGGCAATGAAAGAAAAGTTTGCCAAATATTATTCTGAACTACCTCTTACATACTGCTTGGCAATTATTTTAAACCCTCGTTGTAAACGCGGGGTTTAAACTTGTTTTGCCAACATTTTTTCAAATATTTGCATCATAGTCCTAATATCGACACTTTTATTGCCGATGTCGATAACGACTTGCATAGTTTATTTGCTCAATATTCCCGTAAATTAGCGTCCAATAATCCTAGTACTGCTGCAGTAGGATCTTCTACATCTAGTAGAAGTAGTTCACACACGTCATATTCGTGGAAGCTATTGGAGCAATTTACGCCAACAGTAGCCCCCACGTCATGTGACGAGCTAGATTATTATTTGCGGATACCGTTGGTCCATATTTTCGGGCCGCCGGCCAACCCACATTTTGACATTTTACAATGGTGGAACACAAACCAAGCCAAGTATCCCATGCTTTCCACCATGGCACGTGATATACTAAGTTGTTCGGTGTCTTCAGTAGCATCGGAGTGTGCTTTCAGTCTTGGTGGCAGGTTGCTTGGAACGAAGAGGGCGAAGCTATCGCTGTCAAACTTGGAGATGTCCGTGTGCTTGAAGGATTGATTGCTAGCTAAGGCAAGAGATCAACAGAGAATGAAGTTGGATTCATCGAGCGATGAAGAAGACGACCGCACAACTGATACGTCAAATGATGGCGTAGAAACCCCCTTAGGCGACTGATATCAACACTTTTGTATGTCAATTATTTACTTTTAAATATTTACTTCAAAATATGACCGCACCCCCCATATGTCAAACTTTGTATTTTTTAATAAACAAATTTGTACTTTTAAATATTAGGCTCTAATTGCGTTGTATTTGTACTTGTATTTGTTACATTATTTATTTATCATTAATTTTTTGATAAGATATTTACCATTACTTATTGTATATTTTATTTTATTACATATATTTAACATTATTATTTTTGAACATGTATATTTAGCATTATTAGTGCTTGAAAAATAATATATTTGTATCTCATATTATTTACAATGAATTATAATAATTTTAGTACAAAACGACTTTGTATTATTTAATTTTTTTTATTTTTGTAAAAAAAGCGGGCCCGGCCCCGGCCCCGGCCCTGGCCCTGGAACCCCTCCGGCCCCGCCCGGCTCCCAAACGGGCCGGACCCGGCTGTCACAAACCCAAAGGTTGGTGACGAGCTCTGATACCACTTTGTCACGAACCTAAGCTCGTGACTTAGATAGATTTTGAGAAGGAGGGAGAATTAGAGAAGAATTAGAGAGAGAGAAGGCAGAAGTAGAGAGATTTAGAAGGGAGTTAGAGAAGAAAGGAAGTTGGAATTAGAGGGAAAGAGGGGGAGTCGGTTGAGAGTAGAGGAAAGAGAGGAAAGAGTTCAAATTGTTGTTTGTTGTTGATTGATTGATTCCAAAGCCACACATTACATTAGTTTAAATAGACAAAAATGGAGGGAGAGGGTTGGTTGCCCCTAAGACCTAGACCCTAAGATATAGCCCCACTTAATTAATGTAATTACATGATTACAATTTTAAATTAACCCCTTGCCTCCTTCTTCTTCCCTCCTAAACCCATTTCGAATTCAAAATTTAAACTAATTAATTTTACAATATTTTTCATTACATAGCCGATACAAAAATAATAAAAGCGAAAAATAGCCGTTTGGTTCTTTGGCTTGTCAGAGTCACGGCTAGGATCGTGACACCGGCCCGGCCCTGGGCCACCACTAGTGTGCACTATGCAAGGAGCCTGGGAAAAGCAAAGGTTGAGAGGGAAAAATGAGATTGGGATTGCAAGGGTCTCCTTTTGGGGTTTTGGACACGCTGCCTAATTAGATTCCTCTTGTCTAAAAGGTTGTAGAAGAGGTCAAAACAATTTCTTAAGTTTGCTCTTACGTCAATTTAAAAATTATTTATATTTTAATATTTTGATATTTTTAAAAATAATAAATAAATTAATAAAAAAGATCCTATGTTTTTATAATATTAATAAAAATGCACCTTTTCAGCAACAACAATAACCCAGTGCCTCAAAGAGCTCCTGCATTAGCAGGGTCTGAGGAGGTAGATGTATGCAGCCTTCTCCTTCCTGGGCTGCCCTGAAGGGAGGCTGTTTTCGAGGACCCTCAATGGGCTCTCGCATTAGTGCCTCAAAGGCACCTTTTTAGCGCGATGACGTTATTTTTATCGTTTTATTGAATTATATTTTTTTCATTTTAGCATAGTATTAATAAAAAAAAGTAGTTCTCACGTCGGCTTTGTAGATAGAAAATAATATTATCATGTCAGAGAGAGGTCTTTTTATTAATACGATAAGAATTTAGAGATATTTTTATTAATATAACAATAATTTGGAGGTCTTTTTAATAATTTAAAAAAATAATCAGAATTTTTTTTTATTATTTCTAAAAACGTGATATTTTAAGTGCATAGCAATAATATTTTCCCTCTAAGAAATCGAAAATTAGAGAATTTTATTCGAATTTCAAAGTCACTTTATCGTTGGACCGCGCCTGCGTCATAAAAATGATTAGTTTGTGGTCAAATTGGGCCTCGGCCCATAAAATTACATTTTTAAAGATAGAGCCCAAACCAGAAATGGGCTCTACAGGCCCAGGTGGCGGTTACCAATTTCCATCAACTCAAAATTCTTTCCTCCCCTCATTCCGCCGCCGCCGCCGCCGGGGCAACCACCACGGTTCACCATTAGCGTAAGTAAAGGTTGAAATGCGACGATCTTTCTGCTATAATTTGATTTAGTAACTTTGGGGCAAGCAATATATTGTATTTGGTTGGTAACGGTCTTGTTCATTTTGAATCGGAGTGCTGATTTTTGTTTGATGATCTTTTTGTAGTGCTTGCAAATGAAGTACATTTTCCGAAGATGTGCAGTTTTTTTTTCAGTTTTCGATGAGAGGAAGGTACGATTTTTTGCAATGATTGAATTTAGGTACTTCTACAGGATAGACCTCTTCTTGATTCTCGTTTATGTCATTGTTAAATTGTTGTGTGATGCGAGCAAAATCAAAAAGGGTGCTTAGATTGCACTCTTTAAAGCTTAACCAAATTCGATAATGGGGGAAAGTAGAAATCAGGGAAGGGAGAAGAGAATACTAGGGGGAAGAAAGATTTTAACTGAACATTCAAATCTATTAGCTAAAATCTTAATTACGTAATAAAAACGGAAACAACCTAGATTATCACAAACGTCTAATATGTGATTAATTTCTTTTGTTTGTAACATTGTATTTGGAGATTTCTTATTTGATTTACATCATTTAGATTTGGAGTTGCTTGCTAAATGATCCAATAAGTTGAATGTTGATATAATTAAATCTAGGAAGAGCGGGTATTTGCCCTCTTTGTAGCTTAATTAGGATTGATAGAAGAAATTAAGGGGGAAATATAACATAATTCAAAGAGGGTAGGAGAAGAGAATAGTACGGGGGAGAGATTTTATTTCAACATTCATTTCCATAACTGTCATACAATCCTATTACTGATTTTATACTAAAATAACGGAAGGGACTAAGTTAACTACCCACTATTTAGAAAGGAAAATCTATCTAAATTATCAGTAAAATAGAACTATCTATTAAAGTAATATCATAAATATATCTCATACGTGATTCTCGTGCAACAAATGTCAGGACTTCCCTTTGGTCTATTCTTTTGCTTCTCTTCCCGGCGTAGGTGAAATATTGAGGGTCAAGCTTATTGGTAAAGTAAGTTTCTTTATTCAACTGCAGTTGGTCTGGTGTGAAATCGTTCTTTTTAGGATGTGACAATTTGGGTCCTCTAGCAATTGAAGTATCAATAATTTCATCTATGATTATATGTATGATGAAAATACTCAAAATCTGGGTTCAATTTAGATACTAAATAAATATTTAAAAGAAAAATAAGAAGGTAAGGGAGAAAGAGTAATAAAGATAGCAATGTTTACATGGAAAACCTCAAAGAGAGGGAAAAACCATGGCGGGAGGTATAGAACTTTTATTAGATCAAATTTGGAGTATTACAAGAGCAATTTCATCACTCTCACACTCTCTCTCCCTCTCCATGTTTCTCTCTTGCTCGAACATGGTTGAAAAAAGGGGTTTATATAGCACCCCTAATGACGACGAGAAACTCTAAAAATACATACGAGTATAATGACCCGACCCAAAATAAAAGGTGCTTCTGCTCCACCACAAACCTCTATTCGAAATCTGGACAAAAAGTTTGACACACAACCCAACAATATAATTAATGTCCCAGGTTGGAGTTGCGAGAGAAATCAAATCAATATATGAGTTGCTCAACTAATGGTAATTGATTTTAGAATGGAATCTTACTTGTGCCTTTATGTGAACCTTATATATGCCAACTTGATGGATTGGACCTAAGGCACGGTGAAATTTTACAGATTGGTCTAGAACTTCATCGTGTTTGTCACAGCAGAAACTTCTATGTAAACCTGATTGCAGCGTTTTGTTCTATTATATCAAATTAGTATGTTTCTTATCAAATTCATTTATGCTTCTCTCTAATTGTGTGCTCTCGTTACTACTGGACAGTAGGGCCTTCTTTAGTTGTATGTTTAGTGTCCTTGTAGGGGTAAGGTTACATACATTTCACCCTCTAGATCCTTCTTTGTCAAGAGTCTTTCAGGCATTAGGTTTGTTGTTGTTGTTATTTAGTGTCCCTTTAGAAGAGGGCATGGATATGGAAGGCTGTGTTACTACATAGCTACTCGCAGTTTCGAGGCCCCTTTTTTTATTCATAATTTGTCATAGATATCTAACTCTCTTGCTCGTACTACCTCCTTTTCTTTCTAATCTAAAACTGCTATCTTCCCTTCTTTCTAGAGTTAAGTGTGCATAGAGTTGCATTTTCTGAGAGCTTCGAGTGTTGGGTTTGATCTAATGATTAGGTTACCTACATTCAAGTATGATGTTTTGGGTTTGAAGCTCATTGGCCTCTTTCCTAGATGTTGATGACCTTACTCAAGGCAATGTAGTACCTCCGTACCATTATTAAAAAGAATTTTGTAGCTTTGTTGGTAGTGTTAGCATGTCCATTTTAAATAAAGTGAGAGTTGCACCGCTATGAATTTTTTGTTGTGAAATAGGAGGTTAATCAGTCGCTAAAAGATTGGCCCTAATGCAATGGCGAGGGTTGCTCCGTTGTAACTACCACTGGGTCAATGAAAGTTGCTTAACTGCATTTATAGGTGCAAGACTCTGTACATTTAACCTTTCTTGGGGGGGAGACTCATTCAAACGAGACACCTTTGTCTTCTCATCTCTTCTCGAGCGTAGTGGTGAGATGTGGACATGTCTTGCCAACTTCACTAATCATCATGATTGAATCTTTTCTTTTTAATTAAAGCCACTCAATTTGTACCACTACTTCTGCAACGTTAATTTTCAAGGTGATGAAGGCCACTACATTTTGGACTAATTTGACTATGCAGAAATTATTACTATTAAATTTGCATGCTGTAATTTTCAATAAATTGTTGCTATTAAATTTACATGCTACAATTTTCAATAAATTATTGCTATTAAATTTACATGCTACAAATTTCCTTCACCTTTTGTGCACTGAACTCCAAAATCTTAAATGACGTATATATGTACTTTTATGTTGGTAACACTTACTATGTGGGAGGAATGTCACGAGGTTCAATCTTGGGGCATTGGTGAGGTTGAGTAGTTACCACTATGCCAACTTGCAACTGCAAGACCTCTCAATGATGCATATATAGAAGTCCTCTAATATGGATAATTTTAGACTGTCATGAATGGATTTGCAATTCTTCTTGTGTTTAGTTCTCCTTTGATTTGATTTACATGCCTTTAACATGTAATAGTGTATTCAGAATTGCAGTCTTAGAGCTTGAGTCATAATCAGAGTGCAATATGTATGAAACGCTTTTTGGTGTTTCTAGGTGCACTTTCCAAACAAAATGATAATCCGCCACCAAACGAAATTTAAGTATGATGAAATATTTTGTTGTGGTAATTTGATGCAACATGGCTTTGGGTTCATCATGATAGTTGTGAAAGTCCATGACACTTAGTCACATTGTTTAATCCTTTCTATATGCAGAAATCTTGTCTAGTTTATATTACAAAAGCTTCCTATTATTTTATGACATGAGAACGTATCAATCCATTAGAAGTGGAAGTTTGAAGGATTTCATGGTGCTGCTTCCGTGGATGTTTTCTTGACGTTCTTGTCTAAAAATGCGATGGTACAGGCTAATACTGGTCAATGTACTGTGAGTTGGGCTTGTTTAGGCTCGAGCTCGGCTCATTTAGGCTCAAACTAAGCTCGATTGGGCAAATTACAATCAATAAATTCTATTAAGATAGGCTCATTTAGACCAGTTTAAGCTTGATAGCCTACGACCTCATGCTTCACTAGACTTGTCTTGGCTCGGCTCGGGATGCTAAACAAGTTCGTTTAGCTTGGCTCAAACTGCAGAACAGGATAATGGATTGTTTCACATTCGACAGAAGCCATCCAGTCTTTGCATATGGCTGTTTCTCAATAACACTCGGCTGTGAGAATCCAGGCGTGCTTTTCATTTGGTTATATTAGCTTTTCTAGTGATCACTGATGCTAATGTTTACTGCTAGATGCAGTGGGACTCAGAAGTTTAGTGTAATGAACATGATGGACATTCATATTTACACTTTGTTGTAATACTGAAAAATATTTCTGCTTGTATATCAAAATTTTTAAATAATATCAGAATCAGATAAATCGGCCTAGACTGGCTTACAAATAATTTTTGCTTAATGACTAGTTTGGAGATAGTTGCCGCTGGAATGATATGAAATTTTGTTCCGTGTTTGCTTTATAAAGTTGGGGGCCCTTTGTGAACAACCTCCTTACAAGGTAAGGCTGCGTACATCTCACCCTTTCCAAACCTCTTTGAGACACTGAATTTGTTGTTTTTGTTGGAATGATATGAAAACTGTTAATTCTGTTTTTGCAGGTTGTGGACTTTTTATTTTGACAACAAAAACAGCTCCTGGACTAAAACGTCTATATTTGCAGCTGATTACTAGCGGAGTTGAGCCAAGACCAAGCTCGTCAGGCTTGGCTCAAACTTGGAACTGTATATGAGTTGAGTCGAGTGCCTGAGCTTGTCAGGTTCAATTTGGTTGAGCTCGATCCTAGCTAAACGAGTTATAAACTAAGCTTGTTTTATTTAGACTCATTTAAGCTTTATTTAGGCCCATAGTTCTAATGTTTCTCGATATACTACCAAGTTATGGTTCCCTGTTTATATGCTTGCCTTTAAATTGTCATTCTAAAATCGAATCGAATCCTTGTACCAGCCTATGAGCTCGATCAAAAGAGCATTGTGCTACTGCACAAAGGTTGTGGGTTTAAATCCTACATAGGCTTTTTACTGCGATAAATTAAATGTAGGACTAAGTGTTATTGTTAGAGTAATTTTGTAGCTATTATTCATTATAAGTCACATCATTACCCTATCAATACACTTATTCCCATGACAAGTAATTTTTAGCTGAAAATTCTTTTTCTCTCCAAAAACGCCTTCG
This sequence comes from Simmondsia chinensis, assembly GCA_018398585.1. Taxonomy (NCBI): domain Eukaryota; kingdom Viridiplantae; phylum Streptophyta; class Magnoliopsida; order Caryophyllales; family Simmondsiaceae; genus Simmondsia; species Simmondsia chinensis. The sequence continues at coordinate 38,741,784 of JAGTTD010000006.1, read as the reverse complement.
CTTTTCTTGAGAGGAATTCAATTTCTCTTATAAGGAGAAAGACTTGTTCTCTTCAAATCATTTCACAAATTCATGAGATGGAATAGAACTTCTAATCAAATATTTCCTGTGTCAGTAATCATTTCTCTCTTATCAAGAAAGGCGTTTTGTTTTTTTTGGACCGTTTTTTATGCCAGTTGATCTATTTCTTTAGACCTCCTGGAACATCTCAAAACAAGTTTCTTAGTAGTTCTACGCATAACAAAGACAATCAAGAACTCGATGAAAACTCACAGAAATGTCAGAATTAGAACATTATTCATATGTTTCACAATACTAAATCAACATAGACAAAAACTATTAAGCAAGCACCAAAATGACACTAAAATTAACCCTCTAATATCCACTACTAGGCCTGGTCAAAGCTTACATTAACATCTTGATGATATTGAAAATGCTGCTGTTGTTGCTGCTGCTGACGATGACGATGATGATATGTCGACATCGAACTACTACATTCCCCACCTTCACTCTCCTCTTCGACCTCCTCCTTCGCCACTTTCTCCATTCCCATTACTTCCATCGGCTGAGTGGGTACCATAGCGAACTGACCTGATTCAGACCCGCAAAACCCAGACGCATGTTGGGCCGGGTCAGGCACCACAGCAGGGAGTTTCGAGAGCAGAGCCTCTAGGCTACTCATAGACGGAGTCACCCTTAAAGGGGGTTGGTTCAAGTGGTAATGGTACCCGTATTGGTCCAATGTCGGGGGAGCCATAGCCATGGCTCCTTGACAGTGCCAGGTGTCTGGGGCTCCGTACCCGTCGTGTCGGTAAGGGAAAGCCGAGGATGACGGGTGCGGTAATAGGACACCTGGTATGCTCTCTATGTAACTGAACTTCTTCCTCAGCATAATTACATAGCTCAGGTCTTCAACTACTTTCTCCACTGCTCCTAATTGAACCACACCTTCTCTCACCGCGATTAAGGCTATGGTCTGGAAGAAAATTATCACATGCTTTAGGAAATCGCATTACATGTATGCGTATGTATAAATCACCGGGATATAACAACAAAACAATCCAGTGCCTCAAAAAGGCTCCCGCCATGGCAGGGTTGGGAGGTAAGATGTACGCAGCTGTATTCTTACAAGGTGTTACCCTGAAGGGAGGCTGTTTCCGAAGGAATTACCAAGATGTAAGTATAAAAGAGTCACCTTAATACCGGACTGGAACTGGGCCTCCCATGTTCTCGGATGCTGCATAGCAAAACACAGAATTATTATGGTACTGTTTTGCTTTTAGGAATAGGCCCAACTCAAGCTGAAGAAACTTATTCAATGTTTCAGGACTCAAAATAGATATTTTGAAATAGGGCCCTTCATGTATATTAATATCTTCTTTAACACTATAAATATTAATTAAACAAATTATAAAATAAGAAACTTAATAAGCCTGCGTCAAATTAAGGATTTTATAATTTAAAAGCCCCTAGAATTTGGGAGTGTAAAATCAGTTCAAGTTAAGCTTACCGAGTCGGCTGAATTATGCCATGCGGATAAGAAGTTGATTTCCTGATTATCATTTGGTTCGTTGTAAATCCATTTGTGACTATGGTCTGCTGCTACTTTTCCAATTAAACTGCACACAAACAGCATAAAAGTGTCATTTTATAATTTTGCTTACTTATATTACAACAATTTATATCTGTAACAGCAACAACAACAGACTCAGTGTCTCAAATGACTCCTGCCAAGACAGGGTCTGAGCAACTATTTACATTTGCAAGATGTTAAATCCAAAATCTATTTATGTAGTCACTAAAAGCATGTACCCTTCGCCATAGTTGTATATTTCATGGGACATCTTGAAGAAAAGCTCGGGTTGAAGGCTGGGTTGAAACGGTTGGAAATCACAGTTACCGTAGGCTGACGATGAGCTCGGATAGTCCCCGGAGTTGATGTCGGCGTTGTTAGTTGAAGCAGCAAAATTGCAGAAGCCATCTTCCCAAACTAATATCCTATAAGACATGATGAAGTGATCAAATGAGTAAAATCACAATTATGCAAGAGCAAAGCAGTGCCACTAAGAGGTAACTAGTTATTGTGGTTTGTTATTTTCGTACTTTCGACCTTCATTGGGATTTTTTTTTTTTTTTATTTTTGCCAAAAGGCAAGCGCGAAAATTCTCATTATATCAAAAGTTATATATACAAACTATGTCAAAACCTATACAGGTCCAAAGTCCCAACAAACAGACTCAACACGAAACCAAACTCAACACGAAATACATAACACTAACTCACAAAATTTATGCGATACCAAACTAGTTTCTGAATTTCACAAATCACCCAAGCCGGATCCCTAACTTGATCTTGAAAGATTGTTGCATTCCTCGTAGCCCAGATTGTGTAAAACTTCATTGGTTTTTGCTTCAATGCATAGAAAACTGATGGACCTATTTGATCAAGGCTTTTTTTTTTTAGAAAGGAAAAAAACTTATTTTAAATTTAAAGAGTATTTGAATAGAAAAGAAGTATGTTTAAGTAGAAATATGAAAATCATGCTTCTTCTCCAAAGCAGAAGCAAAAAAAAAAAAAAAAAAAAAAAAAAAAAGACGGAAAGCCATACAGACAATGCTTTTTAAAAAGAATAGTGTTTTTAAGTAGAAACATGAAGACAATGATTCTCTGCTAAAGAAGAAGACGCAAAACTAAAACAGGTTTCAGAAAAAATAGTGCGGCAAACAACACTTTTTACAAAATTCGCTTATAGAAACACAAATTTTTTACAACTTGATCAAACTGAGCGGACTTCTCTATCAGCAAGACAGCTAATTGCCATCTTTTGGCCTTAATACCTCTAATTATCATAAGAAAAGTTTACCAGTTTCGACGGTTCCCTCTTGATCTGTCATAAGCTCCTCCTTGAGTATCCCATCTAAGATAAACACAAAGAGAATCAGATTCAAACCCACTGAAAATAAACATAAATTATTTGACTAATTGCAATTATATATGTAGACTAAAAATTATATAAGCTTAAAAAAGAAAAAAAGGGAAGATTATATATATATATATACACACACAACCATAGGAACATCCCAGTGCCTAAGAGGCTCCCTCCATGGCAGGGTTTGGGAAAGGATGTACACAATCTTATCCCTATAGGATGCTACCCCGAAGAGACGCTGTTTCCGAGGCTCCCAACCTCAAAAGAAAAGAAAAGAAAAAAACAATTTAAATAAGGTCACACAAAGCTATAAAGCAATAACAGGCATGCAAGAAACATTAAAACAACAATAAAAAAATACAGGCCTAGAGGTACTGTGAACTAGTATAGGTGTACTCTTATCTTCTATCCACTGTGTTGACTACACATGAAAAGTTAAATCATGAATGGGCTTACTTGGGGGGAGGGTAATTTCTGGGAAGGATCCTCCAAAAGACAGCATAAACCCATTGAGAATTGTCATGAATGCAGAGGCTTCTTAGTGTGTATTGGAGGAGATGAGTCACTGCTAATGGGTTTAGTTGTTCTTCCATCAATTACTCACTATTTATTCTCTCTCTCTCTCTCTCGTCTTTTGTGGGAGGAAATGCCTAACATACTATCCTTCTTTATATAAGCCTGCCAGCAAGGCCTTCACATTTATATCCTCCCCCCCTTCTTCTATAGGAGTAGGACAGTAATTATGAAGCTTTAAATTTTACCAACTCTGGGACTCATGGTTAAAATTTCGGAAACAACCACTCTCTAGCTGCAGTCGTATTACAACTATTGTAGCAGTGTCATGGACATTACATAATGCGTCATATAGCAAATGTATTGAGTGTCTTTGAAAAATTTCTATTACTCAACCATACAATCATTTAAGTTATGATCTTCTGATAACTTTTAATATGTAAATACATCTTAGATTTAATTTATAAAGTAAAATACAATACATATTGCATTATGAAGTTACAAAAGATATCTATTTAATACTATGATATATCAGTTCGTCTCTTAAGCTGATTTCTTTTATCCATGTCTTTAGAGAGGCAAATAAATCAGTGAATTGGTTAGCAAATGCTAGTAATAAGAGTGTGGGTGTTTCTCTTTTGGACCATACTTCCTCCCATGTTTTTCTCCTTATTTTGCGAGTTGAGGTCTTAAAATTTTCACTCTTAAGAGGGTATCTTTAAGGGCGTGATGCTCTATCCTTACCTTTATATAAAATGAAAAATAACACTACCATATAATCCTTAATGACTTGAGTGGCAATCTTGTATATATGCTGATATGTACACTAACTTTTTTTTAAAAAAAAAATAATTTTCCAAGGGAGGCATTTTCCGTCTAGATTCCAGCAGTGGTATTTTCAACCCTCCTAAATCAGAAGTAGCAGTACTCACATATATTTTACTCAGTATTTTTTCCTCATCCCAATCATGAAAAATCAGCAGGACCAAACCTTAGAATTCCACATACGTCATGAGTAGATCCCTTCCTCTTATTTCCCTCAGGAGCCTCCAACTTTTTTTTTTAGCTGACCTCTATTCTCATTTCTGTGACATGTTACCCCTCTTGTCAGTCCCATCAACATGACCTTGACCACCTTAATTTCCTCTCTAGTAATTCCTTTCTCAAAGAAAAATAACTAAAGGCAAATGGAAGGGAAATTTCTACTAGCTACGTCGTAAATTAACTATTCGATCACATGTAGGGACATTATTGTTAAGAGTTTCGTATGTGAGTATAGTTAAAATGTCTCACATTAGTTGTTGTGAGAGAAAACAGATTAATATATAAGCCGTGTAAATTACTCCATCTAATACTAATTAGTTTATATGTGAAACTTATATAAGCCAACTTCAGTGGAGTTTTGAGTGCATCAAGAATTGGTGCAGGTGTAGGCATCAAGGTTTTGGAATATGTTGCTTCTGATTTTTGGGAACTACTTTTCTTTTTATTTTTGTCCAGCTCTTGTGCGCTTTCTTAGGCTTAGCTTTGGTGGGGTGCCAGATTTTGTGTTGAGAATTTTCTCTTTAATTATAGACAAAAAATATGTACAAACTTCACAAGCCAGTCTAAAACCGAGTGAAGTTTCACAATTACTGACTGACACTATCATAACATCACATGAGGAAACTTACTATAGTCTAGGAGAAGTACCCACTAAGGAAGATGGTAAAACTAGGTATAAAAGGTTTGCAAGAGTGAAATTCTAAGGTCATTCTCGAACTTCATTTTAGTGGGTGCGCCATATTTTATTTTGAGAGTTTTTTTAGTTATCAGAAAAAAATGAAATTATGAGATTTTAGTGCTGTTAATTTTGAAATTTCTGTGTTGCTAATTCATATCGATTATTAACAAGTAGACAATGTACAATCCTAGAGCAGTGAATTCTTGTTCCTAACAGTTCTATTAGGCCCCGTGGAATTAGATAAAGGCTATTATGTAAGGACTTTTAATTTAGATGTAATGTTGTTGAAACTTGCATAAAAATACTTTTGCTATCACATATATTTTAAATTAAAGACTTAAAAATAACTTACTTTCCCTTAAAAACCAAGACTAACCGAGCTTAGCAAACTGCATTTAGTTCTTTTTCTCACATCTCCATGCTGATAAAACCTGGCAATAACCTGTAGCAACAAGAAAATTTAATTTTGAAGTAAAATAGAAATGATTGCAGATCTGGTGCATTAGTTTGGGTCTCTTTGTCATGGATCATTTTATGTACACCACATACCAATATTATTCAGTCTTACCCCTGGAACTAGCTTAAGCAGGAAGATCTTAGAACACGAAATACCAATATTAGTTTGTGTTTAGGGATTTTGGGGTCTATTGTTTTTTTTTTTTTTGGCTCCTGCGGGCTTTCTTATGTTCCACTGTATTAGGTGTGCCGGTTGTACTAAGAGTTGTCTCTCTAATTATCAGGGGAAAAAAAAAAAAAATCTTAGAACGCTACATTTACAAGTGAAATGTCTAGGCACCACAACTTGAACTAAAAAGGCTTAGGCAACATGTAGTGCATTATGCTTAGAATATAGAACCATTCTTGGACCTTGGCCCAGTAATTTAAATTCTCCGGACATTTGGTCATTTGATATGGTATCAAAGTCTTTTTGATTGAGAGGAGACGGGTTTAAATCCCAACAGCACCCACTCTTAATATTTATATAATTGAAGTACATGTATGAAGCGGACCTGTGTATTATCCACTCTTCAAGTCTAATAAGTATTAGCATGAGGGAACATGTTAGAATATAAACCATTATTGGGCCTTTGTCCATTAGTTTAAACTTTTGGAGTAGTTGGTTTCTAGACACATTGTTTGGTATTTTTGGTTCACAGGCAAGTTTCACAGTGCAATGTGACTTTAGTAATTTGTTGAGGCTCAATACCTTTAAAACAATCTTACTGTTCACTCCATACCCCATTACCCAGTTGGCGTTTGCAGATGCATACTTAGCGTAAACTCTATAATAATGAAGGTCTGCAATCAAGGGTCCCAATATTGTCACCACTTTACTGGGCAAATGCCATTAAAATTTCTAAGGCACCCTAAAAATTAAGGGTCCCAATACCTCCTGTGTCAGTTTGTGGCCTTCATTCAGAGAGTCTGTTTGTTGACTCAGTAGTTGGAATTGGAAACTTTGGCAAACTAAAGAAATACAGCAATCTGTAAGCCTAAGTCTGAGTTAGAATCAGAAATGCTAACAGATCTCACGATACCTAATGCATGTATTAAAAATATATGGCTCTTATACTCAAAAAATGAAAGTATTCAAAGCTCAGTTGGTAAAGCATCTACTGGTGGTACTCGAGACATGGGGTCGATTCCTACGTCCATCAACGACAAAGGGATTTATGGGGTTTTGGAAGAGTTTTCCCTTTGTTAGGTGTCACGAGACTTGACCCTTTCATCACCCGACTTTGACTATTCAAATCTAGGTGCCACAAGGCTCGACTCTCACAAGGCTCTCGAGCTAGATCTTTTCTATTTCTTTCTATTTTTCTCTATTAATCTGTACCTTATCGAAAGATCTGTTCATCCTTATCAAAAAAAAAAAAAAAAAAAGAGTAGTTACGGGGTGTTTTTTTTTCGATAAATAATAAGGAACTCGCAATACAAAATCGGCATCCAGTAAACGAGGATCCGAAGCAACATGAAAAGTGGACCAGAACAGAGAAAGAAAAACAAACATACAACACAGATATTTAAAATATTTAAAATAAAAGGACCTCCTCCATTCAAACATTTTCTCTTCGCTTTTTTCTTTTATTTTCTGGGATGCATAATGACTGTAAGAAAGCTTTGATTAATTGTTCTGGATTCCTCTTCCTGACAGAAGGAAAAGGTCCATTATATATATTTTGCCAGACCAATTATATTAACTTATTACACTTTGACTAACCATTAACAAGAAACTGTCCTCTTGTTAGATTCTTATTAAAAGGGGTGCAATATAAGTAGAATTTCCCAAATAGGTCACTCATGTTAGTATAATTCTTGACTAAGCATACTCAATTTTGAAGTTTTAATTGGATTCAGTAACATTGTTGCTGGACTCTCCGAGTGTACCATATTTTGTATCGCTATTCTTCTCGCTAATTATTGAAAAAAAAATTTTATAAAAAGGGGGAAGTATTTATTAAGATACCCTTATTAATGTCCTTGCAATTTTCTTTTGAAAGGGACAGACATTGCTTTCTTCATTATTTCCTATTTGGCTCCTTCTTTAGATAGCAACCCACCCTACACTCTCATAAAGGAAGAAAGAGTTTGGGAAAATCTAATTGCACTGCATGACTGTATTTTGCGGCCCCCACCTCCTTGTGCAGGGAGTACAGTAGTATATAGTAGAGGAAAGAATTAAAGATAGGTCCCATTTGTTTTATCAGAAAAGCTTTTTATCATAGTTTTGTAGTTTTATTATACGAATGAGTTGCCATTTTTGCTTTAGTAAAAAATATTTTCCTCTGTAGAGAAGAAGTTGATTTCCCCTCAAACTAAGGAATGACAATTTCCTTTATAATGTAATATTATATGCTTTACCTCGACTTTGACTTGATCAAACATAAGTCTTATACAAATGTAGATTATAGATTAATTTTTTTTAATTAAACAAACAAAAATTTTTAACTAAAGAAAAAATTCAAAAAAGAAAAATCTTTCGAACGAAAAATATTTCCACTTAAATCATACATAACGAAAAAGGAAGTTTGATTCTGATTTATGGTTATGCAAGTACAGACAGGTGTTGGCTAACAATTAAAAGGCCTTTTTGTAAACTAAAGTTGCTGCTTGTGGCGTGGTGTTTATGATCTTACAACAACAATAACAACAACATACTTAATGTCTTAAGAGCTCTTGTATAAATAGAATCTAGGAGGGGTGGTTGTACACAGCCTTACCCCTTCAGAGTGTAAACGTGGTGAGAGGCTGTTTCCGAGGAACCCCAGCCTGACAGGATTGGCAACACGAGAACTTCCCAGGAGGTCACCAATCCTAATAATACTCTCGCCCAAGCATGTTTAATTTCGGAGTTCTAATGCAATTTGGTGTCTATGATCTTAGTTTTGCAATTTCTCTTTTTTTCTTCTTTTTTCTGGGTTTTTATTTTTTAATGTACTTTAAAGAAAATATTGGCTTTGTATGCTTTTTACACAATGATGATTCTTGTGCTGATCAGAACATGTCATGTGCCAAAACAATTTGATAGGATTGCAGAAGTTTTGGTATATTATAAAACATATATAATATGATAGATGTGGGAACAAAGAATGGCAGGAGAGTCTTGGTCAAGATCACAGGTGTGGCATGTAGATGCTCCCCCCATCCTTTCATTTCGTTTAAGGAAATAGGATCTCGGTTTTTTTTTTTCCCGATATTCAGTGTGGAAAACTCACGAAATAAAAATTGACATCTCATTAAAAAATCTCCCAAAAAGCCCACATAAAGTGGAAAAAAAAGGAAAATAACTTCCCATTCTTCCCTATGTACCATTTTGGTCCCTAAATTCTAAGATATGAAATTAGTAATAGCCAATCTGCAGGTTTCTTTAATTTTGGGAGTTTGTTAGATTTTGGTGCTTTGTTTTTGGGTTTTGATTTTTTTCTTCAGGTTTCTTTTTTTTTTTTCCACCTTCTCACACTTTGTGTGTGCTTTTAGGGTCTCTTGTTTGAGGCGCCGGCTTTTGTATCTCGAGATTTTTCTTGCTAATTATAAAAAAAAAAGTAATAGCTAATCTGCTATTGTCTCTCTCTCCTTTTTTTTTTTTCTTGTTTTTGAGTATGTCAATTTGTAAACTTGTGTTAGAAAAACTCTCAATCTATAAATTAACTTAATTGATAATTTAATTCTTTCTGAAAAAAGAGGAAGGAACATACCCAGTGCCTCAAGGGCTCCAGCCTACGCGGGGTCTGGGGGGAGCGGATGTATGCAGCCTTCCCTCTTCAAAATGTTAACCTGAAGAGAGGTTGTTTCCCAGCGCCCCAAACCTGAGGGTGAGGACTTCCCAGGAGGTCACCCATCCTGGTACTACTCTTGCCCAAGCACGCTTAACTTCGGAGTTCTAATGGGATCCAGTGACGGCATGTTGGTGCCCTCTAAAAAAAGAGGCTTAGGACCTTTAGCACTTTGCGTCAAGGAAGACCGCCCTTACCTTCCTTTCTCTATTTTACCTTCCTTTTGAAAAGAGTCTAAAGCAAGGTAGAAGTAGGTTCTCGAGTCTAATTTACCTACTTGACAAAAGGGAACAAATTTTGTTCCGTTTATGGGTTCATGAGCGAGATTCATTAAGCGCTACAACATACAATCAAAACGAAGGAGTGACAGTTACCGGCGAATGCCATACCAAAGACAACCCTCTGAACTTTTCGGTTGTTTCCTAGATTAAAGTAGCCTTTTATCAGGCAAGTTTCCTTACTTAATATATGGTATCTCAACAATTTTCATTTAAAAGAAAATGTATCTTTTACTTGTTTAATAACTTCCAAGTTGAAGGTGCCAACTAATTCAGCTGGTAAAATTTTTAGGAGATGGTGCAGAAACCTTAGATTGAATCTCGCGTTTATCACGAGGAGAGGGGTTCACGGGTTTCGAAGTGCGTAGAGGGCTAACCCCTTGTGCAGCCTATATAACTTTCTTATCGTACGTTAAAAAAAGGCAAAAAAAAAAAGCTTCCAAGCCAGCATTTATAAGAACAAAATATTGAACCAAATTCAAAATCAAACATACACCTATAATTTTGTATGACTCAACATGCAATTACACTAAGTTCAGTCTAAACCAGACCCAAACCCCTCAACACTCTCCACTAATCCTTACCATTATATAACAAACAATGTAATAATAACAAAACCTCAGAGTCTCAGACTGAAAAGACAGAAATAATCATTAGCTGCACATCCCAAAGCAGGCAAATCTAACCCTGCTCTCTTAAATGCCAGCATTATAATCTAATGAGAGTGGTTCCCGAGATTATCAATTTTTCTAATGTTTTGGAATGTCTGAAATTATAAAGTAAGTTTCCTCTTTTGTACTACTATCTTATAATATATTATAAATATATAATATAATACGCAAATCACTATAATATGGTATGGTGGGTGGGGAATAGAGGATGTTGTTGTCTTGCAAGGGAATATTTAAATAAAACGCAGAAAAGTACGTCTGATGGCTCAGTTTATTGGATTTTGTAAGGGACAGGGGTGGGCGATTACATTAGGGTGCAGCAGCTGGTTATGTCCAAAAGTTTATAAATTTCAGTGTTTTTCCTTGGAGTGATGAACCGTCTTATCCCCTTAAAACTAATAAATTATTCAATTTTTAAGACTTATTTCAATTCCGACGTGGGTACTTGTGATCCTTAATTGGAACGTCAGAACCCTGGGGTCTCTCATCCCCCCCCCCCCCATACATGTTGCCATGCATGCCTATGCATGGATGGATGTCCCCTTCTTTTTAGTTTTTATTTTCTCTTCTTGATTCTAAGCATTGCTTGGTTGTCTGAGAGTAGTGTAAAAAGTACGAATTAGGCCTTTTATTTAGTTAATAGAGAGTTGAAAGGATACAAGAAATGTACATTTTCTCGGGCTCTTCTTCGGTGAGTGCATCAGTTTGTACTGATCGGAGTTATCTCTCTAATTATTGAAAAAAAAAGAAGTGCAAATTGCTTAGCAATTCTCAATTCATTCAAAATGCAGGAAGTAACTTATCTAACTCTGATATATAAGTTCAAATTCCTTTGTTTTTAACTAATTCCCCCCAATGAAGTTTTATTTCTCATCTTAACCAAACACTATGTATCTACTTCACATATTATATATTGCCTATGCATGGATGGATGTCCCCTTCTTTTTAGTTTTTATTTTCTCTTCTTGATTCTAAGCATTGCTTGGTTGTCTAAGAGTAGTGTAAAAAGTACAAATTAGGCCTTTTATTTAGTTAATAGAGAGTTGAAAGGATACAAGAAATGTACATTTTCTCAGGCTCTTCTTCGGTGAGTGCACCAGTTTGTACTGATCGGAGTTATCTCTCTAATTATCGAAAAAAAAAAAAGTGCAAATTGCTTAGTAATTCTCAATTCATTCAAAATGCAGGAAATAACTTATCTAACCCTCATATATAAGTTCAAATTCCTTTGTTTTTAACTAACTCCCCCCAATGAAGTTTTATTTCTCATCTTAACCAAACACTGTGTATCTACTTCACATATTATCTACAAAATATATAATATTAAAATTATCAAACATCCAACTATCTCAAAAGATTAAGTTGATGGATGAAAGTACGAGTATGATTTTATACTTTGATATGTCCTTTCATGCATATGTTCATTTAACTTAAAGCGCGGAGAGCTGGTGCACATGTCCACCTCATATCATTGGCTGAAATCATTAATATTGATAGTAAATGCTATTGAGATTCAAACTCGCAACCTCCCGGTTAATAAGGTTTTGTACCATATGAAGCAACTAACTTCCCAAGCTTAAGATAATCGATAACGGTTCAAAAATTATGCATTCTCTAAATTTTTTTTTTTGATAAATAGTAGTACAAAGACCAAATTTTATACTCTACCAAAACTGCTTTATACAGTAAGATCCCATATGTATTGGAATACTTAATATACAAAAATAAAAATATAATTACTCCCATGTGTCTTGATTTATAAAAGTTTCATCATATGCATTAAAATATTGGTACAATGCACCCACCGACAGAAATAGGTATGATTCCATGGCCATGTCGATAAAAAAGACTTTTTTTCATTAAAAATAATCTAATCATACAAGAATAGTGTACAAGTACACAGGATATATATAAATATACTCACTAAAAATAATCTGTTTATCCTTTTTATTTTATTTTTTTTAACACTGGAGGCCGAAGCCGATCGAGAAAAAAAAAAACTGAAAAGAACTGATAGAAAAAGTCTAGTGATGAAGAGAAAACAGCACCCAAGGCATTAGCAGCAGCAAGCTTTACGCTTTCAATCATCATTTACCAAGTACTAATGCAACCGGATCCTATTAGAACTCCGAAGTTAAGCGCGTTTGGGCGAGAGTAATACCAGGATGTGTGACCACCTGGGAAATCCTAGTGTTGTCAACTCTATAAGGTTGGGGGTCCTTGAAAAAAACTTCTCGGCAGGGTTACACCATGAAGGAATAAGGTTGCATACATCGAACCCTCCCAAACCCCGCTTATAGGGGAGCCCTTGAGGCATTGGGTATGTTGTTGTTGGTGTGTGCTATGTATTCTTTGAAGGAAAATACAAGAGTTGGGTACTTTTTTTAGATAATTAGCGAGACAACTTCAAATATAAAAGTCTGCAGGGCAATTAGGATCAGGGCCTAAAAGAGCTCACCAAAGTGAGAAAAGGGCATAACAGCAGAAAAAGAAATACATCCGATAAACAATTAGATGCCCTAATCTCCAAAATACAGCCACTACAACTCAACCCAAATCCTGATGCATTCAATTTTTTTTTGATAATTATAGAGCAAAAGCTCAATATAAAACGGCAGCCAGAAAAGGCTCCAGGTATACAAAAATCGTAAACAGCAAAAGCTTAAATACACGTCAAGCATTACTGGGGCCCCAGTCTGTGAGACAAACAACATTGCAAGCCACTTCTGCTGGTGAGAACGGGAACTTCGGGTTCCAGTCTTTGATCCAAAAATCAGCTCTGATTCTGATTGACCAGATGACATCCTTGGAATTCCACTGAGCGTTGTGGAATACTATCTTATTCCTTGCACATCAAATCTCCCAAATGATTACAAACAACAAGGTTAGCCATACCTTCTTTTGAAATTTGCGACCTACTTCGTATGAGGACTACTGAAAAAAATGCTCTTTTATGCTGCTTGGACATACTGAGATGAAACCCCACCACTTCAAAGTAGCACACCACACCCTCCAAGCTTCGTCACATGTAAGAAAAAGATGGTTTACCGTCTCTTCTTCCTTACCACAAAGAGAACACCATTTATCTTGGTCTCGGAGAATTCCTATGTTCCAAAGTCTTTTCCTTGTATTCATCTTTCCTAGCAACACCATCCATACAAGAATTTCGACCTTTGGTGGGGCTAGGCCTTTCCAAGCATTCAATATTTCTTGCTATTTCATATGGTGTGCAAGAGACTGAGTCACACCAAACCTTTATCCATAAACTTGCTCGCCATTTGATACATTAATTTATAATGCTCCTGATCCATTACCCCCCTTCCATTACAAACTTATTCCTTGTATTCCAAATGATCCAAATTGCACAAAGAATACGTGTCCGATGGCTTTTTCTGAAGTTTGCCCCCAACAAAATCACTTCAACTCATCGATTCTCCACGTGCCTAAGTGAACTATTCACCGAAGTCACGACCATTCCAAATCACTATCAAACCACCAAATAAAAACAAGCCATCCCAGCCCAAGAGTAGTTACCCCTACATACTTTTCTCCATATCACTATGCTTTATTTCAACAAAACAAAGGATTAGCAATCGGAATAACTAGGTACCTAATACGGATGTCTAATTTATATATATTATAGAGATTTTTTTCTGATAAATAGCAAAAACATTGCAATATAGAACCCGACGTCCTACAAAGGAGGACCCCAAGAACACATGAGATGGCCAAAGTACAAAAAGAGACACTTATAAAAAGAGACATAAAAAGAATAAAAACAGACACCTTACAGAAATAATCTAGAGTCAATTATATAACAAAGTTTACACTACAGAGCTAAGGCACCAAAATTTGGGACTAAAGAAGCAATAGGCACCTGCATATTCAAAACTTCAAACAGCATCATGGCTTCAACTGACCAAATTGAAACCGGAATTAAGACACATGCCAGTTGCACATACATGCCCCTGCATTCTAAGAGTGCTTCCATAGTTGAATACATCCAATGTTTCTCGAGATTTCCTCTACTGAGTGCGGTAGCTTAATGTTTCTAGATATATGGTAAAAGATGATGAAATTATTCAACTAATTAGTTTTCTATAAGCTAACGATTTTTAAAATATATATTGAGTATACAAATTGAGTATCTAAATCAAGTACATTAAACGTGTTTTCCCTTTGCAGAGAAAATAAAAGTAGGTTCACGGATTCATAACATTTGTAGCATAAGTCCCCCCTAAACGTAAACATAATTAGGGTTTTAAATATAATAATAAGCTAGGGTAATTTTTGGTCCATAAAATATTGCTTTCTCTTTGGAGATATGCATCTTTAGTGGGTGTGCCCTATTCTTTATTACGAGTCTTTTGCTCGTTAATTACAGAGAAAAAACCAACTATCAATTTGGGGATCCATCATATACTAATAATATGTTGAAGGAATAAAAGAATCATTTTAATTTCCTTCCTTCTTGAATTGTTGGGCATCATATGGTTGAACAATTAGGAAGCCGTTTTGCTAATAAAAAAACACCCATATTTTAATTAAAAACACCCATATGCACTTAAAAAAATGAAAAGAAGTGAAAAGCGAAAATAAAATGTCATCCATAAAGAAGCATCAATCAAGGTAAGTATCTACGAAGCCTACCTAAGCTCATGACTTGGCTTTTGAAGAACTAATAATGTTAGATGAAACCCTATTCTGGAAGCTTCAATAATGCAGCCTACTAATGAGAGTCGTTTTTTTTTTTTTTTTGATAATTATTTGATGGTTACATGGAAAACGGATGATGAACATATTGATGGAATCAAATTTTTGTTCAAGATGACATTTCAAGTCATATGACAGGCTATGATGATCACACCAAATTCTCGGGTGACCTTTTCTTTTGTTTTTTAATAGTTGTAAGAAAGATACAACTTTCTCTGAATAGGGATATCATCTATCAGTAGGATCTCTAACTTGGATGTTGAATAGTTTAGCCACCACATCAATTTAAACATATATGATAAAACTAGTTGCTTGTAAGCTAATTGGGTTCACAAAAATTTGAATGCAAACCATGCAATCATCAACTTTAATACTCCTATTAATGTTCCTCAGCATACAAATGTCTTACAAGTATATTTTACAACAACAACAGTCCTAGTTCCTCACGGGCCCCCGCGTATAAGGGTCTGGGAGGGGTAGGATGTACGCAGCCTTATCCTTTTAGGGTGAGACCCTAACGAGAGGCTGTCTCTGAGGACCCCCAACCTGATAAGTATGAAGAGTATGTAAGGCACAGAGATCATGAGAAGCATGGACGCATAGCAGTAAGAGCAAAAGGAAAAAACAAACAAACATCTAGGGGAAAGATCTTACAAGTATACTTTAATAAATACAATATCTATACATTATGGATTCAGTATAAAAAAAAAGGAACATACCTAGTGCCTCAAGGGCGCCCGCCTACAGAGGGTCTGGGGGAGCAGATGTACGCAGCCTTCCCCCTTCAGGGTGTTAACCTGAAGAGAGACTGTTTTCAAGTGCCCCCAACTTGAGGGCGAGGACTTCCCAGGAGGTCATTCATCCTGGTACTACTCTATAGCTCAAGCACACTTAACTTCGGAGTTCGAATGGGATCCGCTGATGGCGTGTTGGTGCCCTATTTGGTGGATTCAGTATAAAGCAATAATGTAATAACTATTAGCATACCAACTAACTAAAACTATACTATAAGATAATCATCATTGTATAGAATGGCTTTCATTTGATTCTATGAAGACTTTTAAGTGGTATTCCCTCTCTTATTTTGAGGGTATGATGAGTTCAGTCAGATTAGTGGGGGCCGGGCCCTTGTCTGCCAGTTGCAATCAACAATGGCAAAGAGTGTAAACGCAATTTAGAAAAGCCTGGATACCACTCTGGCTTAATTGTGAGATCTAGCTAGCTACCCCTTTCACCCAATTCTCCCAAGCTTTGTTTCCACTCCAGTGGGTTAATGCTTGCTGTACATGTACGGTTTTGTAAGGTGTTGGTCTTTGCTACTGTTCTTTCATTTTTTTTTTTTTTTTTTGGGTTTCCTTTTTGCGCTTCTGCGTCTTGTTTTCGGCTTTTGCTCTAGCAAAATTCCAGGTCCTTTATTACGGTTTCCTGCTACTTATCAACAAAAAAAAAAATAAAGCATGCGGTTTTCTGGTCTCTTCATTAGATGCGAGTTTTGTGTCGCAAGTTTTCCTTGCTATTTATCCAAAAAAAACATCCTCTCACGGTTGGATAGAGGGGTTTTGGGATTTGGGAAGGGTTGCCTGTGTAATTTATGCGGCTTTCTTACCATATAAAAAAAGAAGAATTCTCGTCTTATGGTAAACATTACTAAGATTGAGATAATACAATTGGTTTTAAACTATTTATCTTTTCACCTTCTTGAAATTAACTATCCTAAAAATTTAAATTGATGAATGGCTATGAATAATTTTATATTCTAACATGTCCCCTTATGACAATATTCATTAGCCTTTGTACTGCTAGATTAATTTTTTGTTTTAATTCCTTGAGAAATTACAAGTTAGATATTTATCCCAAAAAACAAAAAAGTTAGATTTTAATAAAAATTTTTCTAATTTTTGATTTTCTGTTTCTAATATTTAGTGATATTAGGAAAAAAAAATTTACTTGAGAACCTAAAAGTTAGATTTAGTAGAACTTTTTCTGTTTTTGATTTCTATTTCTAATATTTAGTCAAATTAAATAAAATAAAATTATAAACTAAATTTAAAAAGTATTTTTAAAATATGATCTTTAATTTCTCAAAAAATTAAAAATTGTTATAAATAATATCAAACAAAACCCTTGTATTATGCAAGGTCGGTCTTGGCATTTTCGGGTCCTAAGTGAATGTTTCAAATGGGCGCTATATATATAATAACATTTTTTTTAACAATAAAATACTAATACAACAAATTATAAAAAAATAATAATAAAATTATTAATATTTAAGGTTGAGACTTTTTTTTTTTTTTTTTTGATAAATAGCCAGCAAAGCTTATGATACAAAAGCGGCGCCCCTTAGGGTTGAAACTTTAAAAATCCAATCCTTAAAATTTGGGGCCCCTAAATTTTGGGGGCTCCCCATCAACTATTTGGATTGCTTGAGGTTAATATCCAGTCCTACTATTATAGGTATATATAATTACCCTAATAATTCAAAATTTCTTATACAACAATAACAACAATAATATTTTCAGTGTTACAAGGACTCCCACTCGTGCAGGGTACAAAAGATTAATTTAAACTCATAATTTTTCTGCAAGATCCAAACCTTATTTCTACTAGTATTTTTTTTATTTTTCACTAAATGAAAACTACGGGGTCATAATGATATAATACCCTACATGTTTCCAAGGGCAAAACAAAAAATAAAAACAAGAATGCTATGCTAGTCCTGGCTAGTTGGGTCAAAGTTATTAAAACGTCAGGGAACTCCAACATTTCCGCAGTGAGGAAAATTTTTAAGTGTCACGTGAAAGTATTGCTTGCTTACTATATATTGGCCTACAGTCAAGCTTGTGTACCCATTCAAAGAACAACGAAAAAGAAAAAGAAAAAGAAAAAGAAAAGAAAGAAAGAGGGACAGTCAACTTTCTGCAACCTTTTTATTACTGTAAAAGAGAGCTTTCCATTAAGAATTTTCAGTAACCCTTGAAACCCAGAACCTAAACTGTATCTCCTTCCCACCTCTTTAATGAAGTGAGAAACAAAGAAGGGGGTGAAAAGCTTTATTAGGGCTCCTACTTTCCGCGGGATCAGACAAAAATTGAATTAATAGTTGGGTAATTTACGTGTTAGATACGAGCCGCTGGATCTGGTGTAATAGTTAGACTATTAACTTTCAAGTGTAAGATCTTGGATTCGAGGCTTGTTTTTCCATTCCTCTAGTTGTTGATGGTCCCTACAAGGGTGATGTGCGTTTATTAAAAAATGAGTAATTGTGATTTGCGAAATTTATCTTCAAGAGACTCCTCAAGTTAAAATTTGTGAGAGTGTACGCCTATGGAGAGATGAGGGTTGGAGAAATCTCAAGATGAAAGTGACACTAGTAGAAAATAATGATTTATAGACGGAAAATTCTGTCACAAAACTCGCTATCAAGGACATATTTGGTAAACATGATTGATTTTTTTCTTATCTAGGGTGAACTCTTTGGCACCAATTTTACCATTGAATTTGTTGGAGAAATGAAGCAAAAAAAGAAATGAGAAAAAAGGACACATGATCTATATGGTTCATCACTCAATTGTACTTAAGTCCATAGAACTGGAGAGATTTTCACTATGTTTCAAAAAGAACACAAAAGAATTCTTTTCTTTTCTCACTAACATCTTACAAACCCTTGGTGAGCATATATATAGTCAAAAAAACCCTTGCAACGTTGCTTTTCCACGTTTGTGGGTTCTTTTGGGCCCCGCCTTTGTGGGCGTGACAACTTTTATATCACGAGGTTCTCGCCAATTATCGAAAAAAGCAAACAAACTCAGTATGCTTGAAAATACACTCAGTTTGATGGGCCTAAATTAAGACTGATCCTCCGCTCCATAACATTGATCCATTACACAACAAAAACAGATTGCCCACAAAAAGCCCAACCAAACTTCCTAATCATGAATCATACTTCATTAAATTGTGAGAAAATATACTTGAAAATACACAATTAGGCATCGGCCTAAATCAAGCCCCACCCTTCGCTTCATAGACATGACCTACAAAATAAAAAACAAGCTTCGGACAAAAATGCTTAACATGAGTAATATGCTTTCCTACCTATTAACCTTAACATGAGTAATATGCTTTCCTACTTTGGGACAAAATACACTCAAGGATAACCTCAATAGGGCTAGGCCCATATCAAACTTAATCCTCCACTCCATAAACATGACTCAATATAAAACAAAACAAGCTTCACACATATCCCAACAAAATACCATTGACTCTAATCATGAGCCATGTTTTATTATCAGTTTGGGACAAGCAGAACACTAAGAACTGAAACAACTACAATGATTTTGGTGCTTTGCAAACTAGATTTGATCAGAGGGGTCCAAATGATGGCCGTAAGTAAGCGGCATGTACATTAGATGATGAAAATAGTGTGTACCTGAGACGATGAGCGAAAGTATAAATAAAAAAAAATAATGCTACAAATTGATGGTCAACTAGAAAGCGACTGATCAAGCTTGCAAGATCCCTCCCCCCTCTTTGAGCAAATTACCTTTCAGATGAGGGTCCACCTACGTACCCCTTTCTGATGTATAAAGTTTGCTCTTCCCTAAATCCCATGCTGTTTTTCTTCCTTTTTGTGCCAGCCCTCTCCCTTAAATTCACTCACTTTAATCAATTTACTGGTCATAGGTTTGATTTTATGGACTGTAGGGGTTGTATGTTTATTCAGAAGTTAACTTAGGCATTTTGAATTTATGAAAAGCGAGTATTTACCATCTTATTTGGTTACTAGAAAATAAGTAAAGCAAGAAAAGTAAAAATTTTTGGGAAGTTCCAATTCTTTTATTACATCTGAATTAACTTTCCGCTCTAATTATTGAAAAATAATGAATTAAAATACTTCAGGTTGAGAGTCCTCTGACATAGCCTCCCTTTAGACTAGCACCCTGAAGGGGTAAGGCTGCTTACATCTCCATCCTACCCCCTAGACCCTGCATTGGTGGGAGCCTTTAATGCACTTTGTTTGTTATTAGTATTGTAATGAGTTAACTAGCTTACTAGATGAGTTAGGTATGTTGTAATTTTTAGAAAATTATATTTTCCATACTAGCAACCAAATGTAAATACTTATTTTTTAGAAAGTTGACACAAGAATCTAATTTTTAAGGAGTATAATTTTTCATGAGGATTTAATTCATACGTTAACCAAACAAGGTCTTAGGCTTCGTTTTGTTCGAGGGAAGAAAATAATTGTAGAAAAAGGTACTTGAAAACTATGAATAGAAGATCAACCTTACAATCTCTTTTTTTTTTTTTTGGATGATCAAAAGGAAGATAATACAGCCAATTTATACAAAAGGATAATAAAAAAACTTTCCTAAATGTCACCAAGAGGGACAGCAAGAATGGGAGAGAAAAGAGGAAAAAAATCAACCTAGAGCACTAAATGCCATAAACACACTAATTGCCATATATACAGATTACCTACCTTAAATGCTAAAACATATAAAAACATGTACATACCAAAACATAAATACAAAGTATTAGACTAGATATTTTAACAATAATCTCAACTTTTTTTTTTCCTGTTGTCTAATTGTAGAAATATTTTTACACATGAGATTCGGGTTTCGCACATAGTGTTTCGAGAAAACCAGCTTTCTTTTTCCAATGGAGAAAGTCGAGTTCTCTGAAATAAAGGAAGAGGCTTTTCCCTAAATACCTCACATATATATATATATATATATTATATATAAACAGTAACAATAAAGTTATAAAATATATGCTTTTGCTCGTTAATTACAGAGAAAAAACCAACTATCAATTTGGGGATCCATCATATACTAATAATATTTTGAAGGAATAAAAGAATCATTTTAATTTCCTTCCTTCTTGAATTGTTGGGCATCATATGGTTGAACAATTAGGAACCCGTTTTGCTAATAAAAAAACACCCATATTTTAATTAAAAACACCCATATGTACTTAAAAAAATGAAAAGAAGTGAAAAGCGAAAATAAAATGTCATCCATAAAGAAGCATCAATCAAGGTAAGTATCTACGAAGCCTACCTAAGCTCATGACTTGGCTTTTCCAAGAACTAATAATGTTAGATGAAACCCTATTCTGGAAGCTTCAATAATGCAGCCTAATAATGAGAGTCGTTTTTTTTTTTTTTTTTTTGATAATTAAAGAGCGATGAGAGTTGTTATTTGATGGTTACATGGAAAACGGATGATGAACATATTGATGGAATCAAATTTTTGTTCAAGATGACATTTCAAGTCATATGACAGGCTATGATGATCACACCAAATTCTCGGGTGACCTTTTCTTTTGTTTTTTAATAGTTGTAAGAAAGATACAACTTTCTCTGAATAGGGATATCATCTATCAGTAGGATCTCTAACTTGGATGTTGAATAGTTTAGCCACCACATCAATTTAAACATATATGATAAAACTAGTTGCTTGTAAGCTAATTGGGTTCACAAAAATTTGAATGCAAACCATGCAATCATCAACTTTAATACTCCTATTAATGTTCCTCAGCATACAAATGTCTTACAAGTATATTTTACAACAACAACAGTCCTAGTTCCTCACGGGCCCCCGCGTATAAGGGTCTGGGAGGGGTAGGATGTACGCAGCCTTATCCTTTTAGGGTGAGACCCTAACGAGAGGCTGTCTCTGAGGACCCCCAACCTGATAAGTATGAAGAGTATGTAAGGCACAGAGATCATGAGAAGCATGGAAGCATAGCAGTAAGAGCAAAAGGAAAAAACAAACAAACATCTAGGGGAAAGATCTTACAAGTATACTTTAATAAATACAATATCTATACATTATGGATTCAGTATAAAAAAAAAGGAACATACCTAGTGCCTCAAGGGCGCCCGCCCACAGAGGGTCTGGGGGAGCAGATGTACGCAGCCTTCCCCCTTCAGGGTGTTAACCTGAAGAGAGACTGTTTCCAAGTGCCCCCAACTTGAGGGCGAGGACTTCCCAGGAGGT
The DNA here is from genome assembly GCA_018398585.1 of Simmondsia chinensis. NCBI lineage: Eukaryota > Viridiplantae > Streptophyta > Magnoliopsida > Caryophyllales > Simmondsiaceae > Simmondsia > Simmondsia chinensis. The sequence goes on along the minus strand of JAGTTD010000006.1, from coordinate 38,719,679 downwards.
CATTCATCCTGGTACTACTCTATAGCTCAAGCACACTTAACTTCGGAGTTCGAATGGGATCCGCTGATGGCGTGTTGGTGCCCTATTTGGTGGATTCAGTATAAAGCAATAATGTAATAACTATTAGCATACCAACTAACTAAAACTATACTATAAGATAATCATCATTCTATAGAATGGCTTTCATTTGATTCTATGAAGACTTTTAAGTGGTATTCCCTCTCTTATTTTGAGGGTATGATGAGTTCAGTCAGATTAGTGGGGGCCGGGCCCTTGTCTGCCAGTTGCAATCAACAATGGCAAAGAGTGTAAACGCAATTTAGAAAAGCCTGGATACCACTCTGGCTTAATTGTGAGATCTAGCTAGCTACCCCTTTCACCCAATTCTCCCAAGCTTTGTTTCCACTCCAGTGGGTTAATGCTTGCTGTACATGTACGGTTTTGTAAGGTGTTGGTCTTTCCTGCTGTTCTTTCAATTTTTTTTTTTTTTTTGGGTTTCCTTTTTGCGCTTCTCCGTCTTGTTTTCGGCTTTTGCTCTAGCAAAATTCCGGGTCCTTTATTACGGTTTCCTGCTACTTATCAAAAAAAAAAAAGCTTGCGGTTTTCTGGTCTCTTCATTAGATGCGAGTTTTGTGTCGCAAGTTTTCCTTGCTATTTATCCAAAAAAAATCATCCTCTCACGGTTGGATAGAGGGGTTTTGGGATTTGGGAAGGGTTGCCTGTGTAATTTATGCAGCTTTCTTACCATATAAAAAAAGAAGAATTCTCGTCTTATGGTAAACACTACTAAGATTGAGATAATACAATTGGTTTTAAACTATTTATCTTTTCACCTTCTTGAAATTAACTATCCTAAAAATTTAAATTGATGAATGGCTATGAATAATTTTATATTCTAACATGTCCCCTTATGACAATATTCATTAGCCTTTGTACTGCTAGATTAATTTTTTGTTTTAATTCCTTGAGAAATTACAAGTTAGATATTTATCCCAAAAAACAAAAAAGTTAGATTTTAATAAAATTTTTTCTGATTTTTGATTTTCTGTTTCTAATATTTAGTGATATTAGGAAAAAAAAATTTACTTGAGGACCTAAAAGTTAGATTTAGTAGAACTTTTTCTGTTTTTGATTTCTATTTCTAATATTTAGTCAAATTAAATAAAATAAAATTATAAACTAAATTAAAAAAGTATTTTTAAAATATGATCTTTAATTTCTCAAAAAGTTAAAAATTGTTATAAATAATATCAAACAAAACCATTGTAATATGCAAGGTCGGTCTTGGCATTTTCGGGTCCTAAGTGGATGTTTCAAATGGACGCTATATATATAATAACATTTTTTTTAACAATAAAATACTAATACAACAAATTATAAAAAAATAATAATAAAATTATTAATATTTAAGGTTGAGACTTTTTTTTTTTTTTTTTTGATAAATAGCCAGCAAAGCTTATGATACAAAAGCGGCGCCCCTTAGGGTTGAAACTTTAAAAATCCAATCCTTAAAATTTGGGGCCCCTAAATTTTGGGGGCTCCCCATCAACTATTTGGATTGCTTGAGGTTAATATCCAGTCCTACTATTATAGGTATATATAATTACCCTAATAATTCAAAATTTCTTATACAACAATAACAACAATAATATTTTCAGTGTTACAAGGACTCCCACTCGTGCAGGGTACAAAAGATTAATTTAAACTCATAATTTTTCTGCAAGATCCAAACCTTATTTCTACTAGTATTTTTTTTATTTTTCACTAAATGAAAACTACGGGGTCATAATGATATAATACCCTATATGTTTCCAAGGGCAAAACAAAAAATAAAAACAAGAATGCTATGCTAGTCCTGGCTAGTTGGGTCAAAGTTATTAAAACGTCAGGGAACTCCAACATTTCCGCAGTGAGGAAAATTTTTAAGTGTCACGTGAAAGTATTGCTTGCTTACTATATATTGGCCTACAGTCAAGCTTGTGTACCCATTCAAAGAACAACGAAAAAGAAAAAGAAAAAGAAAAGAAAGAAAGAGGGACAGTCAACTTTCTGCAACCTTTTTATTACTGTAAAAGAGAGCTTTCCATTAAGAATTTTCAGTAACCCTTGAAACCCAGAACCTAAACTGTATCTCCTTCCCACCTCTTTAATGAAGTGAGAAACAAAGAAGGGGGTGAAAAGCTTTATTAGGGCTCCTACTTTCCGCGGGATCAGACAAAAATTGAATTAATAGTTGGGTAATTTACGTGTTAGATACGAGCCGCTGGATCTGGTGTAATAGTTAGACTATTAACTTTCAAGTGTAAGATCTTGGATTCGAGGCTTGTTTTTCCATTCCTCTAGTTGTTGATGGTCCCTACAAGGGTGATGTGCGTTTATTAAAAATGAGTAATTGTGATTTGCGAAATTTAGCTTCAAGAGACTCCTCAAGTTAAAATTTGTGAGAGTGTACGCCTATGGAGAGATGAGGGTTGGAGAAATCTCAAGATGAAAGTGACACTAGTAGAAAATAATGATTTATAGACGGAAAATTCTGTCACAAAACTCGCTATCAAGGACATATTTGGTAAACATGATTGATTTTTTTCTTATCTAGGGTGAACTCTTTGGCACCAATTTTACCATTGAATTTGTTGGAGAAACGAAAAGAAATGAGAAAAAAGGACACATGATCTATATGGTTCATCACTCAGTTGTACTTACGTCCATAGAACTGGAGAGATTTTCACTATGTTTCAAAAAGAACACAAAAGAATTCTTTTCTTTTCTCACTAACATCTTACAAACCCTTGGTGAGCATATATATAGTCAAAAAAACCCTTGCAACGTTGCTTTTCCACGTTTGTGGGTTCTTTTGGGCCCCGCCTTTGTGGGCGTGACAACTTTTATATCACGAGGTTCTCGCCAATTATCGAAAAAAGCAAACAAACTCAGTATGCTTGAAAATACACTCAGTTTGATGGGCCTAAATTAAGACTGATCCTCCGCTCCATAACATTGATCCATTACACAACAAAAACAGATTGCCCACAAAAAGCCCAACCAAACTTCCTAATCATGAATCATACTTCATTAAATTGTGAGAAAATATACTTGAAAATACACAATTAGGCATCGGCCTAAATCAAGCCCCACCCTTCACTTCATAGACATGACCTACAAAATAAAAAACAAGCTTCGGACAAAAATGCTTAACATGAGTAATATGCTTTCCTACCTATTAACCTTAACATGAGTAATATGCTTTCCTACTTTGGGACAAAATACACTCAAGGATAACCTCAATAGGGCTAGGCCCATATCAAACTTAATCCTCCACTCCATAAACATGACTCAATATAAAACAAAACAAGCTTCACACATATCCCAACAAAATACCATTGACTCTAATCATGAGCCATGTTTTATTATCAGTTTGGGACAAGCAGAACACTAAGAACTGAAACAACTACAATGATTTTGGTGCTTTGCAAACTAGATTTGATCAGAGGGGTCCAAATGATGGCCGTAAGTAAGCGGCATGTACATTAGATGATGAAAATAGTGTGTACCTGAGACGATGAGCGAAAGTATAAATAAAAAAAAATAATGCTACAAATTGATGGTCAACTAGAAAGCGACTGATCAAGCTTGCAAGATCCCTCCCCCCTCTTTGAGCAAATTACCTTTCAGATGAGGGTCCACCTACGTACCCCTTTCTGATGTATAAAGTTTGCTCTTCCCTAAATCCCATGCTGTTTTTCTTCCTTTTTGTGCCAGCCCTCTCCCTTAAATTCACTCACTTTAATCAATTTACTGGTCATAGGTTTGATTTTATGGACTGTAGGGGTTGTATGTTTATTCAGAAGTTAACTTAGGCATTTTGAATTTATGAAAAGCGAGTATTTACCATCTTATTTGGTTACTAGAAAATAAGTAAAGCAAGAAAAGTAAAAATTTTTGGGAAGTTCCAATTCTTTTATTACATCTGAATTAACTTTCCGCTCTAATTATTGAAAAATAATGAATTAAAATACTTCAGGTTGAGAGTCCTCAGACATAGCCTCCCTTTAGACTAGCACCCTGAAGGGGTAAGGCTGCTTACATCTCCATCCTACCCCCTAGACCCTGCATTGGTGGGAGCCTTTAATGCACTTTGTTTGTTATTAGTATTGTAATGAGTTAACTAGCTTACTAGATGAGTTAGGTATGTTGTAATTTTTAGAAAATTATATTTTCCATACTAGCAACCAAATGTAAATACTTATTTTTTAGAAAGTTGACACAAGAATCTAATTTTTAAGGAGTATAATTTTTCGTGAGGATTTAATTCATACGTTAACCAAACAAGGTCTTAGGCTTCGTTTTGTTCGAGGGAAGAAAATAATTGTAGAAAAAGGTACTTGAAAACTATGAATAGAAGATCAACCTTACAATCTCTTTTTTTTTTTTTTGGATGATCAAAAGGAAGATAATACAGCCAATTTATACAAAAGGATAATAAAAAACTTTCCTAAATGTCACGAAGAGGGACAGCAAGAATGGAAGAGAAAAGAGGGAAAAAATCAACCTAGAGCACTAAATGCCATAAACATACTAATTGCCATATATACAGATTACCTACCTTAAATGCTAAAACATATAAAAACATGTACATACCAAAACATAAATACAAAGTATTAGACTAGATATTTTAACAATAATCTCAACTTTTTTTTTTCCTGTTGTCTAATTGTAGAAATATTTTTACATATGAGATTCGGGTTTCGCACATTGTGTTTCGAGAAAACCAGCTTTCTTTTTCCAACGGAGAAAGTCGAGTTCTCTGAAATAAAGGAAGAGGCTTTTCCCTAAATACCTCATATATATATATATATATATATAAACAGTAACAATAAAGTTATAAAATATATGCTTTAAATTATAACTAAATTATATAAAACTGAATTTTAAAAGAAAGTTATTATTAACAAGATAAAAATTATTGTTATCATAGCAATAGTATATTTTACAAACAATAAAAACTATAAAATTGTCTTAAAAATTATAATCTTACTCTAAACAATAATAATTTTTCCTGTTAATTATATTATACATTTAAAATTATAAATCTATTTCAACAGATAAAACAAATAACAAAAGTTTTCTAAACCTCCGTCCAAATTCAAAATTAATCCAAAATTGTCAAAAAGACTTATCATTCTCGAAATGATACGTATATGTCAAATGATTCAATATATTGAATAATTTATCATAATTGCATTTAAAGTTACAAGTGACACGTTTGCAAAGATTGAGTAGAACTTTTCCATTTTTCAAGTGGCTACATGAGCAGTTCATTTCGAAACAATAATTGTACAATCGGCAATAATACACATGAAATCAGGAAAATAGTCAATGGCACGTTTTTAATGCAAAAGTTATTATCATTTTAAAATAAATATTTTTTTTTTACATTGATAATACTTGGAAGCGGAGATGCCGGATTTGAACCCATGTCCCAATATTGGCCAACAGTCACCCCAACCATAAGAACAAACTAGAGATCGACTATAATGCCATGAATTATGTTTATACAATAATCGTTAATAATAACATAACGATGAGAAATTATCTAAATTATGTCAATAAAAACTTCAAATTACACATTTCCATTTGTAGATCATTGAATTTATATAATAATCATTAATAATAATGATGAGCTTTGCTCTTTATTTATAAAAAAAAAAAGAAAAAAAAAGATCATTGAATTTCCTTTTAATGTATTAAAAGCTATTGCTTTTTTAAATAAATTTTCATAAACTTCTTTAGTTTGGAAATTTTCAACAAACAGCATCCTCTAGAAAGGATTTGCAATAAACAAATATGCAGGATATACCTATATATTAAAACCCTAAATCCCTCAAAAGAAATGAGTTTAGCGAATGACCAATCCAAAAATATTCAAGTACATTGAAATAAGAATTCTACTAACCAATCTATTCAAAGATGAAAAAAAAAAAAAATTTCGGTAATTAAAGAGCAAAGCTCAATATAAAAATGGCGTCCAACGATCGGGGACCCGAGAGCAGCAAAAGCAAAAAGCACAAAAAAAAAAGGGACCAAAACAAGAACACCCACCCGCAACAACAAACACGGGACCAGAACACCGAGACACAAAAGCAAAACTCCCCAACCTACCAGCCAAACCACCAGAGCTAAACCAACCCAAAGACCCACCCAAAACAGCACTAACAAAAAGCAGAGAGAAACACAACAACCAAAGGCTCGAAACACAGGGCAAGCGAAAAACCAGCAGAAATCGAAGACAGCCTCAACCCAGCAGCAAAGAAAAGCCTCACGGACCAGAACAGAAGAACCCGGCTCGGAAGCAAAGAGCAACACCAACAGACAGCACAACCTCGCACCAGCAGAGGACACCCAGAGAAACCTTCAAGACAACACACAGAAACCAAAGGAGCATAAAGGGGAGTAGCCAACACAAAACAACAGCAACCAACAGCAACAACTGCAACAGCTTAAAAAGAACAAGCACCGGCCAAGACCCTGAGGCCTAACGCATGAAACAAAACTCCCAGGAATCCAAATCCCCCAAAAGAACAAAGCCCAGAAAAGCCTCCTACGAACACTCAGCACTCCCAGCAGCTACTTCTACCAGAACCCAAGAACAAGCAATCGAACTCGGCCCAAAAGAGCAAGTTAAGCCATCAACCGCGTGGACAACTTCCCAAGAGGAATGGGAAGCTGACGCTTTTTCTTCTTCCGGGGGTTAACTGTTGGATCATATTGGTTGACCTTGATAATTAGACGAGCTATTTCATCCTCCGTTCCTTGAAATCTGAAACGAAGCCTTTCTCCCATTCTTCAAGCTTTTTTTGCTTTCACTATGTTTAATTTGGGGCCTTTTTTTTTTTTTTTTTGGCACTGCTGAGAGGGTGACCTGGTTTTTTGCGTTTGGAAGGGATCATCAATTTTATCAATGGAGCAAGGAATAGGACTTAAATCAACAAAGCAATCTATATGGGGCTGACCCATATATGGGGTTAGGACTTCATCTACCGGCTCTTCCCCTGGGTTCTCATTTTGACTGTCCAAGGTTGTATCATTGTCCAATTGGCCAGGGGATTGGGTATTACCTAAAGAATTAGGGCCATGGGGTATGCTTTTGCTTAGGTTAACTGTTATGGGCGGTTGGTTGGGAAGAGTAGGATCCAGGGTTTTCAGCTCATCAATAACTCCAAAGTACCAGCCCCCTTCTGTTCCTGAAAATTCACTGTCCATCTCCTCCCCTACTATCTCTCCTTCTTTGCTCGACGGTGTGTTCAAATACTTCAGCTGTAGGGCTAAAGTGGCTGGTGTTTCTGGCGCTACCGAATCCTCCTCAAGGTTGTCGCTCGTCATCGATGCTGCCCACATCCCAATGGCTAGTTGTGTAATTTGAGGCGCAGACAAGCGGCTCCCTGATGATGTTGTCAGGGAGTTTTCATGTGGATCGGATGACTCAGTGTGCCCTTTTTCCCCTATGCTTACTTCTCTTACAAAGATTTTGAAGTTTTTATCACCAATCTGAAAGTTCATCCACTCATTAATTATATTCATTTGGCTTGTGTCAATAAGTAGCCTTAACAATTCAAAAGAATTACCCCACTCTTCATCGTCTTCCATTAAAACCACATCACCCAACACTTGCCAATCTCCCTAAAATTCTCTTTAGACCAGCCTTGTAGGGGAACACCATGAACATCTATCCAAACACATCGTGTTTGGCACTGCTCCCTATCAGACTAGATCATTCAAAGATGAAAATGAACAAGTGCTAAGAAAGTGGCTTACAAATTCATAATGTTCGGATCAGTATTTAAAGGGGTTCTGATGAAAAATTGAAAAAAAAAAAAATTAATTAGAATGGCATTATTTCTCATATTTGAAATTCATTTCTTCAAAATAATAGTGCGGGAGGCACGACTCGGCCAATTAAGGGCAGGAACTTGTCACCGGCAGAAGGAGTAGAATGACCGGTGTACACCAAAAGCAGATTTGTTGGTTCATCCCAAGGTTCAACTACTCATATTTGAGATGGATGTTTCTCACTAGGGCAATAAATATTATTTCAAAGTAATGATGCGACTTGTATTGAATAATAGTTATATGATTTCACAAAGTTACTTTGACATTAACAATTTTGCTCTGATAATAATATTAGCTTTGAAATTTGCTAAAAAAATATTAAATTAGGTACGCTGTGACGATTAGATCAAAAGTAGCAAACTAAATGAAAAAAAATGGAAATGAGAGAATTAAGGACATGTTTGACCAAAAAATTTTTTCCTAAAAAATAGTGTTATTCAAAAAAAGAAAAAAAATTGTTTTAAGATTTGAAGGTGTTTGGCGTAGAAAAAAAAATGTTTTAAAACAAAAGCATAATCTTTTTTTGCTTTAAGCAAAAGTAGAAAAATTATAGTTCTCCTTTAAAGTACAATCAAAGTAAAAAAACAAAGAGTTTTTCAGATAAAATACCTCTATTTAAAATACCTCCTATAAAAGTGCTTCTATTTAAAATACCCCTACTGAAAATACTTGTTACATTTCTTTTACAGTTTGGCCAACAACCGAAAATTCAAAGAAAGAAAATAAAACGATTGAGTAACAACCATTTTCCTTTATGTTATTTGATATTTTCCTTAATTTTTCTTTTTTTTTTTCCCCTTTCTCATTTCCTTATATTCAAATATAGAAAATAAATTGCCATCCTTTTTTCTCCTCTAGATTTCTAAAATGAAAGGACGCCATGGGTTCCAACATTAAAACTCATAGATTACTGAACCAACTTGTAGAGTCTATTTTCTATGATGTGATAGTCCATCAACACAAAACATTTAATGTTATAAAAAAAGAGAGAGATTAAGACAATTGAAAGGTGGAAATAAGATCCCCAATAATATGGGGATTAGACTAATCATAGGATGTTAATTAATTGAGTTGTGGTTCGGTGAATATTGCTATTATTGTACCGGTAGGTAGGGGGACTTTTGATGATGCTATCTTCTTTGGCTAACAGAACCATCATATGAAAGGGACTAGCGCGCAATTGCAATCATAGAGAGATGGAAATGGCATCTAAGCTTATCGGTCCAGAATACGCGGACAATGTGGACTCAGATATGTGGGGCTTTATGAGAGGGACTTTTGACCATTTTTAGAAGGCTGAACTGTTCCCAATGTGCCTAATACTATGCTTACTGTTAGGTGTCATCGAATTAATTGTTTTAAAAGTTTAAGTTAAAAAATGAAGGAATGATTCTGTACTCTAACATTGCCCCCCCATGGAAATTTCCGTTTAGACTTGAAGTGTGAATTTACACAGATCCACCTCATACCTTGTGCTTAAATTATGTTAATATTCAAAGTGGGGGCTACTGAGATTCGAACTTATGACCTCTTGATCAATGAAGCATTAATACCATGTTAAAGAACCAAATTTTCCAAAAGATTAAGCTTAAAGGTGAAAGTTCAAGAATGGTTCTATACTCTAACATTAAGGATTTCGCATGTGAGTATCTAGTTTAATTCCACATAGGAGTTGGAAGAAAAAAAGAGATTAATAAATAAGCCTAGTGGAATATTCTATCTAATTCCAATTATTTTTAGAATGGAACACCACTTTGGTTTGTATGTGGATTGTGCTAACTCCGTGGGTCGAGCAGAAAAAGGCCCGATGGAATATAACACTTATTGTTATGTGATTGTGATATGGAGGTTGTGAGTTCAAACTTATAGTTATGTTTTTCGCTCGAGATCTACTTGGGTGAAACTTAATATTTTTAACATTGAGCCTTTTGTTCGGAACAAAGTTTTTGTAAGAGTACATGTTTAGTATGTGTCAATTATGTTATGGTGGCAGCCTAGTCATGGTGATTTGGTTGAATTGGGGAGACCGTGTATGTAAATCATCTTTATCCCTAGAATTCCAAATGAACACCGACTCTGGCAAACCTAAAAAATAGGTAACACCAATCTATCAATCCCTAAATCTCCTTCACACAATTACTTTTTATTGTTTATTTTTGATAATTAAAAGGAAACACCCTTCAAAAGGTACAACGTATAATACAAGATAAAAGCAAGAATAAAAAAAGAACGAAAAACAAAAACAATTAAAGTCGAACTAATCAAAAAAAATATTGGATCTTGAAGCCATATTATGCACCAAGATCAAAGCAAGTCATAGTGAGTGGCCCGACTTTGTAGGATGGTACATAATAGTTAGGCCATTCTAAGGAAGGCTACCTAGCCTATTAAAACTAGGTCTAGAATTAGCCGTAACAATCGGTTTACGTGGGTCCTCCGAACAATGGTGTATGGAGATGTCGTGCACCCCACGAAAGCTCAAAACAATATTATTACCTTCAATTTCGCGATCTCAAGAATGTGGGCCCAATTAGGAGGAGAGTTGTGGACATAAGCGTATTCCACACCACTCCAAATAGAGTTAATGACAACAAAATATGACATAAGCCATGCTTCCCTCCACTAAACCATCAATATCGTTTTTTTTGGTAAGTTAAACTACCAATATCATGTACAAACTTCTTCTTTATCTCTACAGATCAAGACTAGAAATAGTTGAAATAAGACTAAAAGAATACGTAAATACAATAAGGAACTGGGCAAAGCACCTGATACAAGCCCACTACCAACCTAGAGCATGTCAAAAAACTTCACAAGTACTAACACTAAAATGTCCCCAACAATGTCATTTCATGCCCAACAGCAACACTAGTACAATGGCCTCTTTTAGCTCTTTACAGAAGGGATGGCACATGGGGAGCATGGACATTTTTCTACTGAGGATGCACTTTGCTCCTCATCTTCTTGTTATAAAAAAAAATTTTGAATATACTCGTGAATCACACTTTATAATTTCTCCAAAATGTCCACATTATTCAAAGGCTTTGTTTGGCAATTAAGTAGAGGGGTCGTAAAGAAAGAGAGAGTAAAAAGGAATAGGGAGGGAAAAAGTAAGAGAGTATTCTACTCTTATTTAGGTATATAAAATAAAGAATGACAAGATAAAAAAGAGTAAATAAACTATCTTTGTTTAGCAATTGAGTAAAGGAATAGAGATAACGAAAGTTATAGTTCAAATAAAAATAAAGCTGTCCAAAATTTATTTAATTTTTAGTTTACCCTATTGTACACCCAAAATTGGGGTTAAACCTAATATCACACAAAATAAATTGTCAAAAAACGAAAAATGGTTTAGCCCTATTACTCTTACCCTATTTTACTGCTTTACCCTTTTTCTTTTTTCTTTTACAATGGTAATACCACCCGCCGCGTGGAGCGGGGGTGGTGGCGGCCTAGAAGTGATTGAATTCGGGTCACGCCGTTGACTGCTGGAGAACTCCACCACTAAGCCATATCACTAAAACAGTTGCTCATTTATCCTATTGTCAAACATCGAGCAAGTCCTTAAAACGTCAATAGATTCTCGCACGAACCAAAAAAATGAGGTCCAATGGTTCTTTAAGTATGGGTGACAGATGATGTTGCATCAAGAGACTTGCATTGCATATTAAGTGGTTATCTAGCTAGGCCGCTCTGGCAGTGGGGGCATGGCGCCCAGAAACAGTCAGTCCCACTGATTATACCTTTATTGGGCCTCTTTTTTGGGCCATCCTCAACGTCATCTATTGGTTGGTAACAGTCACATTTCAACATCTTCTATCTTCACTACCGTGTTACAAAATCATTGCTCTTGTAATGGCATATTTGACTAAATCGTAAAAAAAGTTATTTTTTTCATAAGTACTTTTAACAAAAGTGCTTTTGGTAAAAGTCTGACAAATGAGGGCATTTCAAAAATTTTCATGCCTCTTCAATCAAATTCGAACTGACCTAGTCAGTCTATCTTTGGAAGAATCTATATTTGTAGGTTTGGGTGGATATTTTTGTCCAAAGAATTTTAGTTTTGTTCTAAAGAAGCATTATTTTCCTACTTCTACTTAATAGTAAAAGAACTGATTCTTCTTTTTGTAAAAAACACTCTTCTTTTTAGGTCAAACACTCTTAATATCCAAAAAATGCATCGTTAGAAGAAGAGGTATTTTTTACAGAAAAGTTAGGCTAAATAGACCATGAACTACTTTTCTACAAGTTATTTTTTTTAAGATTATTGTCATTATGAGGAATACTTACTATACATTTTTAATTTTTGTTTTTTATTTATCCTAGAAAAAAACTCTATTTTTTGTTTCTCTTTAAAAACAAAAAAAAAAAAAAAATTCATTCTGTAATTTAAAAATTGCTTTTTACATTTGCTAAACATTTAAAAAACCTAAAAGCTATATTTTAAATAATTGTAAAACAAAACAGGCGCTAAATCTTCTCTCTTATATTGCTACCCAAATGGGTGAGGCCCTATTTCTACCCTCATCCCTTGCTAATTCACTCCCGCCATTACTTATGTTAAAAGATCTAATACCTCTGCTAAGGGCTGGCCCTAAAAGGAAATCAAACGTAATCAAGTGCAGCTCTTAAATTTTCTTATAACTAGTAGGTTCACATGCAATACACGGACATCGTTCACATTTTGGAAGTTTTTAAATTTATACGATAATTATTTGATCATAAAAGTTAACTACACTAATGTACAATATTACTTTGTCTAAAAAGTGTCTTTTATCGTAATTCTTTGATATATGAGCAAATATTTTTGTATTTTCTTATAATTAAGGCTTCCTTGGCAACAATTTGATCATAAATACTAGTTTATTTTTTTTAACTTTCTTTTATTCTACGAGATGAAAAACATGTGGCCTAGAGAGTGAAGTTTACATGTGTCCTCTGACAAACTCTCCCCAACGGTAAACTAGTGCTCCTCTCCTCTGCAGCAAACTCTCCTCACCGGTCCGCCGCTGCCCCCGCCGCCGCCTCCTCCACGCCGACCACCACTGATTCTAACCCCTCTTGTTTCTCTCCATCCGCCTCCACCCCAAGGCTTATACTATCCAAAGTTTGCTACAGTCCTTTCTCTCTCCCCTCTCAAAATTTGAAACGCAACTGCTCTTCGCCGCGAGTGGCGGCGCGCCCGGCGGTCCTTGCTTCCGAGATTGTGGTTTCGGGGTCATACGGTGGCCTACGCCCAGATCTGAGTCCAACTTTGCAGTTCAAACCTGTGTTCATTTTAATCTTCAGCAAGCCCTAGCTGCTCCCCACCGCACGCCGGCTGCCTCCTTCATCGCATCTTCGATCACCGTCAACCTCGGTCGAGAACCGTACAGTGGTCTCTTCTCAGATCTCCAGTCATGGTACAAAGGGATCTTCTTAGGTCGCACTCTACTGTAGAATCTTTTTCTATTTTTGTGGATGGCTTACCTGATTTTATTTGCAATTGGTGGCTTAAAAGCTTATTTGAAAAGTTTGGTACTATTGTTGATGTTTTTGTTCCAAAAAAAGTTAGAGAAGGCTCCAAATGTAGGTTTGGATTTGTAAGATTCACAAATAAAGAGGATGCAGATATGGCTATTAAGGAAATAGATGGGAAGTTGTTAGGTAAATTGAGGTTGTTTGTACATTGGGCTAAATATGAAAGAAAGAGAACTAGGGATGGAGGTGATCCTCTTGTATCATCTCCTCCAATAGTTGGGCCGACAATTAGAAGTAATTTTGTGGATAAGAGGTCTTTTGCTGAGGTTGTTCGTGAGAAAGAGAGTACTCGTCAAGTGGATTCAAGAACCCCTCAGTCGCAGTTGTTTGTTACTCAACGACCTTTCCAAGGCTCTTATGTGGGGGAGGAGGGTTTGCATCCTACAAGGTCTTCTAGAAGGTCTGTTTCTGGTGATATATGCCAAGATAATGTAGTGTGGCTAGAGAGAAGTCTTTTAGCTGTAACAAATGATCCTTGCTCTGTGAAAGGGTTGAAGCAAACCTTAAGTTCTATTGGCGTTGAAATTGCTCAGGTTAAAGTTTTCAATTGCCGGACTTTTTTGATTACATGTGCCTCTATACAAGAGTGTAGTGATTTCTTGGATAAAGGACTTACCTTATCAAGGAGTTTTTTCAAGTCTATAAGACGTTGGTCCCCTTCTGAGTCACTGCCTAGGAAAAGAAAAACTTGGATTAGCTGTTATGGTGTTCCTCCAAGCGCTTGGTCCCTTCCAAACTTTCGGAAAATTGCAGAGCTTTGGGGTGACATGGTTAAGGTTGATGACGGTTCCTTATTGTTAATTATCTAGGTAGAGCAAATATTTTAGTGGAAACGGAAGCACCCTCTCCTATTCAAGAGATTATATCTATGGCGGTCGATGGTATTACCCACTCTATTTTGGTTAAGGAAGAAGTTATGGACGAGCTTGCCATGCAACTTGTTCTTGATGACATGGTGGATTTAGTGAGCCATAATTTTAGGATTTTTGTGGATGGGGTTATCAGGCGTCTTGTGATGGCTGGTATTGAGCATGGGGGCCGAACTGTGGAGGAATCACCACTAGATAATGTTGTTCAGGATTCCACCCCCCCTTCGAGGCCCACTTCTGAGGGTGAGGAGCACGATGTCCATATCATGGGGGACGATTTGGCAGCCCCTTCTTTTCCTACTGTTCCGATCATGAAAGGACAAACTTTGAGCCAACACCAACCTTCCCATCCTTTAGGGATGGAACATTGTGACCATTGTAATGACAGTGTGGATTCTGGGCCCCCTTTCCCCTCAGGTTTTGGTCCAGATGCAGCTTTTGCCCGTCCTGAAAATGATGAGTTCTCTTGCCAACCAAGTGGTAATGATATAGCCGAGCAAGTCAAGGTCAATAGGAGTTCTAAATTTGGAAAGAAAAAGAAGAATCAAGAGCTTTTTGGGCAATTTAAATTTGTTAACTTGCAATTAAACACTATAAAGAGTCGAAGAGCTCGGAAAAAGTGTGAAAATAAAGCAGAACACGTGCCTCCAGAGTTCCTGAGAAAGATGAGTTGATCATGTTTTAGGAGCGTGCAGTTGCGTGTTTTTGGTTGTTTTGGGTGCCTTTGCAGGAGTTTCTCTTTGGTTCTTTTTCAATCCTTCGGAGGTTCGTTGGTTTTTGGCTTCTGGGAATTCGTCTTTTGGTGTCTTCAATGGTGGGGTTTTTGGCTTGTCTCGAGTTGCTTTTGGTGTTTTTTCTCTTTGCTGTTCGTTGCTGCGGTTGGGAAGTTTTTCTTTTGGTGTTTTTGCTTCTGCTTCCTTTGTGGTCTGTCGGCTGTTGTGGGTTTGGTTCTGGGCGTTGTACTTGTCCTTCTTCTTTTTGCAGGTTTCATTGCTTTTTTCCTTTGTCACACTTTGTGTGTGTTCTTCGGGTCTCTTATTTGAGGCGCCGGCTTTTGTATTGCGAGTTTTCCTCGCTAATTATCAAAAAAAATGTGGCCTAGAGTGACTTGAATGGAAGAGGAAAAGCTTTTAAAAGAGGTATAACTTAGCATACACAGACAGAGATTAGAGATTTTCGTATTCAATTTATTATATTGGTTGAAAATACTTGAATTTTAAAGTTAGGAACTTTACCTAAAAAAGCATGCTCATTGCACATATTTTTTTTTTGGGGGGGGGGATAAATATAGAGCAAAGCTCAATACAAAAACGACGACTCAACAATTGGGGACCCGAGAAGGAGCGATGGACAATTTAT
Source organism: Simmondsia chinensis (assembly GCA_018398585.1). Taxonomy (NCBI): domain Eukaryota; kingdom Viridiplantae; phylum Streptophyta; class Magnoliopsida; order Caryophyllales; family Simmondsiaceae; genus Simmondsia; species Simmondsia chinensis. The sequence goes on along the minus strand of JAGTTD010000006.1, from coordinate 38,704,044 downwards.
TTATCAAACATACATAGTAAAATAAAAGATATTCATGCCTGGTTATTCAACTATGTCTAGTCAAAAAATAAAAAAAGCATCTAAGACTATTGGATACTTAAAACGTAGGCATTTTCCTTCTCGATATGGAAAACCATGTAGTGAGCACAACGATGTAAAAAGCTTATGCGCTGCAAAACCATGATTCAAACACCACAGCCAGGAAAAGCAATGAAAATAAAGGAAGAAAAATACTGATTCAGGCAAAAATTTCCTCAACCAATGGAACCCAGAGTTCTTATAAGCAAATTTAGCTCGATAGGCCCAGCAGAGAGTCTAAATAATCCAAGCGGCCGTTTAAGGGCCTCGGTTTTTAATGGTTTCTAAATTTTAGGGACCCCCAATTATAAGGTTCTTATTAGTTTAGTACATACATAAAAGTTGCTATTTCATAATTTATTTAATTGAAAATTGTTAATGAAAATTTCAGTATATTAATTGAAATTATCACTTAGGTGTCCTACGATTTGAGCAATTATTACCTAAATATTCTGACATTTCAATATATACAATGAGGTATACTGAGTTTTTAATATCTTATCACTAGATACCCTAATATCGGATTTTGATGAAATTTTGAAAGAATATGACCAATTTTTAAAAAATTTGCTAATATAGTATATGATTACAATACTGTATATAAATCATGCCAATGTTTCCTGCAAAACTTCAACGAATTAAAATTCACTGAATGCTAATATAAACTACTTAAATATTGCCGAAATCATGCGTCATGCTAGAATGTTTTGGCAAAATATCATCAAACCCTAATGAAGATACTAATATATTGTTGGAATCATATTCCATTTTAACATTTTTCAACGGAAATCTATTGAATTTCAATAGAAGGGTATCAAATAGATAAAAATTTAAAACTTCAAGTTACCTAAGTAAAAATGTTTAGACCCCAAGGTATTCAGTTGAATATATTAAAATGTTGGAGTAGCTAAGTGATATATATATATATATATATTTTTTTTTATTTTAATAATGGTAAAGCCATGGGGAGGGGGGAGGGGATAAACCCCTGTTTTAAAATATCAGGATATATGGTCAAACATCAGGATACCATATGAAGGTCCTGTTTTAAAATATCCGTTCTAGACCCTATTACTTTTTGGTCCTGCAGTCCGGGCCTTCTAATATAACTATTGTACTGCTTAGTCTAACTAATTCTCGTACTAGCAAAGCAATAGTCATCTGTGCAGTCTATATTTCCTTGGTAGTTTATGATATTTAAAATTGAGATATGAAGAGTAAATTTGAAAAATAGGAAAAAGGAAAAGGATGAAATAGCTTGAGAAAATCAAAAACTATACAGGTCAAAGGCCATGCCTATTAGACATAAGGATGGATATAACTTATAAGAGGCCAAGGTGGTTAAGTGGCATCTTTTAGTGTTATTTACCAATTTATAGATCTTAAATAAAAAGATGCATACTATGACTTTGAGGGGGCGTTCTACCACCGATGCCCCAGTTAGCGGAGAATATGGAAAGATGTCCCGATCAGGAAACGTGTAGAAAGACGGATGCTCATGAGGCCAATGAAATCCTGGTCTAGTGGTTAACATATTATTGATAGTGGTTGAGGATATGAGGTCCTAAGTTCAATTAGCTTTCACCTAAACGCATTTACTTATCAAGAGAAACAGAGAGATGATCACGAGTGTATGTGCTCCAACAAAAGGAGGAATGCCATGCACAAATGACACATGATTTATGAGAGTGTTTGCAACTTCCTCTATCTAGAAGTTGCGTTTTATGCTATGATGAGTAAATATGAACTAGTAAATACAAGAGTGATTTTAGGGTTGGAGGCCCTTCGGAAATAGCCTCCCTACAGGGTAAGGTTTAAGGTTGCGTACATATCACTCTCCCTAGACCCTGCCTTAGCAAGGGCCTCTTTGAGGCACTGTGTTTGTTGTTGGTGTTGTAAATAACACAAGTGTGAATGCTATTGTGTTTAGGTTGTTTAGGTCTTGTGTTTTTTTTCCTTCGAAGTGAGAGGTTACTATGTTATTTTTCATTCTATAGTGGGTGTGACATACCCTAACAACAATTCCAAATAGCAACGAGCAAGGACATACGGATCACTATATATGATTCGTACTATTTGGACATCCAATTTAAGGCATAGAAAAGTGACCCTTCAATGTAAATGTGCATACAGCTTCTTCAATCTAAAAGTCAGGTACCAACAATGTACCACGAATTTTAAATTCTCTAAGCACCATCGCCGTTACCATATTGCCAACAAGAATGAAAACAATAAAATCCTTGTTACAATATAAAATTATTCATGAACCTTCACTTATTAACTTAATCTTTTAAAGCAATAAGTTCCTTCATATGGTATCAAAACCTTGTTGATTGAAAAGTCACGAAGTTCATATCCCTATATTAATATATAATTCCAACACAAGGTATGAGGTGGTATGTACACTATACATTCTTTAAATCCAATGAACATTCATGTAAAAGGACGTGTAAAAGTATAAAATCATTCATGAGTCAACTTAGGTTCCGTTTGTTTAGGGGGAAAACCACATTTTAGGAAGTGGTTTTCCCCCTTTCCGTTATTTGGCGTAAGATTGGTGACGGAAAAGGTTTTCTCAAAGGAAAAACTTTTCCTTCAAATGGGGGAAAATGATTTCCCTTTAAAAAGAGGGGAAGTTATCATTCCAAATGACCTACAAACATGATTGCAACAATATATAAGTATTCTCATTGGATTTTTCCTAAAAAATGCTAACACGGCATATGATTTCAGTCATATTTAGGTAGTCTTTACATCAATATACGATGAACTTCTTATCGTAATTTGCTAAAAATATTGACATTACTTGTAAATATTATTGTAATTATGTATTGTATTCCCACTTTTATATTTGGTAAGATTCTTACAAAAATTAATCAAAATTTGATGTATGGTACCCGAATGATAAAATATTCAACTTCAGGGGACGTCATTATATACATTCAAATGTCATGATATGTAATAAATGCTCAAATCTCAGGATATCTTAGTAATAATTCTACAACTACACAGAGTCTAAATAATTTTAAATATATTGTATTGCTACTTATATTATCCTATAACTAGGTATAAGATAATTAGTAAAAGATAATTCCTTTAAAATAAGCACGGAATATCAAAATGTGAAAACATATTTTCCGTTGAAACAAACAACGGAAAACCTCAACGGGAATAGTATTTTCCGTGAAAAACATTTTCCTAAGGAAAACGTTTTCCTTGGGAAAAGTACGTCCATTGAAACAAACGGAGCCTTAATCTTATGGCACAGCCGATTCTTTACCAATCCCACGTCAAAATAATCTAAACCCAACAAGCCACGAGGGAGAAAGATGCCATCAGAGTAAAAGAAAAGTGGGGGGACCCAGATTGTATGTTGCTTCTCTTCTTTTTACTACTTTATTTGATTGGGTTAGTGGTAGAAGAAATGTACTTGGTACAAGAAACCACCAAGGAATGGCTTAAATGGTCTCCTTCCTTTCTGCTCCGAGATACAAAACTAGCCGATCAATGCTAGTGTGAAACCACTTCCGAGCCTTTACCGAGTAGTTTAAGCTTTTGAGATTGTTTTTTTTTTGACAATCTGCTAAGATAATAGATAGCTATCTATATGAATGATAAGTTGATCTTTGTTTATTTCACTCGTAGTGATCACAAGTGCAGAGCACTTTTTGGACTTCAGCAACTTAATGCAACCTGTGTCATTGAGGTTCTTTTTGGTAAATGAACAGGACTAGGGAGAGGAAATTCAAACTAGGACCTCTGGTCCCAAGACCTTAATGTTGGTTACGTTTTCCCAATAGACCGCATTGGTTTGTGTTACTAAGGTTTAACAAGGCTTCTTTCATTTCCGTGTAATAGTATTGTGTTAGGATATTATTACCTCAAAATTAGATGTGATAACAAAAAAAAAAAGAGAAAGATATAATTTGGTTGATATTCAGATATGATAAACAAAGAAGTAAGGTTGCATACATCCCACCCCTTCTAGACTCTGCTTATGTGGGAGCTCTTGAAGTACTGGGTTTGTTGTTGTTGTTGTCAGATATGATAGGATTTGGATAAGATTGAGTTACCTAAATAAGACTGAATTGTTGTTAAAAAAAAAAAAAAGAAGACTGAATTCGAATTATTTTAGAAATAGGTAAACTAATAATAAAAAGGGTTTAAAAGGTAGTCACTAGGAGGCAACCAGAGAGGAAACATCTGAGGGTTTTAATTGATTTTGTAAGGGGTGCCCAAAGGTACCCTGGATAGAGGGAGAGTGCATTAGTGAAAGTTTGTATGTGATTGATTCAATCATGAAGAGTCATATGCACGAATAGTTTTGATTGAGGGTTTGCAACTTTTCGGTCCAAAAGTTACATTGAGGAGGGATTGTAACTGTTCTATGGGAAAGTTGCATCAAGAAGGGTTTGTAGCTTTATTCATGCAAGAGTCATATTTGCAGTTGAGTAATTGTGAGATTAGGTTTGGATTACAATTCGAGATTCGGATTAAGATTCTAGACTTTGATTTCAAAATCAAATAGTAGATGAAGCACCGTATAGGTCCTATGGTTTTTTGCTCTAGTTAGGGGAGATTTTCATGTAAATTTAGCATGTTGTTTTGTTTTGAGTTTAGGCATCTGTTGTGTTTGACATGTGATTTTCTAAAAACTCTAAAGAACTGCAAAAATTAAATAACTAAGTGAATTGTGCATTCAGACATTAATAATGATTTTTTTTTTGGGAAAGGATCTTTAACAAGCCCAAACTACGCACCTTGGATTTATGTAGAGTTGTCTTGGTTAGTCATCCAAGCTGCAATTCAAAAGAAATATTGGGCATGTGGGTTGTCGTGCCAATTGACAATGACAAGTTCGTCCTTGGCTACAGTACAGGCCGTGCAAGGGACTATGTCCAACCAGTGATGGAAATGATACAAGGAAAGACAAAAGAAGATACTCAATGTTAGGAAATGTCGCACAATAAGATTTAAGTAAGTGGACAAGCGATACACTAAAATTATATGGAAATGCTCTTCTTAATCTAGAGAAAAAAAACTATAAAACCTACCACAAAAACTAAAGATGTACCATCTTCTACTATTGACTTTTCGTGTTACAACCTTTAGTTACACTCAACACTCATATACTCACACTTGTATTTTACTATGTTGTGTTGTGTCTTGATTCAAAAACAAAGGTTTGTGGTGGTAGTGGAGGGCCCAGGCTCATGAGGCGTGGGGACTATTTTCCCGCAATATGGACCTTTTATGCTATTTAGGCCCAACGGGCCCATTGAGTTTAAGAGAGACTTGTTTTAGGTATGCCTATGAATATATTGTTCCATGCAACAACCGGCTATATCCTTTCCTTTCTGATTTAGGTGGATAACTTTCTCCTTCGTTAATTTATGTTAGTGTTTCCTCTCTCTCTCTTCTCTTTTTTAGTTTCTTTCAAGTTTGTTCTTTTGCATCAAAATTGAATCCAATTTTGGAGATTTACCAAACATACTACTATTTAACACAACATCACAAAAGCAACTTATGGACGAAAAATTCGCACACCCTCTCTCAAGTCGGGCAGTGTTCGAGCAAAATACATCTCTCATCTTTAGAGCACAAACTCGCATACACACCCTTAATCAAACCTCACTCAACACACTCACCCAATCGAGGAATGATGATGGTGTCCAAATGCACCGTGAAGTTATACTATGCGTCCTTCGCACAGGCTTGGTGATTAATAAAGCTAAAGGACACATCTCAGTATTGCATTAACACTGCACTATAATCATCAATCATCATGATCTTAAATCTCTCAAGCCCTTTTCAGCTTCTAGCCGCTATGTTTTCATCTACCAAAACTTTATTCACCCAAAGGTGGAGTCGCAACAATAGGGTGGAGAATGTGTTTAGTTTTAGGGCTTAAAATAGGATCCTTTCAGATATAGTAATATTTTCTTTAGCAACATAAACAAATATTATTAAGTAAATTATTTGTGCCAATTAAAATCTTATGATTTAAGGGCCCCACAAAACTTTTGAAGCATGGATTCATGTACAAAATGTAGAGATAGGGAGAACGCAAATGTATAAATTACATCCCCTCTCCACTCCTTGTCCAGATATTAAAGCATCTTGGCACAAAAAAACCATTTAATATGGATTTCTAGTGGATTCAGCCCAGCGAAGAACCCAACAATTTTGATAGAAAAGCGTAACTACATCAGAAAGACAATATGATAAAATGCAATATAAAAAGTAACTGCAGCAACATGTACATGCATCATGAATAAATCATGTAGTCGAGATCACGAATGATGCGCATAAATAAAGATAATTGGTTCAAATCTCCATGATGAGATGAACTTTAGATTGCCACCTGATACAGTAAATATATAATGACAACAAAGTATCAATGCATGCAACCAAATTTCTTGAGGTTTAAGTCAGATGGCAAAATTACCAGTCCATTGAGCCATCACCGTGGATTTTATGTTCTAGTCCAAGAGCCCAACACAAATTCATTATGAAGCCAGCAGAGTAACCATCAAAGCCAAACATATGATTTCCCATATAGATCCACTTGCAGAGGGTTACCTTCTAGTCATGCAAAAGCTGAAAAAAGAGTAACAAATGATGAGAACCTAATGAAGCAAAATGTGACAAAGAGCTCGCAAAAATAAAGGTTTTACATGCATACTGTAAAGTTTAACAAAAAAAAATAAAGCCAAAGAAATATCATTATTCCAAGCACCAGAGAAAACGTAGAGTTCCTGTATAATCATGTTTAGTTGACATTGCAAATAATATTGAGCTCACAATACAATGAATGATGAAGTTAGGTCATTTTAAAACAAATATACAATTTTAAGTTAAATTCTGTCATGACCTAGTATGAAATTCAGCTTAATAATCCACTAATTTAGCAAAATCATACTCAAATTAAGTTGCTTTTTGGCTTTCTTGAAGTAATAGCTGGCAATTAGAAGTTCAAAATGTAATTGCATAACTAGCTTTCAAAAATTGGATTTCACGCCAAAAAAAGCCCTTGGCGCCAAAACTCAGCTCTTACTCCCTGCGCTTATTTAAAGGCGCTGAGTTTCTAATTAAGTTAAATTTCAATCTCCAGTCCTCTCATCTTCCTTTCCCCTAGTTCTATCTCTCTCCGTCTCCCTCAATTCTTCTTCTTCCCGCCAATTTCTTCAGTTCTTCTCCCTCCCTCACACTCTTGAGTGCAGAACTTCTCAAATTCAATCCCTCAGGATATTTAGGTTGTTACAAATTTAAAGAACCAACCTACTTAATCAACACTCGAGAAGCAAAGACAATGAACAGTACCAGCTTTACTTGAGTTAATAAGAAACGGAGAAGAGCTTCAATTCGCAAAGTCAAATCTACCAAAATAGAGAATTTATACAGCTTTAGACCATCTAGGTAGACATGCAGCTGCTAATTCAATGTCAAATGAAAGTTGATCACTATTGTGTCTCGAATGTTAGATTGGATTTCGAAGCAGAAGTTTATGGGACGATTGGAGGGACCAGCTGACTAGGCCTGAGTCAGCCTAGTATACCTTTTTCTAGCTAGGGTTTTGCTTTTGTACCTATCTGTTTGTTTTAGGGTTTCAGCCAAAAAGAGAGACGAAAAACTTATACCTCCATTTCAAAACATAGCGAACCTTTCTACCCTTACCCATGGTTTTCCCCACATTTGAGGGTCTTGCCACGTAAATCTTCGTGTCATTATTTCTCTTTTCTCTCTTCTTTTCTCATTGTTGTTCATAATTAGTTTTAACATTTAAATCGAACTCAATAATTGAGGCATTTTGCCTAACAAACGCTATACCTGTCAATTGTCATTATGACAGACAAGTAATAAGAATGGTTACAGTTACAGAACTACTAACAGAGGTGACTAGCCTTGAAGCAACACAATCCCATATAAGAGTCCACAATTAATGACAGCCACTTGGCCCATATAATGGCCCCGCTCACGACCACCTTCATTGAACAAAAGCAGTACAAGTAGCTTAGGATAGAGTAACATTTCAATAAACAAAGGCTGGACATGATCACCCAGAGTCTCCATGAAAAAATTCCACCATACAAAGGATAAGCATGCCCTAACAGCCAAAATATGATTAGCATATGAGATAATGCAATGAAAAACATTGAATATGCAAGAGTCAGAAACAAATTAGAACCATCATCACTCCTTTAAATGCATGAAACTTCAGATTCCAAGTAGGGAAATAATGTCTGATTACATGGTAGTATAGTTGGCAGTTCGTAATCACTTACGGTCATAGTTGCAATGTCGTGGAAGTAGTGTGTCGTGGACATTAGTAACACATTGAGGCAATCGCGTCATGTTTGAGGGAATATAAGTTGTTTTTAAGCCTCATGTTTGCCAAATCTTGAATTAGTAGCTATAAACTGTTACTTCTTATACATTTTGATATTTTTTAACGGTGAAGATATTTATAAATATGCTTTTATAAATAACATGCAATATACAAGCATTAGAGGCCAACGCAAATGCATTGTAAAATAATAGTCAATCTGCATAACAGCTAACTCAAAATTTGTTACGTAACAACACTGTATACGGAACAATCTAACATTCGATCAAGTTCTAAATATTCGACAAGTTATGCATCATAGATTTTGCACAACTAGATCAATCAATCATCACATTTCATCAAACAGTAATCAGAAACAACATACCAAAACAAAAGATCATCAGAAACTCAGATATCCATATACCTTAAACGCAACAAACAACGACGATTGGTGCTTCTTCTAACCGTCGATCAAGTTCTAAATATTCCACAGATTAAACACCATAGATTTTTCACATCCAGATCAATCAAAGTTGATCAAACAGTAATCAGAAACAAAATCGAAAACAATTCTCCGATTATCCTACCAAATTTGATGAATCGCGAAGGCTACAAACAATAACAAATAAAAAACAACAAAATACTATATCTAGACAACTTACGTACATTGAAGCCATTGATGCGTACATCGTGCACCCGAAGAGAGTAAAATCTCCTCCAGTGCGCCGATTTACGCAGCGTAGTAGTAGTGGTTATGGATTCGCCTCGAATCCCTGGCAGTAGTTGTATCGCTGGTAGCGCGAACCCGAAAAATCGTCGGAAATGGAATGAACGATGGGCCAAGATTGACGGTTTCCTAAAGCCCATAGGTATTTATAGTTTTACATAGTTCAAGCCCATTTCCCTGATTAAAGCCCATTTAGAGCAAGTCTTTTATGGTAACTAATTAGATAGGTGCCTAAACTTTAAATGCTGTTTTAAAAAGTTGCCTCTATTTTCTTATTTTTAATGCCACGGTTAAATTTTGTAAAATTTTTTAATACCATACCTTAATATGACGCTGTTAATATCTATTAGTTCTTACTGACATAGCAGTCTTGAAAAGCATTTAAAACAATTTTAATAATTTTAAAAGATTTTAAATATTTAGGATAGTATTATAAATATCTAAAATTTATAAATATTTAGAAAAACAATTTATAATTATAAATATCTAAAAATTTATAAATATTTAGAAAAATAATTTTTATTTTTAAAAAAATATTATCTTATATGTCACGTTAGCAACAACTAATGGATGTTAACAGCGTAACATTAAGGTGTGACACTGAAAAATTTTGAAAAGTTTAATGCGACATTGAAAACTTAGAAAATATAAAACCACACGAAATTTTGGAGGTTTTTAATTAAAAAAATCCAATTAGATAAATAGGATTCAAGCATCCTATAAAAGTAAGACTGCGTACATTTTACCTTTCTCAAACTCTACTAAATGTCTTTGAAATAGTGAGTTGTTGCAAGAAAAAAGCTGTATACCACGAAAAAAATTGCGCGAAAAAGGCACGGCTGAGGGTTCGAACCCCAGTCCCCTCATGAGTAAGTCACACTCGCCATCATCTAAGCTGTAATGCTCCTTATGATATTACTTGAGTAAATAAATATGTAAAGATTTTTGTGATGATGTCACCTCGTACATTCTCGTTGCCGTTTTCTTGTGACGTATAGCATCACTCGTGTTGTAAATAAATAGGGTTCAAGCCCAAGTTCTATGTGAAAATATACCGTCCCTCTCTCAAGATATTGGATTGACTTCACATATAAATTTTAATATGAAATAGTTATAGTGTGTTTGGTATAGTTCTTTGTTTGTAGTTTTTATTTTTAAGAAAATTAAAAATAAAGGTTTAACAACAGTATTGTCTTGGTTGGACTTCTATTTTTAGTTTTCAGTCAAATCGAAAAAAAATGAAAATATTATATCATAAGTCAGAAAAGTCGTTTCGAAAATGTGGCTTCACTAGTGCTTTTAGTGAAAACTCAACACATTTTTTTTTTAGATAATTGAGAATTTATTCAAATAGAATGAACGAAAAACAAATAACCAAACACACACGCGACTGGAACAAAATAGACCACCTACAAGATACCTCAACACCTAAATATCGAACCGGAAACAACCAACAACGCCAAACCAGCACAACAAGGGCGCAAAGAAGCGCCACATAAACCACACCCTCAGAAACTACAGACAACCACAAACCTCACTGACGAATTTGAATGGAAGATACTTATAACTTGCATAAATAATGTGTCACTCAATACTTTAAGTAAAAAAAATGAGATTTCGACGATGAATATTTATGTCTGTATCAATGGAATCATACTGTTAACAATTTTCCACAAAAATCCATTGAACTTATATCGACAATAATTCACTATTAAAAGTTTTAAAATGGTAAAATTTTTAGAACCCATAATTTTCAAAACGTGCCTATAAGTAGGTTATAAATGTTCAAATGTCAAATTTCATCAGGCCTAAGTTGGTACGTAAAAGGTTCTTATAAATCCAAAGTACAATTCTACTATAAAACCAATTAACATTAGGTGAAACAACTTATTAGACTTATTGCGTGAGCCTATATAACAGTTAGATGTTTTCTCAATTGCTTAATTTTATCACGAGATAAATTTTTTTTTTTCCGAATCATAATAACGATGTGGCAAGATAAAGGACTAACTCGAGCAGCCAAGAATCTCAAGCCCGCTTCGTTATCAATATTGTAGAATATAGAGATGCGGCCTAATAAGGGGCAAGATGCGGGAATTAGGTGGCATATTATATCGGTTTTTTTTTTTTTAAATTAAAAATTACCTATATTTTAGGTAAAGTATAGGGATGGCAATGGGATATAAAACTCATTACCCGTTGGTATCTACCCCGTTTGGGACAGGTATGGGTATAAGTGAAGCGGGTAATGGGTATGAATTGGGCTATACCCGTCAGCTATAGAGCAGATGCGGGTATGGTGTTGAACCCGTCCTGCCTCATCTTATACCCCACATATCCGCTCTATTTTGTATTTAATTAATTTTTAAATTAAAAATTACATGTTTAAAATCAATTACCTAAAATTTAATCAATATAATAAGAGAATGTAATTGAATTTTTAAAATTAGTATTAAATTATTAGTACCGGGGCTATGGATAATCATTTGTACCCACATTAGGGCAGGTAATGAACACCCGTTGGATACCAGCGAGTAGGGGTGTGCAAATGCATCCGAAAACCCGAAGACCCAAACCATATCCGATCCGAAAAAATAGGGTAACCGACCCGATAATAGCTGGTTAGGGTATACCCAACCCGCTCATATTCAAATATCAGGTCGGGTACGGATATCACTTTGGAAATTTCACGGGTATCCGACCCGCCCGATATAGGTATATATTATCTTCTTGTAATAGAAGCTAATAGGTGTTGTAGCATAGTTGGTAAAGATGTTTTTTGGAGTTCCGCGAGGTCACGGGTTTGACGCCTGGCAAGTGCACAATTCAGCATATTTTTTCCTTATTCTCCTTATTTTTTCCTTATTCAGCGAGAGTCTCATCCCTAAAAACTCTAATTTTTTTCTTTTCCCCCCTTCACATTTAGTATTAGTGCACCCTATTTTTTTTTTTTTTTTTTTTTGTGCCTCCCTCCACCTCTCACTCTCCCCCAATTAGTGTTCAACATTTACCATTGCTCACTACCGGACAATACTAGGTATACTATTCTCTCCCTTTTCTCATTCTTATGTCATCATTTAATTTTTATTTTTAATTATTTTTTCATCTTGTATAGATGTCATCCTCTACAATTAATAAAAACGATTCAATAATGGGCGATAGTTTTTCATCACCAAATTTTTCTCCCGATATTGGTTCTTCTCCAACTTCTACACCTTCGGAATAGATGATACTCCAAAGAGTAGTACGCAAGAACAAGATTCTACTAGAAAAGGTAAAAGAAAACGGTCCCCTTTTTGGGATCATTTTAGCAAGGTCCCTCTTAAGGAAGGGGAAACCTCATTTGATCAAAGAGCTGAATGCATGTACTGTAAGAAAGATATTAGTGCGTGTTCTCAAAGTGAAACTACTGCAATGAAAAATCACTTACTTAGGTGTAAGGAGTACCCACCTAATTTTGACAAGTCACAAAAGCTTATATCTTTGACAAAAATAGAGCCATGCATTGATCAAGAGACAGGGGTTATGAAATTAGCTAAAGTTGAATTATTCAAATTTAAGCAAGAAGTTGATAGGGAAGCGTTGTCTAAAATGGTAATATTGGATGAGTTACCTTTTAAAAATGTGGAACGTGAGGGCTTTAGAATTTTTTGCCAGGCTATGCAACCGAATTTTGTCATTCCTTCACGTTGGACCGTTGCTAGAGATTGCTTTAGTCTTTATACAGAGGAGAGGAAAAAGATTAAGCAATTCTTTAAAAACTGTTCTTCGAGAGTTTGTCTCACTACTGATACTTGGACATCTTGTCAAAATTTAAGTTATATGTGTCTTACAGCTCATTTTGTTGACAGTAACTGGAAATTACATAAAAAAATTGTGAATTTTTGTCCAATCTCTGGTCATGCTGGAGAAGTGATTGGGAAAGCTGTAGAGAGATGTTTGATTGATTGGGGGATTGATAATGTTTTAACTATTACAGTGGATAATGCAAGCTCAAATGATGTGGGAATTCATTACTTGAGAAGAAGACTTAATAACTGGAAAGGCACTATCCTAAAGGGTGAATTTTTGCACATGAGATGTATTGCACATATTTTGAGTCTCACGGTTAAGGAAGGCTTAATGGAGTTAAATGATTCTATTACGAGAATTCATTATGCCGTCAAATTTGTGAGGTCATCTCCAGCTAGACTTCAAAAGTTTAAGTCATGTGTGCAACAAGAAAAGATAGATTCCAAAAGTCTTCTTTGCTTAGATGTTGAAACTCGGTGGAATTCGACATACTTGATGTTATCATCAGCATTGACATTTCGAAGCGCATTTGATTTGTTGGAAACTCTTGATAGCAAATACAAATCAGAACTTGATAAGCACTTTGGTGTACCTACTTGTGATGATTGGGATCATGTTCAATCATTATTGCCTTTTTTGAAAATTTTTTATGAGGCTACTTTGAGGCTATCAGGATCTTTATATGTAACAGCAAATTTGTATTTGCAAGAGATTGTTGGCATTGGGGTGATGATTAATAGGAAATGTGTCAGTGATAATAATAATATAAAAATGATGGCTCATGGCATGAAAAAAAGCATGATAAGTATTGCGCAAATATTGATAATGTCAATCTCTTGCTTTATATTGCTGTGATACTTGATCCCAGACCTAAAATGCAGTATGTTAACTGGGCAATTGATCAACAATATGATTTTGATGTTGCTTGCAAGTTGCGTGAAAAGGTCGAATACTTTAGTTTCTTTATTTGAGTTTTATGGTGCGAAATATGAGTCTTCTTTGAGTGTACCGCGAACAACTTCTGCTAGTATTGATTTGATTGATGGAGAAATTGAGAATATGGATGATGTAAATGAATTGATGAAGTATGAGTTCGAAAAGCAAGCAAGCATGCAAATGACTTCAAATAAGAAAGGTGAGTTGGATAAATATTTGGAGGAGGATAGAGAAATTAGTCCAAAGATATTTGACATTTTGTGTTGGTGGAAAAAGAGTGCAAACATGTTCCCTATTCTTGCCCTGATCGAGGGATGTATTGGCTGTACCAGTTTCAACAGTAGCATCTGAATCTGCATTTAGCACCGGAGGTCGACTGCTTGATTCTTTCCGTAGTTCTCTTACTTCAAGAATGGTAGAAGCTCTTATATGTGCGCAGGACTGGCTACGATCTACTTCTGAACCACTTATCGTGGAGGAAAGTATTGAAGAACTTGAAAATTTTGAATCAGGTGATATACTTATCCGTTTACATGTAATAAGTTTTTATAGTTATAACATGTAAAAATCTCAATATTGGCTAATTAAATCTTGTTTTCTTTTTGTATAGAGATGGCAGATATCCTTCGTGAGCAACCTATTCTTTTTAACGATGATTGAAGACTTGTATTCACTATTCAAGCATCAACAATCTCATTTTTGCGCATTTATTTTATTGTTTTTGGTTGAACTTTTATGAACGGAAGAATTTTGTTATGTAATCTTGAACTTCTGATTTTTTTTTTTTTTTTTAGTTTATTTGACTAGAGTTAATGTTGAACATAAAAGTCTTAGGTCTTTGATTTATTTGTCATGTTCGTTTTAAGATGTTTCAAGGGTTTGTGACCATCAAAGTATGGTGATTTCTATATCATCTCTGTTTAATTTTTAAATTAATGACACATGGAGAGATGTTATAATAGTTTTATAAATAATATTTAATTGGGTGTTATTGTCTTGATTTACATATGAATTCATTGTATAATAGTGGAAAATTTAGGTTCTTTATAAAATCAAATTTGTGAGAAATGTCAATCAAATGGGCGGGTACCTGACCCGACATGATCCGACCCGATATTTTAGGGTACCCGATTGATCTGGGTATCCGATTTTTTGGATCACATTATGGGTAATTATTTTGATCATATCGACGTTTTGGGTACCCAACCCGAAATGCATTTCGAGTAGGGTACCCGACCCATGCTCACCTAGTGCGAGTATGGATATAGGTTTGTACCAGCCGGATCGGATACAGGTATCCATTTCATACCCTTGGAGGATAATGAAGCGGGTATGAGCATGAATTTGGGTGATGGATATGGGTATGGAGGAGGCATCCCCGTACCTGCCTCGGCCCATTACCATCCCTAGCGAGGTATTAAAAAACCATCTAATTTTTTTTTAATTTTTCAAAGTCACACCTAAACTTTTCAAAAAAATTTCAATACCACACCTAATGCCGACACCGTTATTTTCCTCAAATGAAATGCTATAGTTTGGGGTATAGTTGCATCAAACACCAAGTTTAACTTAATTTAATTAAATTATATCAAGTAATATATTTTGCAAATGATAAAATTACCCTTCACCTTTGAATTTGTAAAATTGCTAAGGGTTCGGCTCGTTGCTAAAGCTTTTGCCACCAAAAAAATTTAGAAGTATTTTTTATTGGCAAACTTGTTTATAATTCCTTGATAAAAAACAGGTTTTATTGATAGTGGTTTGATATTTTCATATTTAATTTAATAAAAGTTAACGGTGTCAGTATTAAGTGTGATATTAAAATTTTTTAAAAAAATTTAGGTGTAACTTTAAAAAATTAAAAAAATTAAATTATTTTTTTAATAACTCATTTAAAATATAGGTGATTTTCATTTAAAAAAGCCTATGTTCATGTGGTGCATCTACTGCCAAGTTCCGGCGTTTGACACCTCAAAAACGTGCACCCTTACGACCTTCCATTTTTCTGGTTATGCCTTTTGTCCCTTTCTTTTTTTTTTTTTTTTTTTTTTTTTTGGCTAACAAAGAACCCGATAAATCCGGGCTATGTAGTAATCTACACATTATAAAAGCTAGTTAAGTTAAGGGGGAATCGAACTATAGACTTTTTGGTGTAACTCATTTCTCTACTCTCTTGGATATTGTGTTTCGGGCGTCTCGCTGTGTCTTCGTGCGTCATCTTTTGTATTATAAGCTGTTGCTCTTTATCTATTGAAAAAAAATAACTTCATTCTCTTATTTGCCTTCAATTACTGAAGTAAGACCCTGATTAGTACAAGCTACAATGCTCTTGTGACTTTGTCAAACCTTTTATGTCTATGTATTGATGTGTTATTAGAGTTATTTACGTTGTTGTCCTTACATTTTAAAGATTGTTCAATTTTTTGCTTAATATTTATAATTTTATTTTTTATTTTATTCAAATTATTCTTATATTTTATTTATAATAAAATTAATTGTTTACCTTTTTAATTTTCATCTAATTTAAAATATTAAGTGGGGAGTCCTGGGGACCAATTTACTAAAAAATTAATCCTTTTTGTGTATTTGTTTTGTTTAAATCATAGTTAAATTATATAGAAAAATTTTTAAACTATCAGAGTAGTTTACCCCTAATAAATATATAAGTTGATTTAAATTAATTTATCGTCTCCTTTTTTAAATGGTCATTCTTGTTATATTCGTAATAATTAATTCCTAACTATACTATTTGTAAGGTTTTCTAAAGAAAATAAAAGACTAAATTTATCAAAAAATTAAATATTAAATTACTTATAAAGTAAGACTTTAATTTAAATAAAGTATGTTGTTATTAAAAGGAAAGGAACATACCCAGTGCCTCAAGGGCTCCCGCCTATGCAAGGTCTGGGGCAGGCGGATGTACGCAGTCTTCCCTCTTCAGGATGTTAACCTGAAGAGAGGTTGTTTCCGAGTGCCCCTAACCTGAGGGTGAGGACTTCCCAGGAGGTCACCCATTCTGGTACTACTCTCGCCCAAGCACGCTTAACTTCGGAGTTCTAATGGAATCCGGTGACGGCGTGTTGGTGCCCTCTTTGGTTATGTTGTTATTAACAAGATAGAAAATATTACTACTCTGAGTAATAATGAATTATATTATGAATTTTATAAAGTTGTATTATAATTACTATTTTTGTAATCATAATAAAATTACTTAAATAAATTTATAAATACTAAGAAACGGGTAAATATCTATATGTTGAAGATTAGAGGGAGTAAGTGAGGTTCGCATGTTATAGACCTTGAAAAGCTTGGCTTGTTTCAAGCTCAAGTCACTAGCCGAGCCAGCTTGTTTAACTTATCGAGTCAAACCCAAGCCTAACAATGCCTAATTTTCTAGACTCGCGAGCCTAAATGAATCTTATCTTAATATAGCTTGTTAGCTTAAATTTATCAAATGGAGCAAAATTTGAAACTAAATAAGCCGAACCCAAGCCTAAATAAGCCAAGCTCGAGATGATCCAAGCCTAAATTGAGCTGTGAATAAGCCAAAAAATTAAATGTATAGTTTGGAGCTCACCGAGCTAAACTCAAACTTGAAATTTCTAAACTCGGCGAGTTTCAAACCAAATCCGACCCCAGCCGAGCCTCAAGCTTGACAAGCTTGGGCCTCAACTCGACTCAAATCCACTCCCGATGGGAGAGTGAGTGTGAGTGTCCCTCGAGAGTAGGACAAAACAAGAGTCCAACTCCCAACAGGAGACATAGACCCACTTTAAGTGTCCTATTCTTTCCCTGTCCCTTTGTTTTCAAACCATTTGACAACTACAAATATGTGCAAAATGGCATGAACTTCTTCCTCTACATTAACAAAGAAAATGGAGAGCCGGAGGATAATACTAAGCTTCACCGGAGCCGCCGTGTTAGCGGCGGAGGCGTTGGACGCCGGACTCAACATCATGTCCAAAGCCGCCACCGCAACTGGACTCAGTAACTTCGTCTTCATCGTTTACTTCAATATTCTCTCTCTCCTTATCCTTCTCCCCTTCACCTTGTTCCTCCACCGGTACTCTTACACCGCTCTCTTTTTTCATTATTTAGTTGCTCATACTTATTCATAAGTTCTTTATGCTAAAGGTTCGTATACTTTATTTATTGTGTCCATTTAATTCCTGAACAATTCAAAATATGTCAATTTAGTAATTTGGTCAAATTTAAGTTAAGTTAATAACGTAATTTTGAATGAAAAAATTATATTAGATGCAAGTAACTTATTATAAATTTATGCGTTTACTCAATTTTACCGAATTTGTGGCCAAATCATTAAAATTTTATTAAAAAAGTAACATAAATTTTTTTCTAAGTACCAAATTGACACATTTTGAATTGTACAGGGGCAAAATTGATACAATTAAAAGTACAAGGAATCAATTGACACAAAGGATAAAGTACAAGGACATTTGGCGTAAATAAACCCATTCATAATATATATAGCCCTGGTAAGCAGTAAATAAATGCAGGAAGTACAAATTCATGGGAAGTACAAATTTTGGCTCTTGTTTGGTTGGCAGAAAGTATTTAAAATGCAGGAAATAACTTATTTAGATCCCCTAGATAATACTTCTTCCGTTTTTAACTATCCTTTCTAAGAAAGTTTTATTTCTCATCCTGATAACCAAACGTGTTTTACCTACTTCCTGAAAAGTTAACACAAGAATTGAATTCCCATGAAATACAACTTTTCACAGGAGTTTAATTCACGTAGCAACCAAACGACGCCATAGTCACTCGTAACCCTATTCAAGGTATGCTTCCTGATCTGCGGTTGTTATAGGATCTCAGGTTAGTAGAATAAGGTACAAGAATTAATTATACGGAATGTAATAGGTACATGTGTGTATTGTTCAGCTTTATATATAAAAATAAAGAATTATGTTAATTATAACAGTAGTAACAAAAGCATAACACATAGTTTTTTTTTTTTTGAACGGATAACATAACATAACACATAGTAAACGATGTATAATAACTATATAATAGATAATTTCAATGTTGTCTCTCTCCTCTTCCTTTTAGTCACCATCTTCTTCTTCCACGCCGGTACTCTTACTTCCTCTTAACTCTTTATTATTGTTTAGTTGTTTCATGATATGGCACAAGAATTATAAGGATCTCCTATATATATATACACACATATAAATATACACACATATGTGCATTATTCAGCTTTATGTATGAAAACTTCAGATTGCATAGTGCTTGTTAGGTGTGTTACCACTCTTTCTCTCTCTCTCTAGCGACTTCTGGCAACCAACGTCTACTAACCCCCCCACCCCCCCCCCCCTTCTCTGACACCCCCCTCTCGCTCGCTGACACCCCCCTAGTCGGCAACATCGCCGACCCACCCCACCGCCGATGATGCCACCTAGGCGGCGAAGACCTAACGCGCGCTCGCGTCGCACCACACCCGCCCATTCACACCACACGCCAGCGAACCCCACCACCACCACCTCCGACAACGAACCCCACCACCACCTCGCCTCACCCAAACACCCACCACCTCACCCACGCACTCTACACCACGCCCACCCCACAATCACCCACGCGTCACCACACCCCTGACTAGACACCTGTACCGGCACCGACACCACCTCCACCGCTACCCACACACCACTCCCCACCCCAACCCAGCCCACCACACCCCTCCACGCCCCATCACCACCACCACGCCACACCTCATCCGCCTCACCACCAACCCCTCACCACTACCATCACCATGGCCAACAACCCAAAGCCAGCGGCCCGCAACCGACAATTAAGAGCGGGCCCAGGTAAGTATTTAGCCGGATCAGAGTATTGTCACGACCCTAGCCGTGACAAGGTCAAGGGAGGCCAGCAACCGAGCCAAGACAATGCCAAGGGTCACTGCCGGGTCCGTGCCAGGGGTTGCATGTCACGGGCAAAAGTGGGTGTCAAGGACCGGGGAGGTTCAACAAGGGCCTTGTTCAGATTGCAGCCAGGGCCTTGTCATGACACCGTTGGGCAACGACTGGGGCTGAGACTAGGTACCATTGGGCAGTGTCACGACACCCGATAGTGTGAAGCACCATTCACAAGCCAAGGATGACCCGATAGTGTCAAAGGCATGTCATTCAGCCTTAATCATCACAGCCGGTCATCCAATCAACCCCCTAAGGGACGCCTCATTCTAAGAAGAGTCTAGAAGCAACTAAAAGGGCAAGAGGGACACTCCTCCAACCGTATTTCCCTCCAATATTTGAATAATTTGTCTTTTCCGCCTTAATTTAAATAGTTAGTTATTTTCCTGCCATTTATTTGAATATTTACAAGTGTATTAGCTTGAGAAGCTTCTAGAATTAGTTTACTAGATTGCTATAAATAGAAGGCATTAGTAATGTAATGGAATCATCTATCAATCTAAACAAATTAATCAAGATGTGAAAATTAATCTTTCCATCTCATCTCAAGTGTTCTTTCTATTTCTTTCTCTCACCTAAATCCTAATTCTTTTCTCATCTAAAATCTATCTCAACTTCTATATCTCATCTCAAACTCTCCACATTCTATATTTCTCAACTCAATTCATCAATTCACGTTCCAAGTCTTATCTGAAATGGAGTCACGAATCCGAGGAACGTGACAAGTATCAACAACGCACCAGCTCCAGGTTTGATCTATCCTTTATTATAGCAAGGTAGTATTTTAATCTACCATTGTTCAGTATTTTTCACTTGGTTTACTTGGTTATTTCTCCTTTCATTAGTTCGAATTGTGTGATCGTATTGACTGTGGCGGTAATCTCGTGCGTATATGCTATATTTTTGCTTCTTGTCCATGTTGATCACTTACCCGCGTTAGTCACAGCTAGTTAATGAGCGCTACCAAATATGGAACTCAGACATTGAGGCCATCTCCAAAGGGGTTGGGGAGGGGGAGGGCGAGGCAAAAGGGGATAGGGAACCTGAGACTAGGGGCACTTAATGTCGGGACGCTAACGAAGAAAAGTTTCGAGGTGGCCCAAATGATGATGAAAAGAAACATCAACATCCTTTGTCTGCAAGAGACTAAATGGGTTGGCACGAAAGCCAGGGAGGTGCTGGGGCATAAGCTCTGGTATGCGGAGAAGGTTAGAGGCAGGAATGGAGTTGGGATCATTGTGGAAAGCAGCCTCAAGGATAAAGAAGTTAGAGTATTAAGAGCTGGTGATAGGATCATAAGTATCAAGATGGTCCTAGATGGAGAAGTATTGAACGTAATCAGTGCCTACACACCTCAAACTGGACTAACTGAGCATGAGAAGGCAACATTCTGGGAGGACTTAAACACAATAATGCAAGGCATACCCCAAACTGAACAAGTGATGATTGGCGAGGATTTCAATGGGCACGTTGGCGCGACGGAGGACGGTTACGCTTCTCACCACGGAGGATTCGGTTTTGGAACCAGAAATGCAGAGGTAAAAGCCCTACTAAACTTCGCGGTTACATACGACCTAACGATGGCCAACACCTTCTTCAGAAAGCGTGAGCAACACATCATCAAGTACCAAAGCGGTGGGACAAGAACACAGATTGACTACATACTATTAAGGAAAAGGCTGCAAAGAGACTGCAGGGATTACAAGGCTACCCCGGGAGAAGACCTATCTACACAACATATGGTGTTGTGGGCAGATATAAAGGCCAAGAAGAGGGCCAAAAGAATCTGCAAACCCGTGCATATGTGTACCTGTTAGAGGGAGTTGAAGGGAGAGAAGTCTAAGGTATACAAGGAAAGAGTGGAGGCCGAGCTCGGGGAGGACCCCGAGGGAGATACTAACTAGATGTGGAACCAATTGGCCCAAAAGATGAGAGGACTGGCACGAGAAGTTCTCGGCACGTCAAAGGGAAGGGTACAAAGCAACAGAGAGTCCTGGTGGTGGGGCGAGAAGGTCCAAGAGAAGATTAAGGCGAAACGAGTTTGTTTCAAAGAGTGGGATCATAGCAGAGATGAGGATAAGCGACAGCGGTATCTTCAAGCCAAGAGAGAGGCGAAGCGAGCAGTCAGAGAAGCACAGTCAAGAGCTTATGAAGATTTCTACAAAAGGATAGAGACCCAGGAGGGTGCGAAGGACTTATATAGAATCGCCAAAGCCAGAGAAAGGAAGACTAGGGACTTCGAGAGAGTACAATGCATAAGAGGGGAAGATGGACATGTACTCGTGGACAGGCATCTAATTAAGACTAGGTGAAAAACGTATTTCCACGAGCTGTTCAACGAACAAGGAGGGATAGAGATATCCTTAGGTGATCTTCGAACATCTAAGGAGCATCAAAACCACTGTAACTGTAGGTAAATTAGCCCCGAGGAAGTCAAGGAAGCCCTAAGATCCATGGGAAGGGGTAAAGCAGTTGGCCCAGATGGCATACCCATAGAAGCCTGAAAATGCCTTGGACAGAAGGGTGTCAGTTGGCTGACTAAACTATTTACCCAAATCCTGATGGGGGAGAAGATGCCTGAGGAATGGAGGAAGAGCACATTGATTCCGATATATAAGAATAAAGGTGACATTCAGAGCTGCGCCAACTGTCGGGGTATCAAACTAATGTGCCACACTCTGAAGCTGTGGGAACGGGTCATAGAGAGGAGGTTAAGGCAACAGATAGAGGTGTCCGAGAACCAGTTTGGATTTATGCCCTGGAGATCAACAATAGAAGCCATCCACATCCTAAGGTGGACGATAGAGCTATACAGGGAGAGACAAAACGATCTTCATATGGTTTTCATTGATTTAGAGAAGGCATATGATAGAGTGCCAAGGGAGTTTTGGACAAGAAAGGCATTCCCGTACCATACATCCGAGCCATTAGAGACATGTATGAGGAGGCACAGACTATGGTGCGTACAATGGATGGGGAAACAAACGCTTTCCCCATAACAGTAGGGGTACACCAAAGGTCTGCTTTGAGCCCCTATCTGTTCATTCTGGTTATGAACGAGCTCACTAGGCACATCCAAGGATATGTACCTTGGTGCATGCTTTTTGCAGATGACATAGTACTGGTGAGGGAGTCGCGGAAAGAGATAAATGAAAAGCAGGAACTGTGGAGAGGGGTTCTAGAGTCGAAGGGTTTACGACTAAGTAGAGCCAAGACTGAGCACATGGAACTCAAGTTCGATTCCTCTACCACGCCTAGCCGGGAAGAAGTCAAGATTGCATCTGAGGCCATATCGAAGAAGGAGAGATTCAGGTACTTGGGGTCCATGATACAACACAACGGCGAAGTGGATGTGGGTGTCAGCAACCGGATTAAAGCGGGATGGCATAAGTGGAGGATGGCCTTCGCCGTACTCTGTGACAGAAAGTTCCCCTTGAAGCTAAAGGGAAGATACTATAAGACGGTTGTGAGGCCGGCTATGACGTATGGGGCGGAGAGCAGGGCGACGAAACAACAACATACACAGAAGATGAAGGGGGCGGAGATGCGAATGCTGAGGTGGATGTGCGGACACACAAAGAAGGACAGAATCAGAAACGACATCATAAGAGGCAAATTGGGTGTAGCCTCCATTGAAGATAAATTGAGGGAGCAACGTCTGAGGTGGTTCGGACATGTTAGAAGGAGATTGGACAACACACCAGTAAGGAGATGCGAACAACCCCTTACTACACTAGGCAGAAGAGGCAGAGGCAGGCAAAAGAAGAGATGGCTTGAGACGATCCGACAAGACCTCACCTATCTAAACCTTCGGGAGGAGATGGCCTTAGATAGGGCCCAATGGAGGGCTAGCATAGGGGTTTTAGATGCTCCGGTTTGAGTAGGGTAGTCCAGCTTCTAGTGCTAGGTCCTCTTAGCGCACGTAGGCCGTGCTCTGGCTCTCATGAGCTGATACTTGCTACTTGACTTCTTATCTTTATCTCTGTCTTTGTCTCTATCTCTATCTCTATCTCTTCTCATTCTCGAACTCTATCTCTATCCTTATCTCTATCTTATCTATTGATATGTTGATTCTGCATGTTGTGGCTTGCTTTGAGTCTGTGTTTTGCTCGCCGTGTGTTTTGTCATACTCATGCTTTGTTGCTTCCTGCTGCCAGGTGTTTTGCTCTTTGCTGTGGACCTACTTCTCAGGTTGGGGGGTCCTCGAAAACAGTCTCTTTTCAGGGTAGTCCCCTGAAGGGGGAAGGCTGCGTACATCTATCCCCCCAGACCCTGCTTATGCGGGAGCCCTTCGAGGCACTGGGTTTGTTGTTGACTAGTAAAAATTAAAAATAATATTAGTCACAACAGCAGTATCAGAGGATAAATAATATGATTAATGAAAAATTGAGAGTTAAAAGATAAATGTATATGAATGCTTAATTTAGGTGTAGATTGATTATGTTTAACTATCATTTACTTTTTAAATGGAAAAATTAGAAATACGGGCTATAATATGTGAATAATATGAAAATGAGTGTTTTAATGTATTATTAGTAATTGTATGTAAATGTCTTTTTTAAATAGAAAAATAATAATATGCGCTAGAATATTTGCATTATATGCAACAACAACAACAACAACATGCCCGGTGCCACAAGGACTCCCGCTTGCGCGGGGTCTGGGCGGTAGGATGTACGCAGCCTTATCCCATCAAAGTGAGACCCTGACGATAGACTATTTCCAAGGACTCCCAGCCTGATAAATGAGAGGTTGTACATGGCCTGTATAAAGAGCATGGAAATGGGGAAGTATGGAGCATGAGGGAAGCATAAAGGAGCAAGCAAGGAAGCAAAGAAGCATGTAGGGCCTAAATGCCATGCGTGTCATGTATGGTTACAGACAATTAGTCATATAAGCATATAAGCAAATACTCATGCAAGCATGTTAGTATGTAGCATGTACACACGGGCATAGCAGCAGGAGCAAAAGAAAAGCAAACACATGAAGCGTCCATAGAGTATAGGGAGAGAGGGGAGAGGGAGAGAGAGATAGTAGAGTGATAGAGCGAGAAGTGGAGAGAGAGAGGTAGAGAATATACAAAGTACTAAGCGGAAAACATACATCAGTACTACGGATGTACGAATGAGCATACAAGCAGCGCTGTGGTACTAGAACTAGTTTGCGGGAGCTCGAAGCTCCCGCTCGGTTCCATCGGTTATCCCTAAAACTACTCTCCTCTAAGCTCTAACTAGGGCCATCTCTTCGATTAGGTCAATGTAGGTGAGTTCCTGATGGATTGTCCTCGTTCAACTCTTCTTTGGCCAGCCTCTTCCTCTCTTCCCGACTATAATATGGAGGGGTGGGACTCGACCCAACTCCACTTGACCCGGCCTCTTCCTCTCTTCTCGTCTATAGAATTCTGTCCATCCAGCTCAAGAAGCAGTAATCGCCTAGCAATGCCTGCACTGATAACCGGACATACAGGCATTCTCGTGGCATCCGACTAGTGCTCGTTGTTTCTATAGGGTCAATGCTCCTGCCCCCCTTATGTCGGGCACACCTATACTAATCCTCCACTGAGCTCTATCTAGGGCCATCTCTTCACTGGTTAAGATATGTGAGGTCCTGACGAATAGTCTCCATCCAACTCTTCTTCGGCCGACCTCTCCCTCTCTTCCCATTTGTTATCTGGAGTTGTTCACATCTCCTGACATGGGCAGTGGTGGGTCTCCTCCTGACATGGGCAGTGGTGGGTCTCCTCCCAAACCACCGCAAGCGTTGCTCCCTCAACTTATCCTCTGTTGGAGCAATGCGTAATTGACTTCTTATAATGTCATTTATGATCCTATATTTCCTAGTTTGGCCACACATCCACCTCAACATCCTCATCTCCGCCACTTTTAGATTTTGCGTGTGATGGTACTTAATTGGCCAGCACTCTGCCCCGTATGACTTAGCAGGCCTCATTACCATCTTATAATATTTGCATTATATGCACTTTCAACTAAAAGAAAACTGTGTCTATTTTTATAGGAAAAAAAAGTAAGTTAATGGAGTTTCCGGGTATTAAGTCCAGACATGTAACACTTCTAAATAAATTTTAAATCTATTTTTTCACTTGTAAATAGAAATAAAAAAATTAGTACTCTAATAGAAACAAAAAATTATTAGTGCCCATCTTGAGGGCGTCTCAGTTGGTGGTGCATCCTACCCATGTAGGCATCACCCAGGGGTCAAGAGTTCGATTATCACTTATGATATACTCATAACTTATTTGCTCATGTGGATTGTGGGCTTCCTCATTGGTCGGGTTTGGCTGGGGTAACCTAGTCCCTCGTTACCCCAAAAAAAAAAAAATTATTTTTTATTTAAAGTATTATTAGAATAAAATTTTGAAGACCAAAGTGATGATAAGTAAAATAATCAATGCACCACATTACCAAACAATTTACTTGTCAATAATAGCGACATTTTACGTTATTTATGTTGTATTATTTTCCATTTTAATAAGAATAATATTATTGGCAGAACAAAATTATTATTATCAGAGTAAGATTATAGTTTTAAAAGTAATATTTAAGATTATAGTTTTAAAAGTAATATTTGTGGCTCTTTATCTGTAAGTCATGCCATTACTCTAATAATAATAATTTTTATCTTAGTAATAACAATTCTCTTTAAATACAAACTGTTGGCTTTAAAATTTATATCCTTCTTTACTGGACGTTTGTAGCCCTATTAGGATATTATTGTAACTTTTTACTATCTAAAAATATATTAATTTGTATATTTTAATTGTATCAATTAAACTTATGTATTATTATATATGTTTTAAATACTTCAAAAGTGTTTTTGTAATGGTCTTATTGTCTTTGTCAAGAATTGTCAAAAAGTTGACAGGCATATATTTACGTACAGCTTATTGATAAGATTTGGGGCAAAATTTACCATTCAATGGTGTTAAAATATTTAAATTATTGCAAATATAATATTAGCATAATCAAGTAGGAGGTTAGCATATTTTACAGAGTACACAATTATAAAACAAATGATATTATAAATTATTCTTTTTTTTTTCCTTATATATGCTACATTTTTTTTATTTTTTTTAATTGTTGGTAAAGGCAGGGGAGGGGGGTCACTGGTGGGGCTCGAACCCTGGCGCTCTCACACGGCAACCTGACGCTTTGCTACATGATTAAGTATAACGCTTGGTCAATTGCAATTCATGAGTTCGATCCCAACAGTTTGTTATTCTTAATATACAAATAATTTGAGAAAATTGAATGCGATAAACTTGTATACTATTTATGCTTCAGATTTAATGATCATTTGATAATTTTAATATTTTTTTTGGGATATATGTGTACGACTAAAATGGGACAGAAAAAGACCTCTAGAAGCGAAGCTGACATGGTCAATTCTGTTGAGATTGTTGCTGCTTGCTTTTTGTGGGTACGAATTCACCCTAATTTGTTCGTTTTTTGCTTCACTTGTAGCTTGAGCATGTCAAATTTGTCACTGAAGTAATTTTATGTTCTACTTCTTATGTCAAGTCTAATTTTGTTCCATAATGAGTCATATTTATGGAGCGAAGATTGAGCCAATTTGGACCTCAGCCCAAGTGAGAGTATTTTCCCGGGCATTAGTCCCTGTACAAATTCAAAATGTGTCAATTTAGTAAAAAGTACAAGGACCAAATTGACACAATGTGCAAAGTACATGGATCTTTGGCATAAATAACCCAAATATTTTCTCGTATTCTTTCTAAAAGATAGTGAATGGTCTTTATAATTATGTGAATGTAGGCACAACTGGCCGAATCGTGGAATCCTGTGTCTTTGTAACTTAATTTTTACAATTCTTTTATTTGATGGTTGAATTTGTGCAGCACAGTAGTGCAGATGAGTATGCTAGAAGGGGTACGATTGAGCTCACCCACGTTGGCCTCCGCCATGATAGATCTCACCCCAGCTTTTACTTTCATCATTGCCATCTTCTCCGGGTATTCTCTTATTTCAATTAGGTTTGAAACACAAATAATATATAGATCCACCTCATATCTTGTGCTGAAATTATATTAAGAGTAGAGGTTATTAAAGTTCGAATTCCTTGCCTTATGTGGTCAATAAAGTCTCGACAGCATATCAAAGAAATAATTATGTCAAAAGTTTAAGGTGATTTATGAAGGCGTATGATATGTTTTATTCTTTAATACTTTATTTTCTTCTTTGTTTTTATTCTGTTAATTTTAGGCATAATGCTAAAAACATATAGATTCTACACATAAATCGAATATTGACACAATGATAAGAACTACTAGATTACAAATGTTTAATATTGTTTAAAAATATGTTAGGTCTCTTTACTTTGCTCAATATATCAATTTATTTTTTATACTTTTAAATATGTTATTTAGACTTTTTACAATTTCTATGGCATTAATTTAATCTTTCTATAATTTATATGGTGTGAATATAGTCCAATAGTGAAAATAAGGTTAAGTTAGTGACGTAATTTTTAATCTTACAATCACTTTAGATGCAAGTAGTCTTATCATTGCTTTTGCATCCTATCATTAAAGTTACCTAATTCTGTGGAGTCGGTATTAGTTTATGTTTAATTGCTCCTAACCCATTATAAATCCATTCATTGACTCAATTTAACATCACTTGTGGTCAAACCAATAAAAATTCAATCAATAACTTATTATAAATTTTACTCTAAGACCAAATTGACACCATATGACTTGTACACGGATTAAATTGACTCAACTAAAAGTATAAGGATTAAAATAATACAAGGGGTAAATTACACTGCCCTTTGGCAGAAATAACCCTTGTTTTAATTATTTTTTCTCATGATTTTGCATGTGAATTGGGTATTGGACACTCGAATCGGTAAACTAACTAAGATTCAAATTTTGGGATACGAGGTTTTAAATTTAAACTCATCGACTTCCACTGACTCATCTTTTTTATTTACATATTTTGGTAGCAAATTGATACGGAGATTTTGGATCAATAAGTCTAAAATGCCATAAATTTAGGAATTATAGAATTTAGAGGAGAAAGAAGATAGAGATTAGGAAGATAGAGAAGAGAAATTAGGGTTAGAGGTAGACGAAGAAGAGAGAACCGAGAGAGAGGAGAGAGAAGAGAGAGAAAGATAATTCATTTCATTCAACATGCCTTCTCATACAACCTTACACCCTATTTATAGAAGGGAAGAGGTATAACTAATACTAATACTAATTTTATCTTAACTGCCTAATATTACATATATTATTATTAATATAAACTATCTATTAATAATACTATATTCATCTTGTATTAATACTTCCCCTTTATAAAGATCCTTGTCCTCAAGGATCTAGGTATTGATACCCGAATTAGTAACCCTCCGGGATCAAATATAAAAATTACAAATGCTAAATTATTTAAATACAACCTGGGGGCAAAATGGTAAAAACGAAATCCCAAACCCATATCCTCCTTCTTCTTTCTCTCAGCCGCCACCCCAAACACCTTCGAAACCCTAACCCTAACTTCGTCCACTGCTGGGGTTAGGGTTCCGGTGATACTCTGGCGACGGTGGCGGCGGCGGTGGACACGGTAAACGAGCGGCGAGTTGAGATCCTGATCGAGTTGGTAGTTGTTGATGATGTCCTCCTCCATTTCTTCCGGCTTGGGGTCGTAGATCATTTGGCAGTCGTTCCCATTGTCGACGACCTCACTGACCTCCTTTTCGATCGTATTTTGCTCAACACCGCGGGATTCTTAGTCTCGGTGGTCATCGACATCTTCCCGGCCAGCCTCTTCTTCGATTTTGTCATTTTCGCTGCCGGAGTCCTTGCTTAGAGTTTGAGGTTCCCATCTCTCGGTCAAGCCCGACCTCGACGTGTCTAGTGCCACCACGGTCAGATCTGATGGCGCCGGTGAGCTTTTCTCCTCTATCACCACCGTGGACCAGAGGGCTGTCTCCGATTCCGTCTGATTCTTGGGCGGTTCAACCTCCGGCAGTGGCACCTGAATGGACATAGCTGTCACATGATCACTCAGCTCCTTCGTCTACACAGCTATCGCCCCAAAAGCAGCTTTAATTTCGTCTCGGACCACAGCTATGGATTGGTCAAGCTTGTCCTCTACTCGCATAATTTCAGCATCCATAGAGGCTTGCATTGGTTCAGGCATTTTGTCGAACACCTGATGTGCGGGCTTGAAAAAAACAGTTGTTAACCACTTGATGAGACATGCTCGAGGCTACCAGCTGCTTGTGACGATCGATGATGATCGTGTGGTTGATCACGACCTGGGTGATGGTGGTTGATGATGAGAGATGATGATGATGAATTCCGATGGCAGTGGTGAGGAGGCGATGATGATGATAATTTTTTTTTTTTTTTTTTTTTGGAACTCCAATTCGATCCCACAGTCGAGAGGGTCGAAGCTCTGATACCAGTGATACGGAGATTTTGGATCAATAAGTCTAAAATGCCATAAATTTAGGAATTATAAAATTTGGAGGAGAAAGAAGTTAGAGATTAAGAAGATAGAGAAGAAAAATTAGGGTTAGAGGTAGAAGAAGAAGAGAGAACTGAGAGAGAGGAGAGAGAAGAGAGAGAAAGATAATTCATTTCATTCAACATGTCTTCTCATACAACCTTACTCCCTATTTATAGAAGGGAAGGGGTATAACTAATACTAATACTAATTTTATCTTAATTGCCTAATATTACCTATATTATTATTAATATAAATTATCTATTAATAATACTATATTTATCCTGTATCACAAATGGCCATAGACTTACGATATCTATAAAAATCCCCGACAGGATGGAAATAGTGAACTTGAGGATACGAAGTAGTCAGGCGAAGGCAATAGGAACGGTGATTTCGATAACAGGAGCCTTGATTGTAACGTTGTATAAGGGCTTAACAATCATATCTCCTTCATCATCATTGCTGCATCTAGATCACCACCACCGCTACGACTACTTGACATCCAATTCAAACTGGGTGGTTGGAGGATCTCTTCTCGCCGCTGCTTGTTTCGTTCTTCCTATTCTCTATATCGTCCAGGTAACTCAAGATCAATTACCAATTTAGATCCATTACGACTCTGTTTGATTCAATGGAAAACATTTTTCTTATGGTAAATTTCTCTCTATGATAAAGTATATTTTTCTTAAAGCTTTTTATCTTTACAGATAAACTGAATATTTTCGTTGTATGAATTTGTATAAGATTCATGCTTGTCCAAATTGATATTGAAAGGAAGCATATGATGTGAGCAATTCCCAGCCCATTTGCCGAAGGGAAGACAATGTCCTTCATACCTATGAAGTTATGCAAAGAAGAAACAAAACTGAGGTGGAAAAGATTTTCTATCAAAAAAAACAAAGTTTACTGTTAAAGATTCCATATGTGAGTTTAGTTAGTAAGTACCTAGATTTGTGAGAGAGAAGAGATAAATATATAAGTCTAGTGTGTTACTCTATCTAATGCCATTTGGTTTGGGATTGAATCTCACGTGAACTTATATGTTAATCTCATTTTCTACGCGTTATTAGAGCACGTGGATGATCCCGTGCTTTATGTTTGATGCACTTTGTCTATGAAAAGACGGGTGTGTATTTGAATTTGTTGCACTGCGGGCCTCAGGCCACGCCAGTGAATATTAGACCCAATTGGACGTAATTTCCATTTAGACGAAAGAAGACGAGTGGTGCATTTGAAAAACTCACATGTGAGGGCCTATGTTAAGGACTCTACATGTGACTTGGGAGTCTGGTAAGCATCTCTCGTTGGAGTTGCGAGAACGAAGAGGTCAATATATAAGTCTAGTGAGTTACGCCACCTAATGCCAATTGGTTTATAATAGAATCCCACTTGATCTTACACGTGAATCGAGGCCCGATAAAGTTTAAGACATAGATTTCTTGAAATGTCACAACAATTATTGAGTGTTGCAGCAAAATTGACACTTGCCTTTTTGCTTTAATTTTTAATTGAATTAGGCATGGATAATGAGGGACTACCCAGCGGAACTAACGGTAACATTTATATCAAGCAGCTTTGCATTGGTAATGTGTGTTGTCGTCTCTTTGATCAAAGAAACGAGCTTGGAAGCTTGGAGCTTAAGACCTAATATACAGTTGGTCGCCGTTATTTACGCGGTGAGTTTTTGTACGCATAAATTATACGTGTTATTAAAGTGTTCAACAAATATGATAAACTGTTATTGAATCATAAAAAAATCAGTCAGTTAATATCGTCCCATTGAGGGTTTTTCGGAGCATGTTTTCAATAGCTTTCCATAAAATGTGAAGGGAGATCGAGTACATATTAAGTGCAGGAGAAATCAAGAGAGAGAAATCTTATAATCCCTGTTGTCAAAAGGGATTTACAATTTAGATAAACAAAATATTAGTTTTTGGGTATTAGATGAAGGAAATAAGTTTGACCCTCGAATATTAATCTGATCACATTCTTACCTGTTCTATCTTAATTTTATCTTCAATTCACTTATAACATAAAACCTTATCCATCAAACACAAATATTTATATTTCTAATTCAAACCTAAAACTATTGTGTAGGGGATTGCAGCGGTAGTGAGAAACGTGGTGTCAATATGGGCGATAAGGAAGAAGGGACCAGTATACGTTGCGATGTTCAAGCCAGTGCAAATGGTGATCGCGGTGGTGATGTCGTACGCTTTTCTAGGTGACTCCATCCACGTGGGAAGCGTGGTAGGTGCGGTGGTGATAGCGATAGGGTTTTACACCGTGATGTGGGGAAAAGCTAATGAAGACGACATGTTTGGACCATCGACCCATGATGAAGTTCCATTACTACTCAACCAAACCTAGTAGGAATAAGGAAGTAACATACCTAGTGTCTCAAGGACTCCCGCCTATGCAGGTTCTAGGGGGAGTGGATGTAGGCAGCCTTCGCCCTTCAGGATGTTAACCTGAAGAGAGGCCGTTTCCGAGTGCCCCCAACCTGAGGGTGAGGACTTTCCAGGAAGTCACCTATCCTGATACTATTCTCGCCTAAGTACGCTTAACTTTGGAGTTCTAATGGGATCCGCTGACGGCGTGTTGGTGCCTTCTTTGGTTCAACCAAACCTAGTACTTATTAAAATTTCACCGTGTATAATGTATAATAATTTTTTTGCTGATAATTGGCAGAGTCAGGGCTAGTTAAAATCTCAAGCAACCCAGACAGTCATTTGAGACCCTCAAATTCTAGGGCCCTTAAATTATAAAGTCCTTAACCATATACCAAGTACACACCCATGAGCAAGTGATGCGCACTATAATCAAGTCAAGTTTATAGCTTGCCTTTAGGCGCTGTTCTATACTTTTTGTGCTTGTCATACAACAATAACAAACTTAGTGCCTCAAGGGCTCCCAAGTCCTGCCTACATGGGGTCTGGGTGGTGGATGTACACAGCCTTACCCCTTTAGGGTGTAACCCTGTCAAGAGGTTGTTTCCGAAGACCCCAAACCTTATAGGGTTGGCAATACGAGGACTTCTCAGGAGGTCACCCATCCTGGTACTACTTTCGCCCAAGCACGTTTAACATCGGAGATCTAATAAAATCATGTACATTAGTGCCCGGTAAATGAATTAAAAAAAGAAAAAAAGAAAAATCAGCTGTAGGTGTTACACCAAGATATCACAAAACTGGAAAATGGGCTTGACAATTTTTAATTAATAAAAAAAAAAACAGAAGTTATGGGCTTGTCTGGCATACAGACTAAGCCCAATTTCTAAAACATGGGCCGGAAATCCCCGTTAACTGGGTGTGTGTTAAGCATCCGAAAAAGATGAACCATAGTCAATCATTAGTTAGGTGTGTGTGCTTGATCTGTTTTCCACTTATTTTTTTTTTCAACTTATCAGTTTTGGTAAAATTTATACACTTAAGATCTGTACTCTTTATATTGTGATATTTGGTTGTGTAATGTAGAAAGATATTCTTTTCAAAATATAAAGTGCTCGGATATAACCTAATAATCAAGAGGCGCTAAGCGATCGATATCCACTAGAGTCATTTCCGCTCTTCCCATGAGCTATGCACACTATTTGTCCCTTATATTTTTAACTTTGTTTAAATTAGTCCTATGTCTTTTCTTTTGTTTAAATTGGTTCCTCATTTTTATAACTTTGTTTAAATTAATCTCTTATTTTTATAACTTTGTCAAAATTGATACCTCACCCTTTTCAAATTTATCAATAATTTTTTCTTTTGTTCAAA
Source organism: Simmondsia chinensis (assembly GCA_018398585.1). Classification (NCBI taxonomy): domain Eukaryota; kingdom Viridiplantae; phylum Streptophyta; class Magnoliopsida; order Caryophyllales; family Simmondsiaceae; genus Simmondsia; species Simmondsia chinensis. Next base: position 38,669,998 of record JAGTTD010000006.1, on the reverse strand, counting down.
ACGACTCTTATATTTTATTTTATAATAAAATTAGTCCCTTATTATAGTGATCAAATTAACTAAAAATTAAAAAAAATAAGGGACAAACTTATCATAATATAAAATAGTAGAAACTATTTAGAAAAAAGAGACTTAATTTGAACAAGTTTTAAAAGATGAGAAATTAATTCAAATAAAATAAAAAATATGTTAGTTTATATCTCAAATTACTTGTTTTATTTTTATATAGGGCTTCCGTGGGGTCACCGATCGATCGGGAGGGAAAGCCGATCGATCGGGTGATTTAAGGAAAGGATTCGGATTTTTGGCCGTGGAGGGGCCGATCGATCGGGACCCTCCTGATTGATCGGGAGTCGTTTATCGCCGGCCCTAATTATTTTCTATAAATAAGGGTTTAGAGTTTCGGTATTTTGTGAGAGGTTTCTCCCATACGTATCCAATCAAAGAGCGTGTGAGCCGCCATTAAGAAAAAGAGGTGACTTCGTAATTCCTCCAAGATATTCGAGTGCTACGAGAGTTCGGAGGGAGTGATTGTAATTCTTCCATATATCTCGTTCTAGGAAGTGTCGTTGTAATTCTTCCGTTCAGTTAATAAAGAATCTCCATCTCCGCCCGTGGTTTTCTCCCCTCTCGATTGTAGAGGGGTTTCCACGTAAATATTGTGTGTTCTTGTTTTGTTCTTTCTTTCTCCATATTTATTTACTTCTCGTTTTGTGTGAGTCATATTATTTGAATCGAATCAAGTTTCCAGGGTTTTTTGCTTCCGCATTAAGTTTTCCTCTACAAATTGGTATCAGAGCCCTGTTTATTTTGATTTGATAATATGACATCCGCAATTAGATTCGAAATTTAGAAGTTTGGTGGTCAAGGGAGCTTCAGTTTATGGCAGGTTCGTGTTAAGGGTCTCTTGACTCAGAATGGCTTGAAGAAAGCTTTAGATGGGAAAGAGAAGAAATCAGATAATCTTACAGAAGCACAATGGGAGGAGTTGAATGAGAAGGCGCTCACAGCAATTCAGATGTGTCTTACTGATGACGTTTTGACAGAAGTTCTGGAAGTGAAGACCGCTAAGGAGTTGCAGGAGAAATTGCAGGATATGTTCTGTTTCAAGTCTGTCTCCAACAAACTCGCAGTTAAGCGCCGGTTGTTCACGTTTCGTATGTTAGAAGGTATGTCACTTAAGAACCACGTCAGTGAATTTAATTCAATTATTCAAGATTTGAAAGAATTGGATGATGTTCCTAAGGATGAAGATCAAGCAATGTTGTTGTTATGTTCTCTCTCTACTTCATATAAGGGTTTTGTCGAAAGCATGATTTATGGGGGTAGACAAACCATATCTGTTGATGAAATTAAGAGAAACCTACTGAGTAAAGAACGAGTAGATAGGGAATTATCTAACTCTGTGTATAACTCAGGTAGTGGTTTATTTGCGAAGGGGAGAACCGAGTATGATTATAGTGGAAACAAGTCTAAGTCTATGTATTAAGACCTAACCTGTAACTACTGTCATAAGAAAGGGCACATTAAAAAAGATTATTATAAGCTTAAGAGAAAATTAGAAGCAGATAATAGGTCTGACCAGAGATCCATAGCAGCTGGTGTTGTGAATGGTGAGAATGAAGATTTTCTATTGTCCGTGTCTGAACCTCAATTCAACTTGAAAGATAGTTGGTTTTTGGATTCGGGTTGCTCCTATCATGTCTGTCCCAACCGGGATTGGTTTTCCACGTACGAGTCTGTTCGAGGTGGAGTTGCTTTGATGGGTAATGATAATCCATGCAAAGTTTTGGGTATAGGAACAATTCGTTTTAGGATGTTCGATGGCACTATCAGGGTTTTGGGCGATGTTCGTCATGTTCCTGATTTGAAGAAAAATCTCATCTTTTTGGGTACTCTTGAATCTAAAGGGTACAGGTAAACAGGTGAAGGCGGAGTTTTGAAGGTCGTTAAGGGTGCATTGACAGTTATGAAGGGTAGAAGGTCAGGTACGTTGTATGAACTTGTCGGTTCCACATTTGTTAGATCTGTTGCAGTATCTTCATCATCCTTGTTGTTGACAGAACCAGAGATCACAAATTTAGGATGTTTGAGATTGGATCGTTCAGGTGATAGGTGTCTGTCTGAGCACAGTGTAAGGGGCTCTTTGTGTGGTCAGTCCAGAGGACTGCTGGTATGTGAACAAGGGCTTTATGTGAAGCAGAAATGTTTTCTCTTCGAACAATTCCTGACGAGACGTGTCACGTTTGGTGAGTCTTCATTATTGTTATCTCCACAGAAGATGTCATCAGTTGTTTGTGATTCAGGTCAGGTGAGTAAGCCAGAGGGAGTTCAGTTCAGTAACACAGTTCAGCAGCAGGTGGCTATTTCAGTTGATGTGTCAAGAGCCAATTCAGAGAAGAAGATTGGCATTGCTGATAACCTCTCAGATAAGTTCACTCATTTTCTACCTAACAAGAGGTTCAAGCTTCGCACGGTTAGGTTTCGTACTTCGTTGTGTTAACCCCATGTGTGGGGGTTTAGTGGAGAAGGTGGAGGAAATTCTTTTATGTATGTAATTTGAGCCAAGGTGGAGATTTGTTAGATTATTTCTCAAATTACTTGTTTTATTTTTATATAGGGCTTCCGTGGGGTCACCGATCGATCGGGAGGGAAAGCCGATCGATCGGGTGATTTAAGGAAAGGATTCGGATTTTTGGCAGTGGAGGGGCCGATCGATCGGGACCCTCCCGATCGATCGGGAGTCGTTTTCTACCGGCCCTAATTATTTTCTATAAATAAGGGTTTAGGGTTTCGGTATTTTGTGAGAGGTTTCTCCCATACGTATCCAATCAAAGAGCGTGTGAGCCGCCAATAAGAAAAAGAGGTGACTTCGTAATTCCTCCAAGATATTCGAGTACTACGAGAATTCAGAGGGAGTGATTGTAATTCTTCCATATATCTCGTTCTGGGAAGTGTCGTTGTAATTCTTCCATTCAGTTAATAAAGAATCTCTATCTCCGCCCGTGGTTTTCTCCCCTCTCGATTGTAGAGGGGTTTCCACGTAAATATTGTGTGTTCTTGTTTTATTTTTTCTTTCTCCATATTTATTTACTTCTCGTTTTACGTGAGTCATATTATTTGAATCGAATCAAGTTTCTAGAATTTTTTGCTTCCGCATTAAGTTTTCCTCTACAAAATAAGAGACTAATTTTAACGAACTTAAAAACACGAGGACCGGTGGTCTAAGTAACTCCTCTTCCCACTTCACCAATGTGAAACAGTCCACTTTCGTTTTCGTTTCTAATCAACGCATTTGCCGCCTTCATTCTCTTTCACTCCTTCATCCTTCACAGGTCTCTCTCTCTCTCTCTCCCCCTCTCTCCCCTCTCGATTTCAAGAATTTCTGATTAATTTCTAGAGTTATTTATATAATGCTGTCTTGTATGTATGCATTTCATTCTCTGTTAGTAAAATTTGCGTATAATACACGTTTTAGATGCTTATTCGTACTTCCTGTATTGAAAAAAAAGTGTTTATGTATAATTGCTAATAATATGCTAAAATATACATTTTTCTTGATACTATCTGTATAATCACGTATAACACATCTGTATTTTTTCATTTGAAAAGTAGGAGATAATTGAAAATACTTAATATGTACAGGTAAATTAAATATCTGAATTCTATATTTGCTAAATATGACACTTTAATTCTCAAGTTGTTGACTGTATCATGTTATTTAGTGTATAGTATATTGTGACTAACATTATTCTTTACTTTATAAGTCAATGAATTTTGGACCAATGTTTTCATATAAATAGCCAAATAATACACGTATGTAAAGGTGTGAATGATTTTATATTCTAAGTTTGGCTATTTATACATGAATGCTTATTAGACTTAAAGCGTGGATTTTGCACAAGTACATCTCATACCTTATGCTTCAATTATCTTAATATTGAAGGTAGGGGTTATTAGGATTTGAACTCGTGACCTCTTGATCACAAGGCTTTGATACCATTTCAAGGAACCGACAATAACAACAACAACAAACCTAGCGTCTCAAGAGCTCCCGCATATGCAAGGTCTGGGAGGGGTAGGATGTACGCAGCTTACCCCTTCAGGGTGCTACCCTAAAAGAAGGGTTTGTCCGAGAATCCCGACCTGAGAAGCATAAAAGCTTCAGCTGATAGGGGAAAGCTCATGAATGATTTTATATTAACAGTATTAGATCCTATGTAATTTTCATACCGTATTTTACTAACATAGATTTCAACTAAATCTGAGGCTTACCCTTTCTGACGAGAAATTATTAGGTGATCTGGGGTTATCATGCACCCTATGTAGAAAAGAGAGAATTTATAAAAAGAAGAGAGAATAGTAAGAGAGAAATCCACGTAGGGTGCATTTTCGTCCTATTATGGAGAGTGGTCAAATGTAACGCATGTGATAAAAGCTGTGAATTTGTCCATTAATATGACAATTAACTGTATATGCTTTGGATTGCCAGGAAAGACTTATAATACGAGAAGGATGGAGCTAACATAATTAATGTACTAACTTGATTGACTTGATAATGTAGAAGGTACTTATTTTCGGGTGAATTCTCTAAACAGCGAGCTGTGCTATAGTTTAGATGGGATTCTGGTGACCTATAGACCCAAGAACCAAACAATTGAAGACCAACTGAGAGGTTGGGACCTTAGAAAGTCTGACGCTCAAAGTCATGCTTATTTTAAAAAGAGAAACTGAACTCGAGAGAGAGTCTAGAACCCTTTCGGGCCAAGTTGCACTTTTTTTAAAAGATTGGTAACCACAACTTCCCTAGTGAGGATCGAACTTGAGTGGTGTGGTTAGCCAATAAAAATGTATACTAAACAAGGCTTTGAATCATAATGTTTGAGGCCTAACTTTGAGCTGATGTTTATGAAAGCATCGCCAACTAACCTAAGAAGGCAGTTTTCCTTCAAAAGGAATTCAACTTGTTAGGACCGCTCACAACATTGGAATCCCAAGTCGGATTAGCGCACACAAACAAAGGGGATTGAAGAGAAAAGTAGGACAATGGAATTTACGTGATTCGACCGAAGCCTACGTCCGCGATGAGGAGCATGGCAATGTTACTGTTTTGATAATAATACAGGAGATAATTTCAGTCGTTCACATAACTCACAAAACCCTAATGTCTATATATAGCCACACATTAACCCTAATGCGTGAGGGGCTTAAATCGGATTGGCCTAATTCTCTACATCACAAAAAAAAGGCCCAGTAAAACGAAGCTCTAAACATAAGCCTAACAAAGCCAACATAAGGTCCTTCACTGCCTCATTTTCAGGGTACCAAAAAAAACGCCTATTATTTTTCTGTATATAGCTGAACACTGAATGCAACATATTGGCTTCATGATTTCTGACATCTAATACATTCTTTTGAATGTATGAAAATAGGATGTAGATAGATTGGAGAGGCTTGACCTGCATAGTTAATTTGTTGGGGACAATAGTATCAATCAGTAGGGCATTTGTTGGGACTCTTTATCAGATGCGTTGGCTTTTATCTGTACTCTCAACAATGAACTCGGATCAGAAAAATTTTCTCCAACAACAATCAAAATGGGTTTTTGGAGAATTCCTTTTCCACTGTTTATTCTGTCTTGGGCTCATGCTGGCCAATTGTTCAAGTATCTTCTTTAAAACCTCTATCATGAAAGCAGATACTGAATTGAATCAAATGTGATTCATGCTGCTTCTTACTTGCAGGCGTTAGTCCTTAAGAAATGCCCAACCAAGCTTATTGTCGTCTTTTTAACTGCTTCTTGGTGGCCATTCAATCTGGATTAGTCACTATGGTTGTGGAAAAAGACCTTAGCGCTTGAAGCTTAAAGCCTAAACTGAGATGTTGCAGTTCTGTACTCTTTAAGTTGAAGATTATTTCTCAATTATCAAGTAGCTAGCCTTGTCAGTTCGCTCTTCATCTATCCTAGTGATAGAGATTAAGCGCCCATGTGCCTAGTTGAAAGGGTTCCTAGGCATCCTTGTGCCTGAGATGATAGTTGAACAACCTTGTACCCAACCAACTAAGTATTATTGTACTTACCTTTAAGAAGGCTTGTGCTTGATAAATGGAAATAAATTGATTTTTATTCAAACAGTATAAGGATCTACCTTTAGGCTTTGCTTACATAGGTATTTATAGAAAGAAACTGGAATCTAAGTGAAATTCAAATTCTTAGTAAATATCCTAGATCTTAATCTTGATTCTTTATCCTTGATCTCCATTACATAAGTTTCCTTCTTTTTTTTGGGTAAATGGGGTGTCTAGGCCAACTTAGGCCCTCCTCAACTACTGCATGGGTTACACTTACATTTCACTTAGAAGTTTCCCTATATACAACAGGACAAGTTGGGGCCAACAAACCACCAACTTGGTGACTCCAAGTAGTTGTTTGCACATAATGGTAGCATTCGAACCTAATGCTTTATGAGGCGTGAAGTCCAAGTGCATTACCACTAGTGCCAATCTCAGACCTAAAACTTCATCGTTCATTCTTCACTCCCTAGTTAATTGTAATTGTGTATAGCCCCTGCATTCAATCAAACGCACACTATCTCAAGTTTAGGATAAATTTCCAACCGGGTTTATGCATTTCCTCTGAAAGTTAAGACCATTGAATTTGTCCTTGATGTACACAGTATCTGAATTGGCTCTTAAAGTTGGTGATTCTACCTGATGCCTGAAAAAGAAAGGGCCTGTTCTATGTTAAGCCATTGGGAATTGCCATAGCTGTTGCTGTAGATGTCTTTTTTGGTGGAACTTTGTATCTTGGAAGGTAATTTTCCTCTTGTTAAAAACTTCACATGTGAATATAGTTAAAATGTCTTACATTGGAGTTGTGAGAGAAAAGCAATCGGCATATAAGCATAGTAAGCTATTCCACCTAATGCCAATTAATTATAGGATGAAACCTCACTCGGTTTTATACGTGGACCTCATATATATGCCAACATCATGACTTTGACCCCTATAGATAAATTACTCATCCTTCATATGTGTAGTGAAGGATTTCATTGATCCTGAATTTTCGCCCCTTGCAATGTAGTATATTACATAATTGATTTTCATTAATTCTGAATATAGTATATTAAAAAAAGATAATGCAATATCATCTTATTTGTAATTAACCTACCTTAACTTTGTGCGATAATGCAATATCCCTGCAGATTTTCAGCGACTTTCAGACACTATATTGACCTTGCTATGTCCAGCAGGGGTATCTCATTTTCATCCCAAAAAGGAACTTCGTTAGGATAGACAAATCGTGAAAAGACAATAACGAAAATGGGTATTTGAAAGGTAACTCTTTGTCAACTCCCCCCCCCCCCCCCCCCCCCCCCCCAAAAAAAAAAAAAACCCAAAAAAAACCCAAAAAAAAAAAAAAAAGAGGAGAGGAGCATAGAAAAAGAAAAGGGCAGTTGACATTGTGTTTGATCACTTCCACTTATGCTGATAAGACTGTGACTTGAATTGAAGAATGCACTTACCCGTTATGAAAAAAAATCAACATATTAGTCCAGTGATTACTTCAAGGTTCATCTTCGATAGATTCTCACTTGAGCTTATATGTAGACCTTATATGTCAGCTTCTTGGGTTGGACTTGAGTCTAAAGGTGATCTTACATTATCAAAATCAAATGTATCTGGCTTCACAACCCCCCACCCCCAAACCAAGATGTATATCAGCGATTTTATGCTCATTTTGTGATAGAATTTTGATATTTTAGTCTGTCATATTCAAGATTACAGTGATGTTCATGTTCTGATATGGTCAAGAAGATTAATGTCACTTTCTTCTTTCAAGTATCGAAGTCAAAACATTCTGATCTACTGTGTGATAAGACTTTCTTAATTGTCAGTAAGTCCCATTCAGACATGTTCAAAATGCATTGAGAATCATAAAAATATAGAAATATTCATAAAAAGCAACTGTATTGCTTCTAGGGGGCATAAAGGCCTGTATTCTGGAGTAAACTTTTGGCCCTTTTGAAATAGTCCAAAAGGATATGGTAATGGCCTTGCTTCTATACGGCGCATCTGCAAGGGAGGAGGCAACAGCAAAATCCTTTTCGCTTTCTGAAGTCTATGTTATGTCTCATATTCTTTTTATACATTCCTTTGTCAATGTCATATCTTATCCAACGTTTTGCAGTTTTCTGTGGACTATTCAGACAGTAACATGTGCAAATGATTATATTTGTGGTGTTATCAGGATGTTATAGAATGTAATTTAGTATGATATATGAAATAAAAGCAACATTGTATAATGTAATGGACATTACATGACAACTCTTAAATTATCTGTTGTGTTACATGATTGCAGCAGCGGAATCCTACTTGTGCAAATTAGGAACTGCAACCGTGATGCAACCATGAATTGTGATTTGTTTTCAGCTTCCTTTTTCTGACAGAAAGTATTTTCTATCACAATTGTATTATGCATAACTTCATAAGACAGCTATACATAACTTCATAAGACAACTATATGGAAATGTTTTTCTCCACTGAGGGGAAATTGACTCCCCCTCTACAAAAGAGGAAACATTTTTCTTCATGGAGGAAAAAACGTATTCCATGATTATCTCACGTCATATATCTCACTTCAATTTCAATTCGATCCAACATTAACTTCATACAAATTTATAAAATGAAACCATAGTCTTTAGCCAAAAAGATAAAAATTCTTAAGAAAAGTATGCTTTTTATAGAAAATATTTTGCAAAGAAAAACTTTTTGTAAAGAAAATGTTTTCCTTTGGAACCAAACAAAGCCTTCATCCATGCTAACGACAATATCAGCCCTTTTGCACTAGTTGTCGTGGTTATATGGATCAAAGTACTCTGTTATGTTGGTAACCCATACGTTCCTTAAGTTTTAAGGTAACGGGGTCTTTTTCTAGGCAACCTAACCGTGTCGTTTTCAGTTTCTCTCTTGACATCTCTCTTTCCCATCAATTCAATTCTACTCACATATAGGAGCTTCTTAGTTTCCTCCTCGCATGCCCGAATCATGACTTACACGTCTCCCTCGTCTTATCCTTAATATGTGCCACCATCTTCGTGATGTTAGGGACTCCATTTCCGAGTCTAGTAATAAACCTCAAGTTAGAGTTATGAGAAAGAAGAGATCAACATATAATCCGAATGAGTTACTTGACGTATCACCAATTATTTTTGGGATGGAAGGTCATTTTGACTTAATGTGGACCTCACCTGCCAACTTTTTTTTGGCAATTGGGTTGAGGGATATAAGAGTAAAGAAAGATCAATGGTTTACCTTTGTTTGGCAATTGGGTAAAAGGATAAGGGTAAAGAGAGATTCGCAGGAATAAAATTACCGAAAAGTTTTTAAAATTTTAACTTACAACTTTATCCTCCTTTTATCTTGTCCTTCTTTGCCCTCTTTCACCCAGTTGACAAAGAGGGAGGGTTACGGTTTACTAGTGAAATTTAAGCACAATGCACTTATTTCCGATCTTACTTTTCTTGTGTGCTCAAACATCATTCACAACATCATTTTCTCTGCACTCATTTTCCCTTTTCTTTGTACATGTTGACACTTAGTTGCCAAACATTCAACTTTGGTGAAAATTATAAAATACTAAAATATTTACAATTATTGCTGTTGCTGCTATGCTCAAAATCAGAGGGCTTGAAGAAGTCCAATGGGGAAAATTATGTGATGACCATGAATGTTTCAAGATAAAGAAGTTGAACTGGCGCATGGAAGGCACGTTTGCTGCAAATGCAGATATGTTTCTTCTAAATAACCCTTAAGACTTATTTGTGTGTTTTATGGGCAGAGTAATGTTATATCTCTTTTATTTGTTTATAGATGATTCACTATGCAAAATGATAGTAATTATTTTCTTTTGTTTGTATGAATTAGATCAGGGCCATTTATCTAATATATTAGCGATTTTGTGTTTTCTTTTCTGAATCATTTGTCAATATTCTATATTTTAGGGAATTTATCATTTAGATCTTGAGTCTTATCTTTTATCATTTAGGTACCTTGACGTTTTAAACGTTTTAAAGTATACAAGGTACTTTCAGCCTTTAAAATATAATTTGTTTCCTAGGTACACTCTATGGGAATCTCGTGGATTTTTGCTGGAAAATGTCAATGCGGCACAATTTCGGCTATGTATAGGTATTTTTCACCAAAATCTGATGAAGTTGTTGGAATTCATGCAAATTTTGCCAAAAACTGTTGATATGGCACATGTGCTAGACAATAAATAGGTATTTAAGCTGCATTTGATGAATAGTTTTTGAGAAACCTTTTTCTTTTTTGAAAAATGTTAACATGATATATTACACTAATCATGTGTAATATAGGCATTTGTCCATGAACATGTGCCTATTTTTAATAGAAGTTGAATCTAATTTTGATGGAGGCTATCTAGGTGTTAAAATTTTAGAACTTTAGGATACTTCAAGTTATATATTGAAATGTCAGAGCATGTAGGTCGTAAATGCACAAATGTGGTATTTGAGTGATAAGTTTCCTTCGCTCTTGTAATAAGTCTGATACCTAGTATTAGTATAGCATAGAGAAAAGATAAACAATTGTTGGGATCATCGTGCCATCTCCCCCTATTTTCATACGGTAAGGAGGTACAACAATGTTTAGGAGACAGGTAATCTAACCATTATACCAAACCTAATTGCCAACCCTTTTGCAATTAATTTCATGCATCCTGGAATCAAGAAAACAACTCCGATGTGAGATTCTTACTAGACTCGCATGTAAAAACATTTACAGTTGGCGTTATTGACCCCTTTCTTTCTTCTTCTAGCACTTAGCTATGATTAGAGACCACAAGGCAATAAATACGCATCCCATATATGTATGGTATTCAGATCCGTATTATACCCAACCCAAATTCATACATAAATCCTGTTAAAAAAAAAATTTCATACATTAATCCATAATCTATGGGCTGAACTAATCACACATGCACCTGATTGATTTACATCGAAGAACAATAAAAAATTGATTGACTGTGCAAATAAAAACTCAGTAAATAAATGACAGATGTATGATACCGGACCGCATACTGATGTGTAGCATCATGACGGGCAGAAAAAATACTGAAGCCAAACAAGTCACCAACTAATGACCGGTGGAATCATATTTAAATTTATATGAATCTTGGTGGGTCTTTCTTCATTTTAAGCCACATATCCTCTCCAATTTCATTCACCTCTTCAAGAAGAACTCTTTTTTTAATTATTGTTATCATTAGCATCAGGGTAGCCCCCTGAAGGGGGAAGACTGCGTACATCTACTCCCCCAGACCCTGCTTAGGCGGGAGCCCTTGGAGGCACTGGGTTTGTTGTTGTTGTTGTATTAGCATCAGCCTCAGCCTCTTGTCTTCTTCTTTTTCATCATCATTATCCGAGGCATTAATCTTGCTATATAGTACTATAATAATAATCTTTGTTGCTCTAGCTTTTCGTTCTATCCTAAAGTACTTGTACTTGGGTTTTATATAGTAGTGATTCGGTAAGGTATTTTAGAATGTTCGAGTCAAAACTGAAAGCTAAAAGATTTTGATATGCATTTGTACTTGATCCTTCACTTCGAGTTTGAGTAACATAGGGTCTGTTTGGCATGATTCTCTATTTGCAGTTTATAGTTTTTGAAAAAATAAATATTAGGGGTCCATTTGTTATAGTTCAAAAATTATTGTTTCTGTTTTTTTTAAACAAGAACAATCTTATTCGGTTATTGCGATTTATAGTTCCGTAGTTCTAGTGGATTTTAAGAAAATGTAAACATTATTTTGAAAAATTGAAAAAAAAGTGTTTTTAAAATGTCATATTCAATTTTTGCTCTTGCACTAAGCGTTTATTGCCAAAGCAAAATCGTAGTTTCTAAGACAATTTTATGACTCTTGTTGTTTGTAACCGCATTATTGCTCTGTCAATAATAACTCCCTTATTGTTTACGCATTAACGGACAAATGAGGAGATGACAGATGAGGAAGTTTCTAATATTTTTCGTCCTAAAAATAATTAGTGGGGGGCGCAAACATCAGCAAATGGGGTCAAAATAACAACAAAGAATGCTGTGTCAGCACTTTATTTTTCTTGTTATTTCATATTCCCGAGCAGCTTCATCACCTTTCTTAAGTAGCTGCATGCTCCCATGAAGGGTTACCCCAAACCCCCCTTCATTTATTTCTCTCTCTTGTTCTCTCACTTATATATAATGGCTCAGCCTCGAAACCCTTCACACACACACAGAGGAAAACGAGTTGTATATAGAGAAATATTGTTTGTGTGTTTGTGTTTGTGTGTGCGTGTGTGATAAGCAGAAATGCAGGAGTGGGTGTTTGGAAAGGATGAGATGTTGGACGAGGTGGTGCCGTTTGTGGCGATGGTGTTAATGGAAGGGTGCACCATTGCCTTGACCATAACAGCTAAATCTGCTATGGAATTAGGGATGAATCAGTTTGTTTTTGTCACATATTCTAATGCTCTTTCCTCTCTACTCCTCCTCCCTTACTCTAGTGTCTTCCATCGCGAAAGGTGTGTGTCCTATATACATGGCAAAACCGCCCTTTGCTAATTATTTTAGCGCCTATCTGATATCTTTTTTGTTTGCAGCTTTAGGTTTTTAGAATAGACAACTGGATATTTCCCGTTTTCAGTTTTTATTCAAACTTAACTAGAAAGAATTATTTCCGTTATATAGGTTTAAGTTTCTAAAAGGCCAAAAATCTAAAAACTGATAAAGATACAAAAGATTCCCTTGGTGTTACAATTGGTCTCTTGACTTCAGTATTTGAAAATATTACACTGAAAATGATGACGGTCTGATATATGCTTGCTGTTGGGGGAGTGCAGGATGAGACAAATTTTCAACTTCAAACTCCTCTCACGATTTTTCATCCTTGGTCTTTTTGGGTATGTCCTCTTTTTCTGTCATTCTTTCTTTTCCTTCGGAAAACATTGCATTGAGAATGACAATTGTATAGATAAACGACAGTAAAACAACTTTACAGTTAAACGTGCTTAAATAAGAAGAGTATACGATAAAATATGATTTCTTCAAGCCATCTCTTCCATCTAGGACATTACTTCACATTGTGTAACGGGTTTGATGCGTATCTATAACATAATAACTTTCATTTGATCTACCTTTTTCCTATTGCATGCCTATCACAAACATGCATTTTTTCAAAACAAACAAGACAGTTGAGTGGTAGACACGTATTCATTATAAGAAGTCGCTACACTTATTACTTTTTGTTCATAACAAAGGGGGAGAGAGTTTGATGTTTACTCATGTGTGATATATATTAGGTTACATATGAAATTTATTTTTTCTGAACAAAAATGAATGCAGGGTAACATTAGCACAGAATGTAGCACTGACAGGTCTGCATTATAGCTCCCCAGTAGTGGTGTGTGCAATGGGCCTTCTTCTTCCTACCTTTCAATTCTTTCTTGCCCTTCTCCTCCGGTATGTCTGTCTTTCTACGTGCCTCCACTTTCTCTCCATCTTTGTAATATAAAAATTATACATATTCTAAGAATTTTTTATCATATTATATATACTAAGCGGGTTGATACTCAACCTGACTTTTAAACTACAACTATCCCTTATATATATATTTTTTTTTTGCCCTAATCAAGTATTACTATAGATCAGATAGATAGTTACTATTTTAGTATAAGATAGATAGTTACTGTTTTAGTATGGGGTTCTTTGATAAGAAGAGTCATATTCAATCTCTATTTTCCCTTTTTATGTGATGCTTGAACATTATGACTATGAGACTATGTCCTTTTTTCACTCCATCAGTGCTATGTGGGACGTAGTTATAGATTTGTCCCTATATGTGCGGGCACATGGGACCGTTAGTGTCAACATTTACTCGATTGTTACTTGTTACTTGGACAGATAGATCTCCTACTCGGATAATTCAGGTTAGAGTCCATTCATCATTTTGGTCTTCTTACGGAGCTTAAATTCTCTTTATTTTAACCGATAGGACTCCATTTGAGTCTCATTTATTCGCTGAGGACTTACCCAACATCTTTTAAAGAATAATATTAAGAGAGAAAGAGTATAAAAAAAGTTAAGGAGAAAATATCCTCAAAATTACAATCAAGCTAATGGCATAAGCCCTCCAATCCTTCTATAAATCAGCAAAAATCTATGTCAGCGAAGCCTTCAAAACTCTTCGTCTAAAGAGCCTCTAAGAATATACCTTTTTCCCATAGGAAATTAGCTCGTGTATATCAGTTCCTAAAAGTACTTGCATTCCTATAGCAAACTTGACCGTAGAGAAGACCTTACTGACATTAATCTGGGTAGTTGTATTAACAATTGCATACACTGAGGAAATTGTTAACGTACATATATTATTCATATAATTTGATGCATGTCTTAGTCAGGTTTAGATGCACAAAAGTAAGTGGTTGGTAAGTCAATTTTAATTGAAAAACCAAGTCACTAAAAGAAAAATGGGCCATAAAAATCTTACATACTTAGCTTATATTATACAATATTGCATAGTGGACCTTATTGATTTTGAGATTTTGGGTAACTCCCCTTTATTGGCCCTCACTAGTTTTAAATCTTCAACGTGGAATGTTCTCGAGTATTTGTAGACTTTATAAACCAATAAAACTAACTTATTTGACGTAGTTATACTGTAAAAAATTTTTTTAAAGTATATATTTTTCTTAGAATTAAATTTTTTTGAATCATGAGTTAGTATTTTTGTTATTTTAATTCTAATTCTAATTTTGTTTTAAATGAGATACCATATTTTTCTAAGTAAAATTATAAAATTTGCTTTAATTTAGAAACGTTTTTGTGTATGGGCTACGCTAGGCAGAAGAGGAAGAGGCAGGCCAACGAAGAGATGGCTAGAGACGATCCGCCAAGACCTCACTCACCTAAACCTTCGGGAGGAGGTGGCCTTAGATAGAGCCTAATAGAGGGCTAGCATAGGGGTGGCAGACGTAGCGGTTGGAGTAGGGTAATCTAGCTTATTAGTGCTAGGCCTTTGGCTTCCTCTTTAGCACACTTATGTGCGTACTGGCTCCCCTGGTTCACTACTTGCCTACTTGCTATTTGATATCTGTTTATCGAAAATCGGTATTCTACCTACCTATTACTTGTCTAGTTGCCTAATGTTTGGCTTGCTTTGAGTTGGTCTGTTTTGCTCACCCTATGTTTCGCACTGCTCATGCTTTGTTGCTTTCCTGCTAACAAGCACCCATGGTTATGCTGCTGACAAGCGTCTCAAGTTGGGGGTCCTAGGAAATAGCCTCCCTTCCGGGTAGCTCCCGGAAGGGGGAAGACTGCTTACATCTGCCCCCCGACCCTGCTTACGCGGGAGCCCTTTGTGACACTGGGATTGTTGTTGTTGTTTTGTGTATGGGCCAAACACTCCCAAAAGGGGTACATTTCCCGAATAGCACAAACATTTTAATTTTCAATCTAACATGCGAAAATGCAAAATGCCAAAAGTAGCACGTTTTGACTTTGATCAATGGGTCTTATATCCACTTTATAAAATCGAATGTCCAAAATATGATTAAGGGATAAACCACACAACCAAAATAAGTATCATAAAGAAACATAGCACACATATTTTAAGTGGAAAACCCCTCCATATATAGACAAAAACCACGAGCAAAAAAGAAAAAAAGAAATCTACTATTAACAAAGAGATTTACAAGATTTCTCTCTCTGTGCCATATCTCACATACATTTGATCTCCCTCTGTATTTTGTGAAACTGCTAAAAACGTGCCCCTCGAACCCCAATGTCCTCCTTATAACTCTTTATAGATATATGCTAATTGATCATAATGAACTTGTTCCCTCTCTCTACCAAAAACCTCCCTTTTTTGGGGGCCATATCATGCCCACTCAAACAACACCCGGGTCATCCAAATAGGCTGCAACTAAGAATTCAAAATAATACTTAACAATAGTGTTTGTTATATTATAAAACTATTCTTAGATACCCACCCTCAATTTAAACTTTCGAAAAGTTGGACGGTATCAGAGTCTTGTTGACAAGAGTTCATGATTTCAAATCGCAACAACCCTCACTTTCAATATTAATGTAAGATGACAATGTGTAATATTCATGCTTCAAACACAACGTGCATTTGCGCAAGGGGTTAAGTGTTAGTATATAAGATCATTCGTAGACTTCCACCCACAGATCTATACTTTTGCGATAGCTGGTTATTAACAGGGTTACTTAAAACCATATTATTTAATGTTTAATATATGAATATGAAACAGGAAGACAAGTTTGGATTGGGGAAGGCCTAGCAGCAAGATCAAGTTAGTGGCAACTTTGGTGTCCATAGTGGGAGCCACAATCGTGGCCATCTATGAAGGCCCTTCCATCATCCAACGGTCCTTATTTCATCCCCGCTTGCTTCTTGGAACGACGTCGTCTCCCCTTCTTGTCTTCGTCTCCACCACTCAGCATTGGGTTTTTGGTAGCGTTTTGCTCGCCTGTGCTACCTTCTCCCTTGCTGTTTGGGGCATAATCCAGGTACAATTTTTGCTATATATATGCAAAAAGTTTACAAGTCACGAGAAAAATGCTACAAAAATGTCACGAGAAAGAGGGTGGTTAGGAACAAGTTGGTCGCCCTATTCGTGGCATTTTCGTGTGCCCCCTCTCTTGACATGTAGCAATACTCGTATAACCTTCACCCACAATAACTTGCGTTTATAAAGAAGTAAAAGAAAACTAACAAGGAAAAAAAAAAATATTATACGAGATTTATATAATTTGACCAATTCTACCTATTAAATAATTTAGATATAGGCAACCCAAAAACTAGTTACAAGTTTGTCATATATACATATATAGGTGTAAGATCCCGTACATATACAATATATAGATACTATACATGATAAGTGCATTATATTATACATTAGAGTCCTAGGGAGTGTAAAACTATCCACAAAAAAGTTCTTATCTAAATAATACATATTTCCATAGAGTTGCATAGATTTTTACTCTCTTTTTCCAACTCGCACAAAATCCTAGACGGGTATTTATAACAATGCACAAATCTTAATGTACATAAAATCCCAGGGAAAAAATTGGGCCAAATTTAGGCCAAATTCGGTCCAAACTTTTCCTGTGGCGCCACCCACAGGGCCCCATAAGGCATGTTTATAGGCACCGGTTAATTCATGATTGCTGCAGATGAAGCCAATCTGTTCCACAAACATAAAACCTTTATAAAATAAAATTAGACTCCATGCAAAAAGTTCGACATTATACGCAATATTAACGCTATTTTTTGCAAAAACATATGGTAATTTTTGTGATAATGAAAAACAGGTAGCGACGTTCAAGAAATTTCCAGACATGATGGTGATAGTGACGGGGTTTACAGTGTTTGGGACTCTTCAGACTGCAATTGTTGATCTGATTGCTGAGAGAGACTTGAGTGCTTGGCGGTTGCACCTCGACTTAGAGCTTGCCATTATTGTCCTAACTGTATGCCCTCTTTTGTAGCTACTATAACCTATTCCGAAGCGTTCTAAAATGTTTGGATCCAAAACTACTTTAATTTGTAGTCCTAAATGAGGTTAAATGAATCTTAAATAGTCCTATTTTTACTAATATCAGTTTATACGTAGATTTCTATGTTATAGATATACATACTTGGTTGTACCGTATCATATATATATATATATATATATATAAAGTGTGTATGTTGTCACACTCCCTTCCTGCATTGTGTTTTCAAAAACTTCATGTCGAACTGGCTCCTATTTCAATCCGTGCTGGACGGATCATGAACTTTACACAGGCAATTTTAGAACTACTGTAACATGCCCATTTATGCAATTTTTGAACTAATTTTACGTGACAAAATGTATGAAATAGGCTATATTTGGGACACTAGTGAGAAGCAGAGTGCAAGCATGGTGCATGAGCATGAAGGGCCCCGTGTATGTGTCTCTTTTCAAGCCATTTGGCATCTTTTGGGCTTGTCTTATTGGCCTTAGCTTGTTTGGCAGTAGTCTTCACTATGGCAGGTAATTTTGTATGTCTGTTTGATCGTGTTATTTTTAATAAAAATTTTATTAAAGAAAAAGTATGTTTTTTTATTGAATTTTTTCTGAGTGTTTGACTCACAAATAACGCAAGAATTTGGGTGGTGGGATTACAGTGTGATGGGGACAATGGTAGTGGGAATGGGGTATTACGCGCAATTGTGGGGATCGACCAAAGCAGACGAAGAGAAAAAAGATCCTGATTACGATGATAAAGATGATTGCAATTCAACCACTCGGGATTATTCTTCTGACCTTCATTCCCCCCTCTTATTGCCGGAAGACGAACGTGTATGAAAAATATTTACGACTGTCCAAATGCTTACAAATATATGTCCATTCAAACTGTACAGGTAAGCTTTTAAAAAAGTACTTAATTTGATATTAATTCTCACAAATTAATATTTTGTTTTATTATTAAATATTTGGGTCTTGTATCAAATGTTAATAGTTGCATTTTCTCTTAAATTCTTTATTATAGGTAGCTATAAAAGAGGTTGATTTTAATTTTTGTTATTTCCATTTGGGTGTTGCAATTTGCAGGTATAATTTTATGAAGTCAGAGGATATGGAAGAATATTGGTGGAATTAATATGTGCAGAAATGTGCTTGATCAAAAAAAAAAAAAAAAAAATTGTGCAGAAATTGTGTATGTTTCGACATTTTGTACAGAGAAATATCTGCAGTTTATTAGCTGCCTGTAGATTTTTTTTTTTTTTTTTTTTTTCAGTTGTCCACCCCAAGGGGTTGTAAAAAAAAATTGCGATGGCTAAAGAGAAGGTGTCGGTTTGAAAATTTATCTCTTAGATATATGACGTTTGAATATTTATTACTTATATTTTTTTTGATATTTGAATGCACGTAATGAGGTAACTTGAGATTTAGAATTTTATCATATAAATATCTTATTCTTTTTGGAAAATGATAAAAAATTAGGTTAGATTTAGGCAACAAAAAACCATATTTGACCTCAAATGGGAAGAAAAGAGGAAAAAAGAAATGATTACACAGATATTTACGTAGAAAACCCTCAAATAAGGCAAAAATCACGAGTGGAAGAAGAAATGGAGGATACAAGTAATTTAGACTTAGTGGTAGAAACCCTGCAATGAAATAATAAGATATAAGACAAATCCTAACCATTACAAGAGTATATTGGGCCGATCGTAAAATAAAGTTCATAAGGGCTTGGGACCATAGCCCAACACTGAACTCTGCATCAAAATCGAGACGTAAAATTTGTGACACGTCACAACATGTTAGAAATTTTGTCAAAGCACTAATATACGTATATAGTATTTTATTTCCAACATCATTGATCTATCTTATTTATCACTTGATCACTTCGTTCTCATAACCAAAAGGGCTTTAAACAGCACGAACCTATCAACTTCCCGACAAAAAAAGAAAACACAAATCACCATATAATAAACGCGAGAATTAATAAAATAAAACAGCCTTCATTACGTTCATATCATAGAGTTCTTCCTATAAGAAACTCCACATTATTCGACATACATAGTAGTAGTAGAACATGATATGAGGGCCTTAAGTTAGGCCTTAGCAAGCAAGGCATCAAGCTCTTTGAAATTGCTGAGTGCAAACTCTTTGAGCACGTCGGGTTGAGGCGTTTCCTCTTTCGCCTTCTCGAAATGGCACGACCATTTCACTAAGCTGCCTTCTCCTTTTGGACCGACCTCTATTTGTGCCTTGAAGCTCTTGTAGTAGTTCAGTATCTCTCCTTCTATTATCGAGTATGATACTGTCTTGTTTACCTCATCTACTGTCTCGATCTTCTCCTTCGAGGTTTGGATAAGGGGGATTCCTATATGGAGAAAAATTGTTATTCAGTTTAAACTTTTAGGGTAGTTTGTTGATGTGTGGATTTAAATGGATAAAGCGTGTGGGAAATTTATTCGCTTCGAGAAATGGAAAAGAACGCGTTTGGTAATATAATTAAAATCTCATTCTATGGCCTATATACATGTTTTCTTAATATTTTTTTAAATCAAATTCAATATATATCAGTATGGTATATAAAGATTTAAAAATTTTATCACTCGTGTGTTCTTAGTGCAAAATTCGGTAAATTTTTATTCCATCGGATGAATTTTTGCAAGAAAACATTGACGTGCTACAATATTCCTGCAATATATGTCACACCAATGTTTTTTACGAAAATTTCCAGATAACAGCAATAGCTCACCCAATTCCGATGGAATTTACCAATATAATCTATGAGTTACATGTCATGTCAGCATTTTTCAGCAAAAATAACTGAATTCTAACGAATGATGCCTCTGCATTGTCCAAAAACATGTTCTACCTTGATATATTCCAACAAAAATTTATCGGATTATAATTAAGAGTGCTTACATTCTAAAATTTCTAAACCTCAGAATACCTGACTTACACATCAGGAAACATAAATAGTAAATCATCCAACCTCAACATATCAAAGTGATAAAATTTCGAAGACGCAATACTATAAAATTAATATTACCTTCAGCATATTTGACAAGGCGGATGGAGCCAACAGATTTGCCATCACCTTCAAGGACCTCAATACTCTTGTATTGCTGAGGAAATGCCTTCGGGAAAATCTTCTCAGAGTCTCTAATGGCTCCCCAGAACTTCTCGGGGTTCGCCTTCACTTCTACCTCTACCTCTATCTTTTCCGCCATTTTCAAATTACAATATAACAAAAAAATTTAACAAAATTATAATAAAAATTAAGCAATGGGAACTTTTATTAGGACTTAGAGTGAGAATTGGACGATGAGAAAGCCTTTGTGCTGCTCATGTATATATAAAGGAGTTATATGCTATGGTGAGGCAATAAAGAATTCTAAATTTTAACCGGCCAATTACTAATAATGAATGTCAAATATGTTGTTTCGTGTCGTATTTGTATTTGTGTTACATGAAGAGCTTTATAAAAGAGGTCAATCCAAAGTCGACCAATTTGTTAAATGAGTCAAAAATGCTCGATCCTTATTCAACCCAGTTAATAAACATAGGTTATTTGTTTATTTATACCAGCAACTTTTTGTTTCATGCTAGTTTGTCAAGTTATAACCATGCCGATAATACGCCCTTACTATTGACACTGGCAATGAATATTTGACGTATTTATAAAAATTGAAATAAATTACTAAATTAAAATGATTAAAGATAATTCAATGTAGCCGACATACAACACACATATGTGTGTATATATATATATATATATGATAACAACGGTATAATTATCAAAAAGCAACAATATGCAATTTAAATAATTTGACATAACTATATAAGCAGGTTTTTATGTGTAATTG
This sequence comes from Simmondsia chinensis, assembly GCA_018398585.1. Classification (NCBI taxonomy): domain Eukaryota; kingdom Viridiplantae; phylum Streptophyta; class Magnoliopsida; order Caryophyllales; family Simmondsiaceae; genus Simmondsia; species Simmondsia chinensis. Next base: position 38,648,568 of record JAGTTD010000006.1, on the reverse strand, counting down.
GCTGAGCCAATGCAAATCCAAATTCAACCAAATGACATATATGATCTAAACGTGTAAAATATAATTCAACCCGACTCCAGAAAATTTGATCCAAACTCATTATCTTGATGCCGTTATCGTATCATATTATCGTACCGTCTTAGTTTGAAAACTTTAAATGGTGTTATGAGTAGATGGGAGTGTTGGTACCTATGCCTTCAATTCAACCACCCTCATATTTATGCAGGGCACTAAACTTTACGCATGATGGCCCAAGTTAATGCTCCTTTCATAAATAAAAAAAAAAAAAAATTTTCCCTTCGCAACAGTAAGAAAGTCACATGAATTATAAAGAGGACAATAATCACTACGTCCCCTTAAATCCCTCTCCCCAAATAATAAAGGTATGATTCGATCTCAGGTCTCGGACACAATCTTTCAAAGACTTTACCAGTTCATTTAGTTGGCTCCTTTTTATCCTATGTTTATTTAATTGATGTCTCAGTTAGTGTTGCAACGACTAATTGCTACATTTAGATCTTTATTATTCCTTTATCAAAAACTCTTCGAATTATTTTCTAAGATAATTAATTCTATATGCTTTCTATATATTTTCTCCGTGCCATTGTTTTTATACTCTTACGCTTAGATGCTTTTATACCTTTATTCTTCTCAGGTTAGGGGTTCTCAGACACAGCCTCTTTTTAGGATAGCACCATGAAATGGTAAGGCTGCGTACGTCCCACCCCCCTTCACCCTGGTGCATTTGCGAGTGCCCTTGAGCCACTAGATTTGTTGCTGTAGTTGCATAATTAATTCTACCTTGAATTGGCGCTTAAGATGGGAATGTCGATAAAAGTCATGGGCAGTTGCCTGGCACTTTCTCTTTTATTTTCAATGGTAATATAATCTTCTAGCACCTGTTGGCTCCGTATGTAACCCTTTTGCAATCTTGTTTTCTTAGATTTGGATGTTGTTGTTTTTTTCCTTCTTTTGATCTATGTTTTTATACGAGTTAACCTAGGCCTCGTTTTGTCCGAGTTGCCTATAATGTATTACGATTAAATCGCTTTTATTATCGAATAGAAAGTCATGGACGATTTATGAGGGAAATAAAGGGAGGTGTTGGAAGTAGGCAGAGGATGTGCACATATTTATTGGTACCGCTCACAACAGGACTTGTCCATTTTTGTCTGCCTACAATCTCATTAACTAGGCTTCTTTGTTAGGTCTTGCTAGTATTCCAACTTTAATTTTCTTTTACAAAGATCAAGAAAGGCATTCGATCCGTTTTTTGGGGTGGATCGACCCAATGTATTTGCTAACGAGGAACCCGATTATCTGGTAAACCCCAGCCTATGTAGCAACCCACGCATCACTAGAGCCAGTTAAGTTAAGGATTCCTTATAGAGAGGTTCAAGAGGGGAATCAAACTCCGAACATTTTGGCCTAAAGCAACACTCTATCCCCTCACTTGCTTTTACCGTTGAGGCAAGGTCCTGGTGGGTCGACCCAATGTATTTGCTGTAATGACGTAATATAACTAAAAACATGGCGACCAACTAATAAGAAAAGAAAATGAATCGAAAATTGCTCGATATTATTGTCTCAAAAATTGGATAATCTTGAGATTTGGGTCAGATTTGATTTGAAATTTGATTGAGATTAAGATTTGATGTCTACAACAACAACAACAACAAGCCCAGTGCCACAAGGGCTCCTACGTGAGCGGAGTCTAGAAAGGGTATGATATAGGTAGCCTTACCCCATCAGGAGGATACTCTAATGAGAGGCTGTTTCTTGGTATCTAACTTATAAAAGAGGGTTATATTGATGGTTAGAAGATGAACCACCAATGAGATGAAAGATGCGAGGGTTTGGAAATTCGTAAAGGTGCGTGTGGGGGGCATGAAAGTGGAATTTGCTTACGAGTGCTATGATTAAGGGTTTGCAACTTCAATTGTCCAAATGTTAATTTAAAAAGTTAATTTTAAAAAGTGTAAAAAAAAAGGGGTCATTTATATTTTGGCACCCGACGTTTTTAAAAAATAATAAAAGGGACCTTTTGTTTTTTAAATTATTAAAAACATCCATAAGTTTTTATCATATTAATAAAAAGGTTCTCTTTATCGTGATAACGTCATTTTTCATCAATAGAGCTTATGTGGCAGCTATTTATTTATTAATGCTATAATAAAATGACAAAAGAACCTTTTAATACTCTTATTCTTACGCTATTGACACAAAATTTGAATTATTGTAATATATATAAACTATTTGTTTTCGCTTAATTTGTTTTAAAAAATAGTTATTAAAGAATACTTTTGTCATTTTAATATAATATTAATAAAAAAGTAGTTGTCACTTAAACTCTGTCAATAGAAAATGATGTTATCACACCAGAGTGTAACTTTTTATTAATACGACAAAAACTTAGGGTTCTTTTTATTACTATGACAAAAACTTAAGAATCTTCTTATCAATTCAGAAAGATCAGGATCCTTGTTTTAATTTTAAAGAAATATCAGATACTAAAATGTAAACAATCTAAAAAGAACCTTACTCAAAGAAAAGGATTTGACCGTTGACCGTTCGACAAAGGTGTCATTGGCCCAACTTTTTCCTGGGCCCATTTAAGGTCTACCAGCCCATACCCACAACAACTTAATTAGGCTTCACCCATTTTCTCAACAAGGCCCAGCCCAAAAAATAAATAAATTAAATGCTTTCGATTAAATAATGTTGGAAAAAACCAAAAATTATTCCACGAAAGCATAAAAACATCAATTTAAATATCGCCGTAATTTACATAGAGATCCTCACAGTACCCAAATAAATACCTCATGAATTATTGAATTTTAAAATTACAATATCGAATCATAACTCCAAAATACAAGCTCACAAACTTCTCTCACACAAATATAATATTCATGCAAAAAAAGCTACATATCGTTCAGTAATATAAAATTTGCACAGTAAAGCTGTAAACCATCAATAAAAACAATCTAAGCATAGCTATGCTCGAAACCAACACATTCAAACTCAAACATAAAAATCCGTTAAGCGAAACACTTCTAACCAATATTCACACTCTCTCCCTTATTTTGGGTCCCCTCGACGCCCTTAGAAATTTCAGACACTCGTTTGTTTTTTTTCATAAATATATTGCCTTTTTTATATATAAGTTATAAGCATGGTTGTTAAAATTGCAATTCAAATCGTAGAATCGTACAATTCTACGATCTTACTTTAACCTATCGATCCAAATTGCTTAAAAAATCGTACTCGAGTACAATCAGTCTAGAATCGCATTAGAATCGGTAAAATCGCAATTTTGATGCGAGTCTACACAATTTAGCTCGAGGCTTTGAGCTCAAGTGCAAGTCACGTGTTAAATATAAAAAATAATATAAAAAGTAAAAATGTCAGCTTTTTCCTCAAGCAAACTCTTATCTCCTCACGGTTTCAAATCAAAACAAACCCTTCTCTCTCGGTGTGAGCAGCAACGCTCCTCTCTGCTTCGATTCTCATTCTCCTTCTCTCACCCACTCGTCTCTCCGACGACTCTCAACCACCGCACTCTCCGCCACCATCCAACCACTGCAATCTCTATGTTACCGATATTCCAATTTAATAGTACCAGTTTCAATCAAGAACCAAGTACATTAGAGTTTGAGGAGTAGGGAAATTGAGGGAGAAAATAGAGAGAATAGTAAGGGAGAAAGAGATACTCGTTAACATTCCGAAAATTATGCTTCCTACAAACCTAATCCCCTCTATTTATAGAATTAGGGAGAAAAATAACTAACTAATAGTAATACTACCAAGATTGTTAAAATCGGGATTCTATTTAAAATCGGTATGAGCTTTTAGAATCGGAATCGTAGAATCGAATCGAGAATCATAAGATTCTACTAAATGTACATTATAATTATTTTTTGTATTAACATCAGTTATATAATGTAAAAAATTACTAATAAGACATTTACTTATATGAAAATATATAAGAAATATAATCAAATATGATAAAAATATTATCATGCAACATAGATATGTCATTGTATGCTACAATAATCATGTGCTAATCAAACTTTATACTAAGGTTAAAACATAAAACTAAACTTAATTGAAGTTTCTTGAATGTTTATAATGCTTAATTGACGTTATTTTACCTCTAACTAATAAAGTAAGTTCGTTCATAATACATGCTTGATTTTTTTACATTTTAACTTTACATTCGTATACGTTGGTAGAATCGTAAAATCATATTAACATTATTTCCGCTAATTTCATGTCATATCAATTAATCGTAAGATTCTGCAAAATTAAGATTTTACTTATGATTCAGATCGATCGAAAATTGTCAAATCGTAGAATCGAAAGATTCTAAAATTTAAATCGAGATTTTAATAACCATAAATACTACTCTAATTATGTAGTAAAAGAAAAAAAAATTACCTATATATATATTATTATTTATAGTTATCCCCTCTCTCTTTCTCTCCCTCCCTCCCTCCCTCCCCCTCCACTCTCCTCTTCTCGTTTCTCTCACTCTTCACACCCTCTTCCTCAGCTCTCTCTCCTCGCTAGGGTTTTAGCCGCCGCTCGCATCTGCTTGCTAGAGTTTCTCTCTCTCTGTTTGTTGCCAGGGTATTCGCTAGGGTTTGCAGGCTTCAGATTCGATTTTCTTGTCTCTCTACTCGCCGCTCTGCCGTCGTCGTCTCTGCTCGCCGTCGCTGGTTGAAGTTCTTTCTCTCTCCCTCTCTCTTTCATTTTGCAATCGGAATGGTTTTGTATAGTTTACACTTTGCCAATTTGAAATTACACGCTTGGTCATCATACAAACATTATAGTATAGTCTTTAGGGTTTCGTTTACACCGAATCTCTTATCTCATCTGGTCAATGTGCTCTTCTTCTCCGTTGAGGATTTTTGTCACTCGTGTTCATTCCATAATAGTAATTTGCTTTTTGTGTTGGGTCTTGCGATATGGTTATCACTGACTAAAAGAAACTACGTTGATGTTGGATGTGTGATGCTTGTTTACGTAATTAGGGATTTTTTGTCGTAATATATCATGGCATTGGATGTGTGAACTCTGTAACTAGGCCCTATACCCATGGGTCTACTTTTGTTCCATCTCTTTAATATCTGCAAAAAAAGTGTTTTGGGTCATCTTCAAATACAAGTAATAATGAGGTTTATACAAGTCAATGAAGTGTCCTTTGAGTGAAATTAATAATGGGTTTTTTGGTGCACTTTATTGTTAATTAAGGGCATGTTTGGTCTTGTTTTTTGTCTAGTACTTGATGTTCTTGAATTACTTGTTTATTGCCTTTGAATATAGATGTCTATGAATGATGACGAAGTCCATGGAATGGTCATTGGAGCAACAACGACTATTATTACTTGTGGTATTGTTGTCCTTGAAAGGTATAAGCGCGTAAGAGTTTAGATATTGATTTTATACCTAGAGAACCCAACATCCATAGAAGACATAATACGCATGACACCTACGCTATTTTTTAGATCATGTAACATCCTTGTTCAAAAGGGCCTCTTGAAGGAGAGTATTCAGATAACTGCGGGAGCAAGATCTTACATTCCTACATTTGATTAGACATAATGTGAGATTTTGTGTGGTTGGGGGTAGATTTCCTAGGTCAAGTTGGACCGTGCATCAATACCTTGGCATTGTGTTCCAAGCAATTCTCAAGTTGTATGAAGATGTTGTTAGGCTGCCAAGTTTAACCACTCCTCCTAAAATAAGAGACAATCCAATCCATGGTTTTAGTTAAAAGATCTATATAATCTTAAATAAGTTTTAAGTTAATTTATCATTAGTAGTTTCATAATTAAATATGTGTATGATTAGGATTGTATCGGGGCTATTGATGGAACTCACGTTCGTGCTTCTGTTCCTATACATATGCAAGGTGGGTTTCTTGGTAGGAAAGGGGGAACAATCCAAAATGTTTTGGCCTCTGTGTGAGTTTTTATAAAAGATTTGCTTATGTTAAGTTGTGGTTGTCTGTCATTATACTAATTTTGAGCTTTTGATGTTAAGTTGCGGTTGTCTTGATGAGTATTATCTATCTTTTTGACTATAGTATGATGATTTTATGTGGGTTAGATTGTTTATTGTCATGTATTTTCTTCAAGGTATGAAATGATTTCCATTCAAACATACAAGGGACTATAGTGATTATTGTCTAAACAAACAAGGGAAAATGACATTCTAGAATCTTGTTTTCCTTCAAAACAAACAAGGGAACATGACATTCTTGAATCATGTCTTCCCTCAAAACAAACAAGGGAAAATCTAAATAAGAATTTTGTTTTCCTTGGAAAATCTTTTCCAAAGTAAATTGTTTTCCAGGGATAAAGCATTTGCATTGAAACAAATGGAGCCTAAAAGTTTTAGCTTCTCTTAGTGTTTCCGGCTTCCCTTTTCTTCTTGTGTTGAGTTACTGAGCATAATTGAGCCGTATTCTGGTGCACTACTCTAGAGTACATTACAACATTGAGCGTTGTGCATAACCCTGGGTTTAGAATGCCATTTGGTCTTGTTAAGCTCATCCAGCACAACTCTGCCTTAATGCTGTCATAGGAACCACCTTGCCACTAAACGACCACCACTAGATCTAAGTGGTGGCATACTTCCATGTATCGTGATCGTTAAACTTGCTTGAAGATCTAGACGCACTATCGGAGCCTGGTTTTCGTTGGCCTGGGAGCGCTCACCTCAGCTGCTCTTAAATTAGATGCACCTCCCTTTGTGCTGAAAGTACGCCGCTGCCTCGTCCATCTAGTTTGCTTGGCGGGAATACCTTGCCACCACCGCTTCTTTCAACGCTTAAAAACACCGTCTTGCACTGCCTTTGCTGGCGTCAACCACACGCTGAGAAAGCTAGGTTTATGTTCAACAACCTCCAATGCCCTCCGTTGTGTGTTCTCTCCAGCTTAGCTTTGCACTGCCACCCCCACCCCACGTAGCCTGGCCTTGGCTCAGGTGCCACACATTCCTCTGCTGTAAAGGCACGCCGTGTTTGCGTCCACTGTTCGCTGCTGTGATGTTATTGATGTGTTTTTTGACAAATTTTTTGAGTAATTGGGGATTGGATCTGTGATGTTATTGATAAACTGCGTTATCTATCTTAAATCCCTTGATGGAGATTGAGGAATAATCATTTGTTTCTGAGATCCAATTTTCTTTTAGATATTAATGAAATAGCTTTGCAGCCTTCTTTTCTTTGTGATTTTGTATTTCTTAGTGGGTTTTGTCGCCTTTATTTGAATTTCTCAAATCTTTTGGTGTTTTTGGGTTAAGCATCACTGATGAATTACCTTCTTGTTATCCTTGCACATTGACTGCCAAGTGATGAATACTCTTGGGGAGAAGCTGTATCTGAGATGCCTATCCCATTTTGGCCCTTTATTTTTTTTATTTTTTTTTTTCCGGTTGAGTGGGCAAGGAGGTTAGGGGAAGTTATTTACATTATTGGTTCCAATGTTTTTAAATTTTTTCAAATTAGTTATTTGTCTTCTTTTTTTTCCGAATTAGTCGCTTGTTTTTTCTTTTGTTCAAAGTGGCCACTTATATCTTTATGTTTGATCAAATTGGTCCTTTTATCTTCTTGATTTTTACCTAAGTTTGGTTATTGGGACTAATTTTGTCATAATAAAAAATATTTTGAGCCATTTTGTGCCAAAGAAAAGTAATGGACCAAATTGAACAAAATTTCTAACATTAGAGACTATTTTAAATAACAAAATATGTGGTATTAATTTGAACTATCTTAAAAGCATGAGAAACTATAATTGTGTAAATAACTCGTTTAGGGAGAGAAAAGGCCTTCGACTGTTGGGAAAGTTGTTTTAGGTGTCGGAATTCTATGTTTTATCAATTTTTTCTGGGTCTGTGATGGCATACTGAAAATTCTGAGGAAGGCTGTTTACTTTGGAAGACAACACGATGTTCTGAGACCATGGTTGTTAAAATCGCGATTCAGATCGTAGAATCATACGATTCTACGATCTTACTTTAACCAATCGATCCAAATTGCTTAGAAAATCTTACTCGAGTAGAATCGGTCTAGAATCGCATCAGAATCTGTAAAATTGCAATTCTGATGTGATTCTACCCGATTTAGCTCAAGGCTTTGAGCTTACGTGCAAGTCACGTGTTAAATATAAAAAATAATACAAAATGTGAAAATGTGAGCTTTTTCCTCAAGCAAACCCTCATCTCCTCACGGTTTCAGATCAAAACAAACCCTTCTTTCTCGGTGTGAACAACGACGCTCCTCCTTGCTTCGATTCTCATTCTCCTTCCCTCACCCACTCGTCTCTCCGACGACTCTCAACCACCGCACTCTCCACCACCATCCAACCACTGTAATCTCTACTCGTCGGTGCAACCTCCGGTCTCTTTGTTAGCCAAAGTGGTATCGACTCTCGTCCATGCTCTCCGCCTAACATCCTTACTCCTTTCTGTCATTAAAAGGTTAGTTTCAATGCCAAAACTCAAATAATTTAGATTTTAGTGTGTTTTTCTATATTTTTTTATAATATATTAAGCCCTAAATTTCAATATTAATCCCATCTTTGATTTTATATTTTCTGTTAACTATTGAAGTAAAAATCTACTATTAACTTTGCATTTTTTAGGAGGTTTTACTATTTTAGTACTGAAATTAAGAGTGTAACTAATGTAATTTTAGTCATAGTTCATAGGTTTTTACTTGTGTCGTTCATAGGTTTTATATATTACATTTGGGTTTAATTTGTAAAATTACGTTTGGGTTTTTACTGTTTTAGTACTGAAATTGAGAATGTAACTAATGTAATTTTAGTCTTAGTTCATAGGTTTTTACTTATGTCATTCATATACTCAATTAATACATTTAAGAGTTATACATTTGGGATATGAATTTGATGTTGCTATAAATTGAGAGACTTGAGCGTATGTTTTATGTTAGAATAATGTTATTTTTTTTTCTATCTTTGGGTTTCAATGTATTGTAAAATTATTGTAATATGGACTTTTAATATTCTTTATCATATATCTGAGAATTTTTTTGCTATTTTGTCAATATAAATAATTTACTTACACATGAAATGGAATCTTACGATTCTCGATTCGATTCTACGATTCCGATTCTGCTGACCCCTCGTTGATTCTATGTAGAATCCCAATTTTGGCAATCTTGCCTGCAACAGTAATTTAAGCGATTTGCCTTACCTGAATCCTCACGCACCTCCGTAATCGCTTATTTTCTTCCTGTTTTCTTTTATTTTCTGCGGTTGTGATCAACTTTTTCTGTGTGAAATCTCGTTTCTCATGCTGATATTTCAATCGCTGAAAATGCTTCTATTTCGCAAACATGATTCATAAACAGTTTTCTGCTACAAATATTTTGGTTGATGGGCGATCCGATCTGTGATGTTATTGTGAAACTGCGTTATCTATCTGAAATTCCTTGTTATGGAAGGAGGAACTATTATTCGATTCTGAGATCAGATTTTCATTCGGATATTGTCTACATAGCTTTCGAGCTTGATTTTGTTATAACGTTTTATTTATTGATGTGTTTTTTGACAAATTTTTTGAGTAATTGGGGATTGGATCTGTGATGTTATTGATAAACTGCGTTATCTATCTTAAATCCCTTGATGGGGATTGAGGAATAATGATTTGTTTCTGAGATCCAAATTTCTTTCAGATATTAATGAAATAGCTTTTCAGCCTTCTTTTTCTTTGTGATTTTGTATTTATTAGTGGGTTTTGTCGCCTTTATTTGAATTTCTCAAATCTTTTGGTGTTTTTGGGTTAAGCATCACTGATGAATTGCCTTCTTGTTATCCTTGCACATTGACTGCCAAGTGATGAATACTCTTGGGGAGAAGCTATATCTGAGATGCTTATCCCATTTTGGCAATTTATTTATTTATTTTTTTGGTTGAGTAGGCAAGGAGGCTAGGGGAAGTTATTTACATTATTGGTTTCCAATGTTTTTAAATTTGTTCAAATTAGTTATTTGTTGGTTTTTTCCGAAGTAGTCGCTTATCTTTTCTTATGTTCAAAGTGGCCACTAATGTCTTTATGTTTGATCAAATTGGCCCTTTTATCTTCTCGATTTTTACCTAAGTTTGGTTATTGGGACTAATTTTGTCATAACATAAAATATTTTGAACCATTTTGTGCCAAAGAAAAGTAATGGACCAAATTGAACAAAATTTCCAACATTAGAGACTATTTTGAATAACAAAATATGTGGTATTAATTTGAACTATCTTCAAAGCATGAGAAACTGTAATTGTGTAAATAACTCGTTTAGGGAGAGAAAAGGCCTTTTGACTGTTTGGAAAGTTGTTTAGGTGTTGGAATTCTATGTTTTATCAATTTTTTCTAGGTCTGTGATGGCATACTGAAAATTCTTAGGCAGGTTGTTGACTTAGGAAGACAACACGATGTTCTGAGACCATGGTTGTTAAAATTGCGATTCAAATCGTAGAATGAGAGAAAAGGCCTTGACTGTTTGGAAAGTTGTTTTAGGTGTTGGAATTCTATGTTTTATCAATTTTTTCTAGGTCTGTGATGGCATACTGAAAATTCTGAGGAAGGTTGTTGACTTAGGAAGACAACACGATGTTCTGAGACCATGGTTGTTAAAATCGCGATTCAAATCGTGGAATGAAAGAAAAGGCCTTGGTTGTTTGGAAAGTTGTTTTAGGTGTTGGAATTCTATGTTTTATCAATTTTTTTTGGGTCTATGATGGCATACTGAAAATTCTGAGGAAGGTTGTTTACTTAGGAGGGCAACACGATGTTCTGAGACCATGTTTATTAAAATCGCTATTTAAATCGTAGAATCGTACGATTCTACGATCTTATTTTAACCTATTAATCCAAATCGCTTAAAAAATCGTACTCGAGTAGAATCGGTCCAGAATCCCATCAAAATCAGTAAAATCGCGATTTTGATGCGATTCTACCCGATTCAGCTCAAGGCTTTGATCTCACATGCAAGTCACGTGTTAAATATAAAAAATAATATAAAATGTCAGATTTTTCCTCAAGCAAACCCTCATCTCCTCACGGTTTCAGATTAAAACAGACCCTTATCTCTCGGTGTGAACAACGATGCTCCTCCATGCTTTGATTCTCATTCCCCTCCCCTCGCCCACTCGTCTCTTTGACGATTCTCAACCACCGCACTCTCCGCCACCATCCAACTACTGCAGTCTCTGCTCGTCGGTCCAATCTCTAGTCCCTTTGTTAGCCGACGTGATATCGACCCTCGTCTGTGCTCTCCGCTTAACATCCTTGGTCCTTTCTGTCATTAAAAGGTTAGTTTTAATGCTAAAACTCAAATAATTTAGATTTTAATGTGTTTTTTTTTACATTTTTGTATAATATATTAAGACCTAATTTTCAAAATTAATCTAATCTTTGATTTTATATTTTTCGTTAACTATTGGAGTAAAAATTTACTATTAACCTTACATCTTTGAGGAGGTGTTACTGTTTTAATACTGGAATTGAGAGTGTAACTAATGTGACTTTAGTCCTAGTTCATAGGTTTTTACTTATGGCATAAATAGGTTTTATATATTACATCTGGGTTTAATTTGTAAAATTACATTTGAATTTTTACTATTTTAGTACTGAAATTAAGAGTGCAACTAATGTAATTTTAGTCTTAGTTTATAGGTTTTTACTTATGTCATTTATATACTCAATTTATACATTTAAGAGTTAAAACATTTGGGATATGAATTTAATGGCGCTATGAATTGAGTGACTTGACTGTATGTTTTATGCTAGAATAATGTGACTATTTTTCCTATCTTGGGGTTTCAAATGTATTGTAAACTATTGTATTGTGGATTTTTTGATGTTCTTTATCGTATATCTGATAATTTTTATGCTAATTTTGTTGATATAAATAATTTAGGTACATATAAAATAGAATCTTACGATTCTCGATTCGATTTTACGATTTTGATTCTGCTGACTTCGTATCAATTTTGATTTTAGCAACCTTGGTTATATGTTATATTTGTAAATATTTTATTTTATTTTTCTCGATTATAATATCCTGTAAAAATATAATTTAAGTGATGGGACCATTAATTAGTTTAAAAAAAAAAAAAAAGGTGGTGTAGAAATCTATATATAAAATGTAAAGGACGTATTTAAAAACGTACTCCAAGTGCGACATGGATATGCCACCCACCTCCCCACGAGACTAACCTAGACATGACATATTCTCTCATTTGTCACATCCAATTGTGACACCCTCCTTTTTTTTAGGATTATGAGTTATTTTAGAATTTGTCTTTTTAAAATTTAAATAATATTATTACCATATGAAAATTATAATTTTATAACTTTTATTATTTATAAATTATATTATTATTGTGATAATAATAATTTTTTGCTCTGATAGTGACTCTTTATATTTTTATATATAACATTTCAAATTGAGAAATGGGAATAATAAGGTTCAAATATGTCAACGAAACATTTGCTTCAAAATTTTAAGCAAATGAGTAAAAGTTTAAAAAATATTTTCTCTCAAATTAGAATGAAATAGTTATCACTATACCAATTTTTATTGAAACCCATAATTGTGAAAATTATATGATTAATTATATTATCTTATCCATGCGGCCCACCCCGGTTCTCATAAGGTTATTCTAAATGAAGATGATGAAGTGGTGATTAAGGTTATTAATGAAAAGATATGTCTATTAATGAAAGGATATGATGATTGGTGTTTTGATGGAAGTAACCCCTTTCTTCTATACAAATAAGATTCTGATTTTTTATTTACCACAATATATAAATTCATAAATATGAAAGATAATTAAAAAGTGGTTAAGATTGAGAATTTATATTTTTTTGGTGTCCATATTCAACAATCAATAAAAAATATCTATTAATTAAAGTATGTACTTAATATGTAAAAAAATCATAAAATTTAAAATTTATTGTAATTTTTATTGTATGCACTAATATTTATGCATAATACAATTATATTATGATAATATAAAAATTAAAAATATAAACATCTTAGGTGAATTGTACGGGATAACACTTGTATTTAGATTATTGTCAGTTACTCTATCTTGCATTATAATAGTATTTCAATACGTATGAAATTTTATTAACCTCATCACTTGCTGTTAAGATGTTTTCTTATTTGTAATTTTTATTTTTGATTTTTTTTAATTCGAGTGAACATTGAAGTAAAAAGCTAAAATAAAAATGCTTTTTCAAAAAATTCTTTTACTAAATTAATTAAAAATAATATTTTTTTTGAAAATTAACATGGGACCTAATCCCTTGTCCGGATTAAATAGATTTCATAATCTTAATAATTAAAATTATTAAAAATTATAAAATTTATACTTTATATATTTGGTATACATATTATAAAGTCATAGATTAAATTTAATTTTTTAATTTTTTTAATATGTTCTAATTATTTTATGATTTACTATAGTTCACTTCATCATACAACTAGAATTATTTATATTACTTTTTTCAGAGTAATTTGAATATATATACCTAGAGATATTATGTATATGTTTAAAAAAAAATATCTTAAAATTTAAATGTTTTTCCTGAGTATCTTAAATTGTATGCGATATTACATATTGCTAGAAGACTACGCATCATTGGAGAGGACCTCGAATAGGAATGACAAAACTAATGCAACAAAACATTAGAGGGAGAATAGGCAATCGTTAACAGGAGTGCAGGCCGAGCATAACAGTTGTAGCAGTTAAACAATTTGAGATGTAGATCTCAACTCCCTATTTCTTATTTCGTCCTTGCTATATATGCTTGATAACGATTGATTTATCCCCATCAAACCTGAACTCAAGCTTTTTTGGAGTGTAAAACATGTGAAAATACTATTACATTTGCAAAGTGTTTAAATTTATTGTAATGTTATTAACAAGATAAAAATATTAATGACAAAATAAATTAAATTATTAATCTAACAACAATAATTTATTACATCAAATCTTAGCCCGAGTGTAAGTCGTATAACTATACGATGCGACGGTATATCATTAGCATCTCAACACTAGAAACACCTATATTAGACAGTTTAAATAGCTCTTTTTTTTTTTTGAAAAAAACTTTAATAATAGTTAATTTCAAACAGAACTTTAATGCATTGAAGAATCAGCATTGCCAATTTTGGGATTTGAAAGTGGAGATGCCAAGTCAGTAAAGTGTTTGATGGATGCCACTATTAACGTATCATTTTTTGTCCCAATACCCCCAACCACTTTTTGAAATTTGAATTTTATAAAAAACAAATTTTTGCATGAAAACGCCAACTTAACCTCCACGATCTCATGTGAGTATAGTATAAAAGTCCCTGCTAGAGCTTTAAGGCACAACAGATCAATAAATAAGTTTAGTAAGTTATTTCATTTAATGTTAATTTATTTTAAAAATTAAACCCCACTTTGACGTGTATATACCTCATATTGGAACTAACAAATGTGACACAACACAATAACACTTCACGAATACAACATAGAGATAGCGAGTTTGGGTCAGGATTGTTGAAGCCATATTAAATTTGGGGTGACCCATTCAACCCGGTAATGGGGTTTAATTTGAGTTTGACCCATGTAACCCATTTTTGACATGCTTACTCATTAAATAATTAGGTTTAGTAAGGGTTAAAAGTTTCGAGCTGGTTTAATATTTGGGTCGGGTTTCAGTTACTTCATTTCAAAAACCCCTCACCTAATACGAGAATACGAGACTCCATTTGCCAAGCCTACCTCATATATGCTAATTCGGTGGGCCAATTTCAGAATCTTTTTTTCCTTTTCAAAAAGCATTAATTGACAAAATTAAGAAAAGAGAGAGAAAAAAAGAAATAGACACACACAGGAGGAGCACAGCTTCTCTTTCCTTATCCGACACCCCACTTCCCATTCAAAGTTAAGCAAGCAGTGCCCCCTCTGCTTTTCCTTTTCCTTAAAGTAGTACCTACACGAACACAACAAGATAATACAACACGAACATAATATAATTCAATTCCGATACAAATTCAACAACATTTATTATTTTACGTTTTACGTATTCCTTTCCAAGGGAGGGATTTATGTGACTAGTAAATAAAACCCGCTACTGATGTTGAAATCAGTGTAATAATTAAACTATCCACCATCTAAATTAAAGATTTTGAGTTCAAACCCCATTTGCTCATCTCCTAATAGTTGATGTCCTTGTTCAAATAGATTTTTTTTTTTTTTTTTTTTGGCGACGAGGGATTGGGTTGCCCTAACCAACCTCGGCCCATTAGAACAACCCACAAGCCCCCATGAACAGGTAAGTCATGAATACATCCTCAGCAAGAATAAGACTCCTGATCCCTGGGCGATGCCCGCATGGGTAGGAGGCGCCATCGACTGAGACACCTTCATGATAGGCTCTGTTCAGATAGATGTTATATCATCTTTACCATTATAAAAAAAAATACCGAAAACCCACATCCTACTTTAGTGATATTCTTATGCACTAAAAATACCCTTATATGTCTCAAAAAAACAGGGAGTTGTTGGGGGATAGCGCCGTTGAGTACTCTTGACATAGAACCTTTCACTTGCTCTCTAAGTACTCCTCCAAGGATTCCTCCACACACTTTCAAATGGTCTCATTTCCTATTATAACACCACTTATTACTCTTAAATTCAAACCCCTCCTTTATGTTCATGTTGTTTCCAAACTATTATCTCTCGGTGCCCTTCGTATAACGATGCAGTGATCTTCAGTTTCCTACGGTACTAACATCTAAACGCGGGTTTTGATTTGAGAACGGAGTCTCAGCATGCCATTCGGTTTGGTTTCAGCGTGGAACAAGCGCCGGAGGAGTAAGTCTGAGGACCAAAGTGATCCCTGTATGTTCATTCTCCTGCATCTTCTTGTCATATCTTCACAATTTTTTCCTCTTCTAATCACTTCCAACACACCTGAAATGCAAAAAGTTCCCCATCATTGATTTGAGATGGATATCTACTCCTAAGTATGAAATCTTGGGTTCAAAGCTTATCCCCTCCCGAATGCTAGCGGCCTTATTTAGGACAATGTTGTAATTCTTAACTTTGGTAAAGAAAAAAATTGTTGCGCCAGGACCTAGAGAAGGGTTAAAACAAAATGCACCTGAGAGGAAGAAGCAAAATTTAGGAGGTTCAGTTTAGAAGTTAAGGCTACATTCACCGGAGAGTGCTAGTTTCTAATCATCTTTGTAGCAGTTACAACTAAACTTTCCTGCATTCTGTTTTGCGACTGGGTAGAGGTCAATAGAGAGTTAACAATAGGGGAGGATAAAGAGGAAGAAGATAAAATGTTATGCTATAGGTAAATGAGTTGTTCATGTTTGACAATTGGATAAAAAGATAGGGATAAAGAGAATTATAGTTAAAATATGGAAAAAATAGTTCAAATTTCTTGAAAACTTTACTCTCCCCCTTTTACAACCCGATTTGAAGGGTAAAGAAAATAAGAGCAATGAGAATAAGAGCTATCTACAACGCCACCCCAGTGGGCCAAACAACAAATAGAGTTACAAAACAGCCGCAAATCATGAGATTATGCAATTTTCCTTTGCTGGTTTTACAGGGATATATAAACCTGCAGAGTTATGGCAGCTGGAGGTACAGAACCCACCTCCAAAAAGGCATCATGGATCCTCAGTTTTCACTCTCAAAGAGATGGAAGAGGCAACAAACTCATTTAGCGACGAGAATTTCATTGGAAAAGGGGGGTTCGGACGCGTCTACAAGGGCACTCTTCGGTCTGGCGAGGTATGTTTTGTCTTAGTAAGGCCAGGTTGTGACTGTTTGTTTGCTTTCCGTTTGCTTACATTGTTGATGTGGAGCATCAACTCAATTATCGGAAAGATGGACAAGTTGCAACTTGCAACATTATAACTACCGGTGTTTTCTACCAGTCAAGGATCCAACTATCCCAAAAACTTAAACTGATAATTTCATTTGTAAATTTGGCATCCCCAAATTTGAAGTATCAATTTGAGATGCTCTTAGGCTATTCTCACGTTGCTTCATAAACTAGGATTGGGGGCTTGAGTAACCAAAAACCATGAGAGAAGGAATCTTTATGAAGCAAAACCCGAAGTGATTTCAGGACCGCTATTAGAGTATCAAAACTATTTATAAATCTTTACCCATCAGTTTAAACTTTTGGAATAGTTAATTCCTTAACAACACCTAAGATTAGGGCCGACCTCCCAACTTACAGCCGACTTCTCACTAGAATGAGAGTAAGTTGTAAGTCATTGTGGGACCATATGAAACTAGTTACCTGATTACATGCTGTGTTTTGATGAGCCTTCAGGTTGTGGCGATCAAGAAAATGGAACTGCCACCAAGTAAAGAAGCACAAGGGGAGCGCGAATTCCGGGTTGAGGTAGACATTTTGAGCAGACTGGACCACCCAAATCTGGTTTCCTTGATCGGATATTGCGCTGATGGCAAGCACCGGTTCCTCGTTTATGAGTTCATGCAAAACGGCAACCTCCAAGATCATTTAACCAGTGGGTATCCATAAAAAGGCATAAAGCGCCAATGAGGTCCTAGGACATGACATCCTAGGTTCAAATTCCCTCTAAAACATCTTGGATGATATCAATTAGTATATTCCAAGTAACCAACTTTCCCATAAGCTAAGCTCATTAGTGAAAGTTCAGGAATGATTTTGTATTCTAACACAACCCTTCATGCAAATGCCCATTAGCTTGAAACCTTGATAATCCACATACCCATCCAATACCTTGTGAAAAGTGGGGGCTATTAAGATTCGAACATATGGCTTCCCGGTCAACAAGATTTTGATTTCATACCGAGGAACTAACTTTTTCAAAAGCATAAGCTAATGGGTGAAGGTATAAAAATAGTCTTGTACTCTAACAACATGGAACTATACGGTGAAACAGGTGAAGCCAAGATGGATTGGCCATTGAGACTGAAAGTGGCACTTGGAGCTGCAAGGGGGCTTGCGTATCTCCATTCAAGTTCAGCAGTTGGGATTCCTATTGTTCATAGAGATTTCAAATCCACCAATATATTATTAAGCGCCAACTTCGAGGCAAAGGTACATAGGTCAACCAAAAGCTTCATTTTCCTGTTTTATCATATACATCACAAGCTAGTGTTCAAAGAAAAATATACAAGCGAAGCTAAAATCATACCACATATTATGCAGATTTCGGATTTTGGACTAGCAAAGTTGATGCCAGAGGAACAAGAAACCTTTGCAACTGCCATGGTATTGGGTACTTTTGGCTACTTTGATCCAGAGTACACATCGGTACGTATCTTTTTTTTTTTTTAGCATTAGCATTTTGCTTGTTTTTAACGCCCAATGGTCGGCTCAAATGGTAAGGCACATAACCTGACGCCTCATAAGCGTCAGGTCCGGGGTTCGTATATTGCTATTGGGTCCAACAATTCCTTAGAGATACAAACTGCTCTATGGGCCCCGACTTACCATACTCCAAATAGATAAACTTCCGAGAGGACAGTGTGTATAGTGGGGGGATTAACCGAGTTCTTTTATTTGATTGGGAGTTTCTAAAACTAATTTTATCATGCATTTCTTCAATTGATGATGGGAACAGCTTCGGGATAGACCACGGCGTTTGTTAGCTTTTGCCTAGCTCTAGTTTTTGTGTTATGTAACTGTCAGTAGATGAACTTTGAAGAATCATGGAGATCAGCACTTTTTGCTGTATCATTCTCAAGATGTAGATATTCTTCAATATCAGAATCTAGCAAATTTTTATCCAAGGCATATTCATGCAAAATCACTCGAAGTAGGATTCTCTTTGCTTAATGGCTTAATCAGAAAAGAAAACTTCAGAAGAGTAAGTAGACATGCAGAAAAGAAAAGAAAAGGAGGGAGGGTGGACAATCTACTCCTTAATGCTCCATTTGGTTCTAATGAAAAACCTTTTCCTTACAGGAAATTTCCTTTCACAAAATATTTTCAATTCAAAAAAAAAATTCTTAAAAATTTTGGTCTTTTCAGCTTAAATGGTTTCTTTCTATAAACTTATATGAGGCTCATGCTTTGCTTAGTTGAGGTTGAAGTGTATCAGATCATATGAGATCAGGATGAAAAATGCTTCCCTCCGTTAAAAAAATGCTCAATTTCCCCTTAACGGGGGAATACATTTTTCTTGTTTGTGGTTTTTTCTATAAAGTTATGCAAAGAAATAATAAAATTGATCCGGAAAATATTTCCCACTAAAAGTCCAAAACAAACAAAGCCAAAACAGAAAGGAAAAGTTGATGAAATGATGGCACATGAAGCTATTAGAAAAACAATGTTTTCCCTTAAAACAAACATGATCACCAAGACCTGGTTAATTGATCTTTGAATGATGTCCATAAACAACCTAACGCGACATCAAGACAATGTCCATAAACCACGATTTTGATTCCTTTACAACCGTATCTCAAGTCGGGCCATTCTATTGGTGACAGACAGGTAGGCTCACTCTACAAAGCGATGTTTATGCATTCGGGGTGGTTCTTCTCGAGCTTTTGACGGGGCGCAGAGCAGTGGACTTGAACCAGGGACCCACTGACCAGAACCTAGTCCTACAGGTGAGTACAATAGTGTATGCACAGAATATGTCAAAGAACCAAATGTCCCAAAAGTTTAAAATAGTAAATGAAGGAACAAGCATGATTTTACAGTCTAACAATGCCCCCTTATGACATGCCCATTGAGCTTAAAGCATCAATAGTGCATAAGTGTACCTCGTACCTTGTGTTAAAATTATATTAATGTAAAGAGTGGGGGCTATTGGGTTTCGAACTCGTGATCTCTAGTTCAACAAGGTTTTGATGTCATGTCTTGTCCAAAAAACTTAAGCTGATGGGTGAAAACTCATCGCCCGTGAATGGCTTTATACTCTAACAGAATAGGATATGAGATAACAGGAGCCATAAATTGACAAATAAAGGGATCTAATTGAATGTATCAGGTTAGAAATGTGTTGAATGATCGGAAGAAGCTACGGAAGGTTGTAGATGCAGAGCTGCCAAGAAACTCATATACAATGGAGTCGGTAGCCATGTTCGCAAATTTAGCATCACGATGTGTACGTATTGACAGTAGTCAGAGACCAACAATGACAGAGTGTGTCAGAGAACTTCAACTGATTTTCCATACAAATTCCAAAGGTTTGGGTATGGCTCTACATGCACTTCGACTAGTCTGAAATGCCAAAATTTTCTTGGAGGAAAATTCAGTCATATTGCAATGTGAATGACTGAAAATCTTTGCTTCTATCCTCAAAAAAAATTTGAAACGAGCTAACACTATGTTTGGTCTCCATATTGTCATCCAAGAACGCATTTTTTACTAATGATTCTAGACGTTGGGAAACTATCAGAAAAACATTAGATGTTTATAATGTTGTATACAAAGTTGTACGGACTACACACATCGATAATGCACAAACACATGAGGGCCTGGTTCAAAATTCATTATGGGCACATGTGTTAAATAGCATGTCATGTGCATAACACGTACAACTTTCTTACATCAGCCTTTTTCACCTTTCTCCGAATTGAAACACCCTCCTTCCCCCCCCAAAAAAAAAGAAGAGAAAAATTAAGTCTTGCTCTTGTTCCCTTAGCCATTGGGTGACGAAGAATAGTGACCCATATTTTTAGTTTCTGTTTATAATAAAGTTGTAATCTATGGGTGAAAGAAAATTCGGCACAATCATTGTACATTTTAGGCAAAAAGGTATGTTCTTTCTGGAATCAACATCCTAATTAACTTTTTCAATAGTATTCAAATGAGTAATGGTACACAAACAAAGAATGTGATCAATACAAGTGGAGCTGAATCAGTCATTCAACAACGCAAATACACTTCAACTAGTGCACTATTCACTCTTCATAGCCTTAAAGAGATGCTTACCAATGTCGCTATTCAAATAATATAAGAACATATTCTGGTTGTTGTTGGGGTTTCCGTGTTTGTTGGTTTAGCTCCGGCTCCTTTGTGGTGTTTGTGTTTTGTTTTTGTTTGGCCGTTTGTCTGTGTGCTTTCCAGGTTTGCCGTTTCGGTTGTCTGTCTGGGTTTTTGTCTTCTTTGGGTCCGCTTGCGTCGATTGTTGTGGCTGTGTTGGTCTCCTGTCGGGTCTTTGCCTCTCCGTGTTCCTTTTGCTTCGTTTGAGGTCCTGTTTTTTCTTTTCTTTTGTTGTTCCTGTTTTTTGGTCGTCTTTCGGCTAGCTTCAGGCCTCGTTTTTCGAGTTTGCCTGTCTTGTATCGGCACTCCGGTGTCACTTATCGAAAAAAAAAAAAAAATACATTGAGACGGCATTACATGTATAGTCAAGGTATCTAAACATCAAGGTAAAGAGAGCTGATGGTAACAAAAGAAGCAAAATTATATTCCGAGGTTTCGAGAATAATAAGATGACGAGGTAAAACAAATGTCGAGTCAGGATTCAAACAACAGTTCAATCTCTCCCCCAAATCTAAGAAAGCAAGGAAATTCTGCATTCAGTAACAGATATACTAATACAAAGAGACCAGAATAGGGAAGGGAAGATAGGAATTTTATAGTAGAAAAAACATAATGCATGCTGTAGTTCAGTTTATCCACTAGCAGCTCAAATCCAGTTACAAAAAACAAGGCATCAAAATCACAATTGTGTCCGGAATTTATGTCCCAATACGAACCTTATTTTTAGAGTCGACCCAGCATACCCATCTTAGCTAGGTTTTTCTGGCTTTGCAGCTATATATATATATATATATATATATCGTAATGAAAAGCTCTCTTGATTCGCCGCTCTCTATTCGAGGGTTTTTCACGTAAACCTTTGTGTTATCGTTTCTCTTTCTCTCTTCTCTTCTCTTTTTCCTTTCTAATCTTTCATTTGACATCCAAATCAAACCCAGTTAATGGGTATTTTGCTGAACGCAATTCATACCACAAATATCTGCTCATTGTTGACTTGACTATGCAGGGTTGATTATCACGTCTAGGCTTGATTGTAAGAGGGAAAAGAACAATAAGTAACAATTCATAAGCATTTGCAATATTATTCATATTTGATCAGATTACCCATTTCAATCACAAGATGGAAGATACGCAAAATCTTCCATAACTCAATTATTATATTGATCACTCCGTATGTGAGTCTAGTAACAAAATTCACATCGAAGTTGGGATAAAAATATCAACATTAAGCCTCCCTAGGGTTTTTACCATCAAAGCACGTATCATTAGGTCCAAATTCAACTACTATATAGTGAGAATTACCCAACATCAACAAACTTGAGAGAGTTGAAAGAGAAACCATGCCTATAATTATAGAAGTAGCTTGTTCACAGCTATGTTGCAGATGCAATGACAGTTGTTAGATAGTGCAACCATTGAAGCTTAAGAATTGAACCTGCCAAGCAATAAACTATCCTAAAAGCTTAATTATGAGTGGAAGCCGTGAATGATTTTATATTCTAACATGCTCCCTCATGTAAATGTCCATGATGCTTGAAGAGTAAATAACACATATAGACCCATCTTGAATCTTGTACTTAATTTATATTAATGTCAAAAGTGAGATCTCTTATACTGTGTCCAAAAACCAACAATCCCCAAATGGGTAAAAACTGATGAATAGTTTTATACTTTTTAACATATTCTTGCAACTAATCAAAGAACAACTCCAGTGTCCCAAGCCCTAGTCTCCTCTATGCAACAACAACAACAACTGACCCAGTGCTTCAAGAGCTCCTGCATAAGTGGGATCTGGGAAGGGTGGATATACGCAGCCTTAGCCCTTCAGGGTTAACTCTGCCAAGAGGTTATTTACGAGGACCCCCAACCTTATAGGGTTGGCAATACGAGGATTTCCCAAGAGGTCACCCATCGTGGTACTACTCTCGCCCAAGCACGCTTAATTTCAAAGTTCTAATGGGATCCTCTACAAAACCGAATTAAGGCGACAATGTATGACATCAATCCTCTAATCTCAATCAAGTAATGTTTGATAAGAAACACCAAGAGCGCTATTTGCGAAGTGGGCAAGATACAAGCAATCATAATGTCCATTTTATGAGCTCCAATTGCTCCAAAACTCAAGCGCCCAGATTGTCATTTGCATGGACAAGTAATGTTCTGGAGGAATTGGAGATTTTTTGAGAACAAAAGAGAGAAGATGCATCTAAGCCGAAGAAGAAGCGGCAAGGGGACCAAAAGTATAAGGCCATTTCTTCTTTATAACAACGAACCCGATTATCCGTTAAATCTTTATTTATATGGCGATCCACACATCACATGTTATGACATATAATTGGATCGGGCCAATTTGATATCAAATATATTAGAAATTATATAGAAAAAGGGGAAAAAAAATACAGAAAAAACTTTACGGGGAGAGAGAGTAAACGCATCATAATACTTAACATAATCCTATTTACCCTCACTAATCTTATTTATAGATAAACTAGACAAAATATCTAACAAATATCTAAGTGAGGTGATTAATCATGCCACCTCATCAGGGACGCGTGGCAACTAAAGAAGCGAGCTCAGGATTAGACCCGAAAATATCTGTATCAATACCCCGATCCTATTTTGGCTTGTATCATCACAGAATTCGATCAAGTCAAAAATCTTTAAAAATAGATTAATGGGAGGGAATTGAAATCTTTGCCTTTTAATTGAAAACAATGCATTGTTTTCCTTCACTTGCCCTCCCACTGACTCAAAGCTCGTGTCCTTGTGGGTTTCACATAACTTATGATACAACTATTTTAGTTGTATCCAAAATTACAGTTATTTTTGGGGATAAATTGGAGAAAGAGAGTTAAATAGGATAAAAAGGTAGAATGAGAAGATGAGAAGAGAGAGAGAGAGAGAAGTTTGTTATTGTCTTGCTTAGCTTCCCTTACAACCCTAACACACTGTTTATACTAATTATCTAATACAAATATTTGCACTATTATTATCCTACTACAACTACTATTATACTAATACCCCTTTTACTTGGATCAAAATAATTCATTACTTTTGAAGACCGAGTTTCTCCTCTTCTTGGGGCTCTTTTTTTTTTACATAGAATAAGAGAGTTACTTTTCATAGTACTCGCCCATTTTCAAACCTCTCTTTCTTAATGAGTTGTGCTCCAGCCAGGGCCACATCTACTGTATTGTCACTGGGTAACCCATGGACTAAATCTTAAGTATTAGTGGTGGCTTATTATATAATTTTTTAATATGGTTATAAAAAAAGAATAGTGACCCCAATTACATTGTATACTCTAGTTTAACGGTTGATGTCGTGTTTACTATTTCTTATGTCACGGGTTCAAGACTACCAAGTATCAGCTTTTTGAAATATTTTAATTATGATTATTCTAAAGTTGTGGCTCCTTAGTTTTAAGAAATATAAAACTATATAATATGTCAAGGATTTTCAAGAAATATTTTAATTTCTCTTTTTTTTTTTTTTTTTTTTTTTGGACTATATAATATGTCAAGGATTTTCAAGAAATATTTTAATTTCTCATTTAATACTCTTCTTTTTGTTCATGAATCAAGTAATTGTTACGAGGTTTTGATCCATAATTAATGTAATTACAATTTAATTGGAAGATTTTACATATAATGCAACAAAATTATAAAATATTGTTTACAATCAATATTATTAACCTGTGCCCATAAACGAACCCATATATTAATATTAATAGATTTAATCTTTCACTAAGTTATAGTTCTTTCTTTGAAAAACACTCAATTATAATTCACTTATATGAAATTTTTTTCCCGATTGTATTAATACAATTATTTTATAAATATATATATATATATATATTATATTCTCAATTTTTAAGGAATTATTTGTATACTCGATTATATATTTATTTTTATTTTAAATATACACCCTATAATATTAAAATTCTAGATTAAATTTAATTTTTAGTAGACAAGTTGTCTCATTTTTTAATTTTGTCAACAATTTTTGCTTTTAAAATACTCTCCAACTACGTAAAATTTAATCCAAATTTTATTCCTCAATTCTCCCATATTTCGCTCCTCTTTATGTGACATACTTACTTACTTACTTACATATATGTATTTATATATTTAATTACTGTTATTTTTTTAACTATAAATATAGATCCTGTTTCATTAAAATTTTAAATCCTCCACTGACTATTAATATATGCCTCAAGAGAAGGAGCTGTATAAATCCGCCACTGGATCCAACTCATAGAAAGTTTGCTGGTTGAGTAAGTTGATACTTTGGTCACGTTAAATTAAATTTATCTTTTTTATTCAAAATATCTCCTTATGTTTATATACTTGTTCAAATTAATCAAAACTAGTCCTTTGTCTTTCTAATTTTTACTCAATTTGGGTTATTAAATAAGAAACTAATTTTAAACTATTTTAAACAAAGAGAAATATAAAAATTTACCCATTAGAGCTTTACTTTAGTGTAGAGGTGGCCGGTGGACCAGGTTGGGGTTAAGGTGAAAAATGTATGGGGGTGGGAGAATTCAAACCCCAGACCTCTCACGTGTTAAGCAAAGCCCTCACCATATGAACTACAACCTTTTTTGTGATATATTAGGGTAAAAAATATTAAATTATATATATCTTAAAAAAAGAGAGTGGCCATCCGGGCCTTATATAATTTGTTTATAAAAAATATTTTGAGATATATATGTTTATAAAAAATATGAGAAAAATATTAAATTAAACATAGAGACAGTTATATTAGGTATGGGTATGTCTTATATAGTTGGTTTATCCAATAAAATTAAAAAAAAAATTGAAGTAATTGATAAGGCTTACATGTTAGAGGTATAGGGTTTGAATTCTTTTTGTGCCAATTTTGTGTCAATTTTTTTGTAAAATATGTTACATTGTATTTTTACCCAATAAAATCACAAAGAAATTGTAGCTCACATGGTAATGGTGTGCTTTATATGTTAGAGGTATGTGGTTCAAAATCCCACTAGTGTCATTTTTTGTCCAATTCCCGTGATATTAAAAAAAAAAAATCCTGGAAGGGGGAAGAGCTAGATGAGCCCGGGCCCTGGCTGGTTCCCCATGAGGCCTGGGCCGTTACAGTGGAGCGAGATAAGTGGAGAAATTGAGTGAAATTGAGCTGAGAAATCGGAATGAAGGTTTACAGATATTTAGAATATTATCTTCTAATTTTCTCATTTAGCTTTTCTTTTGCATTTTCTTAATTTAGTTAATCTTCCATATAAATACTTAATGTAACAAATCAGGGTTTCTCAAGGAATGAATACAATACTATATTCTTCTTCTCCCCTAAAACCTCTATCTTCTTTCTCTCCCTTTAACCTCTAATTTGAATTGAGTGGATTGGATTGGAATTAGCATTAACCAAGATCAAGCTTGGTTAACAGGCCTGGGCCCGGCCCAGTTCCGTCCGCTGCCATCTCTACTTCAGTGGTAGGAGTCAATTAAGGAAATAGAGTATCGCTTCATGCTAAAAGGTCTCAAGTTTGATTCCCCCCCTTGAACCTCTCTCGAAGGAATCCTTAACTTAATTGGCTCCCATAGAGTGTAGATCGCTGCATGGGTCAGAGTTTATCGGATAACTAGATTCTTCATTAACAAAAAAAAAAGGTAGATTTTAAACCACTCATTCAATTGGTAAAATCATCACCTCTTACCTGAAACCACTTTTCTCCCCTTTCTACAACCAAATATAAGATTCAAAATTCACCTTTTCACTACCACAACAACAATAACAACAAACTCAGTGCCTACAAAGGGCTCCTACAAAAGCAAAGTCTGAAAGGGTAGATGTATGCAGCCTTCTTCCTTCAGGAGGTACCTTAAAGAGAGGTTGTTTCCGAGGACCCCCAACCTTTTCACTACCATCCTTTTATAAATGCCATACCTAGTATGTATAAAAAAAACATCAGCGTACTCTATATCAATTATAGATCAAGTTGCGGCCCAAGCCCAAGCCCAATTGCTCAAAAAAACTTGCGGCCCAAGCCCAAGTTAAAATTTCACAATCCCCCAAAATGCAAGAACAGCAAGAACACTACAGTACTTGAAGCAGAAAAAGAGTGACTCAAAAATGGCGAGAGACCCGAACAGCGAAGAATTCGGGTCGGGTAGCGTGCTG
Source organism: Simmondsia chinensis (assembly GCA_018398585.1). Lineage (NCBI taxonomy): Eukaryota > Viridiplantae > Streptophyta > Magnoliopsida > Caryophyllales > Simmondsiaceae > Simmondsia > Simmondsia chinensis. Next base: position 38,621,376 of record JAGTTD010000006.1, on the reverse strand, counting down.
TCCATCAAGACTACGCTTGGTGAAGAATTCGAAGCCCTAGTTCTCACCTTCGACCCTCTCTCCAACCTCCTCGTCCTTCATATCCTTTGATTCCCATTTCTATTCTAGGGTTTTATTTCTTGTTTCAATCTGATACATGTTCAAATAGGTATACGAGCTTATAGTAATAGGGTAATTTACTAGGTAGTGGAGTAGGCTCAGCCCAGAGGGGTAGTTATTGTGTTGGTGATACAATCAATTTAGATTGTATCTAGATTTCGCTAGTTTAGGGAGGAGAATATAGCAGGAGAAGAGGATGAGAGAGAGACAGAGAGTAGGAGGAGAGAGAGAGTAGGGGAGAAGACTGAGAGATTTGGTTATGATTCTTGTTATTCATGTAATTCTTGATTACATGTATCTGTAGAGAGTTTAGTAACTAAATCAAGCCATCTCGACTAATTGACAACCAATTAATGACTGATACTTAGTTGTCATTGCAATGCATGTAACTGTTGCAAAGCCACGAATGAAAATCAATGTGTCATTTCCTATCTCTTTAATTTTCGTATTTTATTGTTTTACTTTAGTTTCAATATATTTTCAATCTTAGATCGTATCATTGGTATCATAATCGTCGGAAACAACCTCTCGTAGGGGTAAAACTGTATATATCTTATCCTCCTTAGACATGTGTTTTCGGGAGCATCTTTGAGGCATTGGGTTCTTGTTGTTGTATCATTGATATCACAGTCCTTCATTTGAGATCCTTAATTTGATGGGTATTTAACAAGAGGGTTTTGATTCTGGCCCTCGAAGGAATATTAGATTGTTGAAGGCTAATTTCATTAAGGAGTTTACTTTCTTGCGTCAAGTTGAAGTTCCTCTTGATCTTAATAATCTTCAACTTGATCTTCATAGTCTTCAAGCTAGAGAGGAATCTGCTATTAGGTCAGTGAATTTTTTTCCATTTTCCTGTTTTTCTAATTTTAATTCTAATGCAGTGTGTTAAGTTTCATCGGGCCCGATTCATATAGTTGGCATATACGAGGTCCACATTTAAGCTCATGTGAGGTTCCATCCTAGAAGCAATTGATATTCGGTAGAGTAACCCACTAAGTTTATATGTTAATCTCTCCTATCTCATAACTTCTATGTGGAATTCTTACTAGATTTACATGTGGACTCCTTAACAAAATGGGATGATAGTTGATTTGTGCTTGTGGGTCTATTTGTTGTTTGGCCTATGGTACTGTTGGGTTTGGTAAAATAGTTAAGTTACCCACCCCTAAACATAGGGTCTTGAGTTCGAAGCTTGTTTCCTCACATTCCCGGATGTTGATGGCCCCACTTAGTCCAGTATTATACCTTCTTATGATTGTAAAATGAAGGCGATGGGAAAGTAGTGTTCTGGTCATTTTGGTACCATAATAATTGTACTCACTCAAATTCAGAATACTTAAGTAATCCTTCTCAGGCACTGGGTTGTTGTTGTTGTTAAGTGATTTTGGTGCTTCCATGGACTTAATTTCATAAAATGTAATAACGTAAATCTCATATCTTGTCTTCTCTTGCTTGTGTTTTGCTCATATTGAATGTGAGTCTCACACAACATGAATTGGGGGTTGCAAACTATTTGTCAGGCAAGCGGAAATAGAAGCGGAGAGGATAGGTATCGGCGTGACGGCAGAGGCGCAAAGCATTTATGATGCATTGTCTAAAACGTAAGTTCCCTTTTGTTCATCATCCTTCATTTGAGCTTTGATCTTGTAAAATGTGATAGGGAATTTTTGTCTGGTGAACAAGTACATCTGACATCGTGGATTTGTGAGTTTAACCCAAGGTTTCATTTAAGCAGTGGGCCGCTTGGACCTCACTACCAATTTCTCGATGGACTCCAATTTGTTACATGTATATTTCCATGATGAGGATCGTTCTCTATGAGAGTATAAAATCATTTTTGGGTCTTCATCCATCAGTTTAAGCTTGTGGGATATTGGTTTGTTCACATGGTATCAAAGCCTTGCTGACTGAAAGGTTACAAATTCAAATCCCAATAGCCTTTGCTCTCAATATTAATTAATTTCAGCATAAGGATTATATGGACCTGTGCATTATCCATATTTCAAGCCTATGGGCATTCTTGTGAAGGGGTTAGAGCATAAAACTATTTTTGAACCTTCATGCATCAATTTAAGCTTTTGAAATAGTTTATTCCTTAGAACTCTCTAGCTTGGCTGGGTTTGGCAGTGCAATTCTTGCCAATGGGTTAATTTGGTTATATAAAGCAATTAGTAAGCCAGTTTGATAATTAAACAGAGAGTCTTTAACTCATCCAAATGGGATGGATATCGACTTTTTTAGTTACTTGTGGCTGAGTCTCATGAGGATGAATTTTGAGATGTTACTATGTTTTAAGCCTGTCTAGTGTGTGTCCTGGAAAAAAAGAAAAAAGCCCGTTTGTTGAGAAAAACGCTTAGATTTGTTGTTGTTGATCTATCATCTTTCAAGCTGTTAGGCTGGTTTGATGAAGTCGTGAGTGCTGTAGACGTAGAGGCAAGAGAGGAAGGGTAAACCGAGAACAAAAATAAAGATACCCACAATTGTTCTCATTACTATGAAATTGTAGTCTCAAACATCTCTAGCTTATGGGAGAAAGACATTGAGTGATGACTTGGACCGACTTGGGCCCATTTCTACTTTTTTCTTACCTCCTTTAGGGGGAGGAGCTTCAGAATAGTAAGCATTAGAGCAACATGTATGTGATGTTCCATTATTGTAATAATGTGTGTCATTAGATTGTTGAGAGCATTTATGGAATGTCAAATAAGAAACGATATAACTTTGACATGGCATAGGACCCAATTTTTGTTTGGTGGAAGCAGTTGATATAATGTAGACTAGAGAGACAGGCATCTTGATTCAGTAAAAGGAATAGTTTCATCTATTATTGAGCTGCATCTGAGTGTAGAAGGCATCATTATGCTCAACAGACTTACACCATCCTTTATTCTACGGAGACTTTGGGTTATAGATTTCTATTTGTCTAGTTCGATATTAGCCTGCAATTTGAAAGTTCAATCTCTCTAGGAAATGTAATGAATATGAAAGGCCTTGACAAAATGGTGTAGAACATGCAACCGGAACGGGCCAAAGATCCAGGAAGTACAATTCTTTGTGATCTCTGGAGTACCCAGCATCCGAGAACCAATTGTGATGCTTAACTAGCTTGGAATACTTTTTTGATGAACTACTTTTATTCAAAATCAATTATGGCTTGTTCGTGTTTGTTTTAGGGGCTTGATAGCTTATTCAATTGAATTGTAGCAGGCTCGATAAGTTTAAGAAGTCGATTTTGACGGGGTACTCGATTTATTAATGTTTGGGTGGGAAATTTGCAAGGGCTCGTTAAAGGCTCGATAGGCTTAACGAGCTGAGTATATAACACACAAATATCTTATTGAATCGAGTTTGAACAAAGATTTAGAGCTCTAGCTTGAATTCCAACTCGATAAGGATTATCGGCGCTCGAGTTTGAACAAGGATTGCTCGACTTGGCTGGTTGACAGCCATAATTACTTGCCTAGAGTGGAAAACAAATATAGTGATCGAATTGCAGAAGAGATCAATTCGAGGGGCTCCATATTCCATGTTTTCTTGGTCATGGTTGAGTGCTGAAAATTTTGAGCTCATCTGCATGGACTTATGTTTGTTGCCAGGAGCAATGTTTTATCTATATGTTCAATCCTTCCATTGGTTAACTGATGTAACACAACATTGTGCACCGTCCTGCACACTTAGTAGTGAAGGTGTGGATGTATTTTTACTCCATCTGCCATTGATTCCGGATCGAGAAAATTTCATCTGATCACTGTCCATCTGCATTGATTTACATTTCGAGCACCTGATTCGCATTTGAATTCGGCTTTTTTTCTAAGCAACTTATAGTGGGAATTCTTGCTGGGGTTGCCTGAGGGATGTATCAGATCTTATAGTAGGACCCGGACAAATATGGTATCTGTTTGACGCGCTGTACCTGTATGCTCTTCCCAGTGTTGTCTTACATTCAAGGGTGTATATGCGCTAAGTCCGAGCTTGTCAGACTCGAGACTCTGCTCGTCTGTGTTTAGCTTAGCTTGAACTTGGCTCGAAGCTTGCTGAGCTTGAAAACTTAAAAGCTCGAGCTCGGCTCTTCATAGGTTTGCGGGCTTGGCAAACCCAGCTCCACGATTTTTGAACTAAGCCTGCCTTATTAGGCTCATTTAAGCTCGAACTTGGTTCATTTGGACATGTTTGGGTTCGAGCTTGGCTCATTTAGGCTCAAACTATGCTCGATTGGGCAAAATATTTTAGCTAATAATCTATAATAACGTAGACTCATTTAGGCTCGCGAGCCTATCAACTTGAGCTTAACTTGACGAGCTAAACATATCAGTTTGGGTTGGCAAGGTCAAAACGTGCTGAGTCTTCGAAATTCATGACTTGCAGGCTTGTCTCGTTTACACCCTATTCACAGTTTTCCTTTAAGGCTCATTCGCAACTTGGCATTCTGAACGGTGAAAGAATAAACATTCGAATTTACTTTATCTATTAATGGACATAACTTTACCCTGAAATGACGGTACATGCAGTCTTCCGGTGCGCTGGGACAAGACCGCGATAGTTGTGATGAATGAAGTACGAGTAAGCAGCCCATATCTCCCGGAATCTGTCACCGGTGGTACTGCTGCTGCCAACGATCGTGTTAGGAAAGTGGTAAGACATACTAATGGCTTGTTCAGTCAAGCTTCTTTTTCCGAAAATTAGAAAAAAGAACATCTTTTTCATATTTTCACGATGCCTAGCCCATAAAGAAAAGTGCTTTTAAATAAAAGTAAAATTATTTTTCTGCTTTTAAGTAGAAGTAAGAAAATAGAGCGGATGCAGAAGGTGCTTCTGTAGAAAAACAGTTTTTTTTACAACTTGGTGTAGTAAATCCTGAGTTGTCCATGAACAGAATTTTCTAAAATTCCTTAATATTTTTTGCTTACAAGCAAAAGTTTATTTTCTTTTCTTGTCCTTGTAGCTCGAGTTCGAGAGGAAGAGATTACAAGCTCGCGGGGGGTCTCAGTGATCGTTCCCAATTTCTGCTCAGAAAAACTTCTGACAGAGGCAGGCGTCAGGTACGAGTTACAGTGAGATTCGCTGCTTTAAATCGCGATTGCCAAGAAATAATATAATTGAATCAAAACATTTTAGATTTGTCGGGGGTGAAACTTTTTCTGGGCATAAGAGGATCATATGGTATGGTTGATATAGAACCTGTTCTTCATACAATTTGCATGATGGGTTCAAGATAGAACGCAGGAATATGAACCCATTTTGATGGGAAACGCTGTGTGGAAATTTCTATATATTTTTTCTTTCCCCTGATAATTAGCGAGCAGTACAAATCAGGTGCTCGAGTTTTTTTTAATCTAATTTATGTTTTTGAATCCTAATGTAGTCTTTGTAATGTTGTTCCGTTGTGACTTGGGGGTTACTGGTGAAATCAAGCCCTAAAGATTATTAATGAGGAAATTATCATGCAAGTATCTTAAGATTTGGCTATTTATTACATATGTACCTTAAAAGTAGCATTCTTAGTGCCACAGGGGCTCCCGTCTAGGTAGCGTCTGAGGGGGTGGATATATACAGTCTTTCCCCCTTCAAGGTGCTACCCTGAAGAGAGGCTGTTTCCGGAACCCCCAACCTGAGGGGCAGGGCCGGCCATAATCCCAAGCAATTCAAGAACCCGCTTGAGGCCCTCGAAATTTAAGGGCCCCAATTTTTAGAGGATTGTATTTTTAAAGTCTTAGTTAATATTAATAAGTTTTAATATTATAATTTTTAGAATTTTATTACATATAAAGGGCTCTCATTTGAAATGTACGCTTGAGACCTCGGCAATGTCAGGACTGGCTCTGCTGAGGGGTGCAACAAGAGGACTTCTCAGGAGGTCACCCATCTTAGTACGACTCTCGTCCAAGCATGTTTAACTTCGGAGTTCTAATGGGATCCGATGCTTGCGTATTGGTACCCTCTTAGGTTTACATATATACCTTGATATTTTAATATATACAATGAGATAACTAAGGTTTAAATATTATTTCATCAATTTTGTACAAAAAGTAGTCAATGTAGTATTTGATTATGATGATGCATACAAGTCTTGGGGGCAAACATCATCCCGTTATAACAGCATTCTGAAGGAGGAAGGTTGCGTACACCTAACCCCTCCCCGAGACTCTGCTCTAGCGGGAGCGCTTGTGGTGTTGGATCTATTGTCGATATGCATGTAAGTCCTGTCAATTTTTTCAGCGAAAAAAATCAACATATTTATGATAAAAAATAACTGAATTTTGATATAAAGTGTAAGCTATCTATGCATTGCTAAATATATATAATGTTAGCTTTTTTTTAAATTGTTGGAACTATATTTTACTTTGGCACTAATGTACCAAATTTCGGCAAACGATTAACCAATCTATAAAATTTTCACAACTTTATGGAATTTAAGTGATATAACTTTTTTGTCCAAAAAGATAAGTGAAAATTTTAAATTTTAAGGTGTCTCGTTGTATATTTTAAAACAAGAAAGTACATGTTCAAATGTCAATCACAAGGAGGTCCGCATGTTACTATCATAGAGCTGAGCAATCATTCTTGCAAAGTGAGAGATTCATAAATATAGCGACGTCACCGGCCTCACCTACCGACTTCAAAGATTCAATGTCTCATCAAATAATTACTGGGTTAGGACCGGTCAAATCAAATACGACACAATAATACGACATGAACATAACAGGAAGATCATGGGTTTGGCCGGGGATTTTGAAATTAGGCTGAATTTGGGTTGACCCATTTAACTTGTTTATATATATATATATTGCTACTATGAACCATGAAGTGCATCATTAATATGTTTGTAAGTTGAAAAGCTAGTATTTAATGAAAAAAGATCACAAAATTAAATGAGTAACTAGCGGGTTATTCGTTTAATAATTAGATTGGGTAAGAGTTGAGAGTATCTAACCCGTTTCATAAATGGGTCGAGTTTGGGTTGACCCTATTTCTAAAACTCCTTGTATAACACGAACATGACATGACATGGTACATTTGCCTCTCCTATATTGGCTTATGGTAGGTACGCCATTGTTTTTTATTTGGCTTTTGGAAACAGTTTTTCTTCAGGGTAGCATTCTATAGGGGTAAGGTTGTGCGTACATTTTACCTTTTTCAGATACGGCCTTGATGAGAGCCTCTTTGAAGCATTGGGTTGTTGTTGATATTGTTTTATTTGTTATTTTTGGCGTTTTAGAAACTAAAAGCTATATTTTGAAATTTTTTTATATTTATTTCTAGTTTGACTAAAACCTTCAAATAATAAGAAAAATTCGTTTTTAACTTTTTTTGTTCCAGTTTCAAGAGACCAATAGATCAGCAAATTAGTTAGCGAATTTGGGTTTTAGAGGGTCTGACATTTCAGTGGTACAGTGCCCGTCGTACATAACCCTCTCCTTTATCATTAGAGCTTTCGTCTGTCATGGATAGTCTTAGGGCTTCTTGTTCCACTTGTTCTTTATTATTCCCGAAACAATAATACTTTAATTGGTTATGTTAGTGTAGTAGTTTCTCTTCTGACTTCCTAATTGATTAAGACTCAACTTCAAACCCGTCAAACCAAGCCTAAGTTCAACTCTGTCACACTCGAGCTTACGACAAACCAAGCTTCAGTAGTTCATCTGCAAGTAACCCATATCATATGTTATTTAAATTGTACATATTATATAATCAAAAATAAGTAAAAAATAAAGATGATCACATGAAGAAGATCAAGAAGGATCCCAGGAAAGTGTATATAAACCAGAAAGCAAAGGGATTGCTCGTGGCATGCAGTAAGTGTTGTCCAGCGTTAAAGGTAGATACACTTGCTATATAGTCAGAAAATAATATGGGGAAAAAAAAAAAAAAAGCAACTACATTTTGGTCCAAATTCTTTGCTTTTTCAAAATTTTAATAATTTGCATAGAGCACTTTTTTTAGTTAATGTCAGGGTAATAATCTGAAAATATATAATTGCTGTAACATTACGATGCGGAAAGGAAGCACGGAAACAATATTGAACATGTCAAATAGAAGAAGAAATTCGGAGTCCATCCCAAGTTGAAAAATTTTAGTTTGTATTTGATGACAATGAAAAATGAGAGAAAACTACAAGGCAGCATTGAATTTATAAACCCCAAATGTAAAATTTACGAAATCCTTCTAAGCTAGCTGTAAAACGCTAAAATAGGCCAAAAATACTTCTAGAGTTTGAGTTTTAGCAAAATAGGTGGGCCAGTGGCAAAGCAACTATGCAAAGCTAGTTCATCCCAAGAGTTACATTATGATATGTAACAGCCCTGTAACTTCTTACAAATCAAAAGTTATACTCATTTTTAATGTCAACTATGTTTCATTTCTTCCGACTCGACAGTTCGGACGCTTTTGACAATCCAGTTGCTGAACAAACTCTTTGGCTACTCACCCTATCACCTTTAACAAAAGTTGTTTCAAAAGCAACATTATCATTCTTTTTTTTTTCGATACTATGAATACAAGCCCCAAAAGGCATAAAAGTCTACGGCGTAACACTATCTTACATATATATGCATGTAAATGTGATGTATATATATTTTTGTTTATATTGGTAAGCTTGGGGGAGGAGGATGTCGGATTCAAACCCCCTCTCTCGAGGTTGACCGTTTGTCACCTCAACTATTGGGACAAATCGGGGACCGATATGTAATTATGTATATAAATAAGAGTGAAGATGCCTTAAATCACTTGGAAATGATGCAAGGAACATGTGACATAAAGATCCAAGTGCTAAAAATCAAAGAATGTATACAAATTTTATGTATGATATGGGTCCCATTGCAATGCAATCACATTTCATTGGGGGGAACCTTCTATTTATGTTTCATTTTAGAATTATAATCAAAATTTTAGTGTTTTATTTATAAAATAATTACAGGTTATTTACACTAAAAGTTTATATACATTGCTCATTGTGTCAATTTGGTTTTTGTACTTTTAATTGTGTCAATATAGTCCCTAAATAATTCAACATCTGTCAATTCGTCAAATTGAATGGCAAAATTATGTTAGATGCAAGTAACTTATTATAAATTCATCTATTTACTCAATTTAAACCAATTCGTGACTGAACTATTAAAAATTTCATTAAAAACTTACATAAAGTTTTCTCTAAGGGTTAAATTGACACAATTAAAAATAGAAGGACTAAACTGACATAATGGATAAAATACAGGAACCTTTGTCAGAAATAACCCAATAATTAATGTTATATGCTATTTGACAAATTCTATTTTTGCAAACACAAAAGGATACTCTAATTAATTGAGTTTGTGATCCTAATAATTCACGTAATTTATTTTGATCGAATCACAATAATGAACTCTTCATAAATATAAGTTTATCGAAGTTCAAATTCGATGAGCCAATGGATTTTGATTTAATAGCAAAAATACCAAAAAAAAAAAAAACAGATCGTTAATAAATTATTATGTTTCATATGAAAGAAGAAAACAACGTTTCCGTTATCATAAATTTAAGTTATTGTAACTTTTTTTTCAATGCTGTAGTTAGCTGGATTCGTGGACTTAGTTTTTCATTTGCGCACTTAACGTGCAAGTAATATCAACTTATGAGTTATTGGAGTTGATGTAATGGTTGTGCTATCAATCTTCTAAGCTAAAGTCTTTTGAAGCTCGTTTTGTACCTCTGTGATAGTCGGTGTCTCAGTTGACATACAAAATTGTATCATTGTTAATATTGTTAGGAAAAAAAGGGCAAATTACAGAAAATTACCTTATCTTTTGCTTCAAAAATAGAAAACCCCTCTTACAAATAAAATTATTCACAAAACCCTCTAACTTTTTAAAATTTATCACTTAACCCCTATAAAACTTTTTTTTGACCAATTTGCCTCAAAAGTGAGGGAGTCAAATGTTTAATTATATTTTTAGAAGGAGGTTTTATATTATTAGGTAAATTAGAAAATTTTTAAATTTTTTGAAATAGAATTAAGAAAATTTTATATATTTATAACAGATATAATTATTTTAGTTAATTATATTAATGATATTATAAGTTTAGAAGATAAAAAATATTTTAAAAATATTTATAAAAAATATTATAAAATAAAATATAATATTTTTGTTGATATTATAATGTCACTACCATATAATTAATTAAAATAATAATTTTTATAAATATAAAAATTCCCTTTTTTTCTATAAATATGAAAAAATTCTTATTTTTTTTCAAAACATAAAATCTTACCTAAAAATAAAATTAAATATTTAACTATTTTATTTTGAGGAGCAAAATGGTAACAAAAAAGTTATTTGGGGGCAAAGTGATAATTTTTTAAAAGTAAAGGGGTTTAATGAATGGTTTTATTTGTGAGGAGGGTTTTTATTTTTGAAGCAAAAGTCAGAATATTTTTTTGTAATTTACCAAAAAAAAAAAAAAAGTAAAATGAAGTGACAACTAAGTTACAAATACAAAGCAAGAGAGCTTCAAATAAGACACAAATTTGGCAGAGTATGTGGGTTGGTCCTTTTTCTGCTTAGGCTTTGACATTTCCTTTCAATTACTACAAAATTTATTGGATTTTAGGCTAATATTTTTTGCCTAAAAAAGATGCTCTTACTTAGGCTTGCAAATGAGCTAAGTCGGCTTGCGAGCTGGTTTGATTTGGCTCGTTAAGGGCTCCGCTCGGATTTGTCTAAGCCGACTCGAGAATCGACTCAGCTCGTTTAAATAAACGAGCCAAATCAAACTGAGGCCGACTCGGCTCGAAAGGCTCACAAGCCAGCTCGTTTATTGGCTCATGAGACGGCTCGTTTATGGGCTCATGAACTGACTCAATTATTGGCTCGCATGTCTAGATTGCGAATTGAATTACATGCATGTTTTTTTATTTCTAATTTCCATGTATTATTTAATTTATTACCTTCTTTTAGCAATTCAAGTAATAATAATTATAAATGAGTCTAATGAGCCTCATAAATGAGCCTGATAAATAAGCGCGATAAATGAGCCGAAAAAACTCAACGAGCCAGCTCGCCAAATGATCAAGCCTCAGTAATTTCTTTGGGCCCTTTAAACCTTTTGGGCGTTGTATTTATGTAATTTCTTTCGTGATTAATGAATTGCCAATTATCAAAAAAAAAAAAAAAAAATGATCAAGCCTAAGTGATACCACCGAGCCGGTCTCGTTTATTAAACAAGTTAGTCTCATTTTTACTAAACGAGCCGAGCCAAGCATAGATATGCGACTCGATTAGATAAATAATACTGATACTGAGCCGGTCTCATTTAGTTAGCGTGCCGAGCCATATTTGCAACCGTACTCTTATAAGTTGCCATACGTCAGTGTCAAGTAACATAAGATATTTAGCAATAAATGTGTTAAAGATTTCAAATATAAGTGAATCTCGTTTTAGGGTTCTGACAAAAAAAAAATAGAGATCAGATACAAGCTTGATAGAATTCTCATATATATTAATTCGGTATCCGGAGCATCGCAAAATTTAACAAGAGTTATTTATTCCATTGGCCCTTAAAGTTTTAAATTTACTTAAATTTATCCTCATTTTTTATTTGTTTAAAATGATCACTAATGTTTGTGATTGTGTTTAAATTTACCCCTCATTTTTTCTTTTGTTCAAAATAATTCCTAATTATCTAAGAACCAACTATCCCTAAAATTTAAGCTAATGAGTGAAGGTCCATGAATGGTAATACATTTTAACAGTAATGTTTCACTTTATAGCAAAATAGATCTCCTATCCGATGGCTGTTATAGTATAAAACTAATTATAAATCTTCACCCAAAAGCTTTGGATAAAAGTTTATAATTTGTTTTATACTCTAACATGCCCTCTCATACAAATGCGCATTGGGCTTGAGGCATGAATATTGAAAGTGGGGGTTGTTGGGATTTGAACTCGTGACTTATTAATCAACAATGATCTGATACAATGTCAAGGAATCAACTTTTTTAAAAGTTTAAGCTAATAGGTAAAGATTCAAGAATAGTTTTATACTCTTACGCCAACATCAGATAAAAAATAAGAATAAAAAAGCAACATTTCCAGTGCCCTAAGGGCTCCCGCCTAAACGGAGTCTGGGAGAGGTAGATAAAAAATAAGAATATGAACACTAATTATATCATAAAATAAATCATAAGAGACTATTTAAAAGAATGAGAGGTAAATGCTCACAAACTTACAAAGGACTATTTTGATTTGAAAAAATAAAAAATTATTTTAAATAAATTTAAAAACATCAGTCACCGATAGAGTAAATAACTCTCGTGAAAGGGTGTGACTTATGTAGGGCTGCAGGCTCGTGAGCTAGTTTAACTTGACTTGATAAGGGCTTGGCTCGGGTTCGCTTAAGCTGGCTCTCTTGTTTAAGGGCGGCTCATTTAAATAAATGAGCCAAGTGAAATTGAAGCCGACTCGGCTAGAAAGACTCAAAAGCCAACTCTTTTAAAGACTCGTTTATCAGCCCGCATGTCTAGATTGTGTCATGTGGTATTTTCTCCACTATTCATTATGTGTTTTTGTTTTGGTATTTCTATACATGATTTATTTTATTACCCTTTTCTAACAACTCAAGTAACAATGGTAATAAATGAGTCTAACAAGCCTCATAAATGAGCCCAACGGGCCTGGTAAATGAGCCCAACAAGCTGACGTACAAATGAGCCTATAAAGCTCAATGAGCCAGCTTGCTGAATAATCAACCCTAAATGATACCAATATTGAGCCGGTCTTATTTAGTTAACGAGCCGAACCGAGTTGAGCATAGATATGCGGCTCGATTAAATAAATGGTACCAATACTGAACCGATCTCATATAGTTAATGAGCCGAGTCGAGCTAGTCGTGGCTCAACTCGACTCATTTGCAGCCCTAGACTTATGCGTCACACTCCCGCGTTAACTCACAAAATCCGTTAACGTTTACTTAAGACACCAAAAATTTTAAAAAAAAAAATTTAAATAAAAAAAAAAGAGAGAGAAACGAGAAGCATCAAGCCATGGACGCGGATGGTGTCGGTTTGCTTTTTTTATTACTCTTTTATTTTCTTAAATTTATTATTTTATTCTCCCAATAATTTAAGAGAAAAAGGGACATAGAGAGAACAAATATTATAATTGAACGAGAAATGCTACACGACACGAGAAGCGGATGCACGAAAATGTCACGACTAGGGTATAATTTGTCGTTAATGACAAACTAGTTGCTAAGCACTTGTTTCTCGTAACATTTTTGTGGCTTTTTTTTGTCGCGAAATACAACATTTTTGTAATTGGACTATTCTTTGTTAAAGGGAAAATGCTTTATGTCACGAGAAAACAGGCCACGAAATGGCACGAGTTAGAAACTAATTTGTCGTGCACAACAAACTATTCCCTAGTCGTGTCATTTTCGTGCCCAAATCTCGTGACGTGTAGCATTACCCTTGTCAAAGACACGGCTAAGTTTTTAAAGGAAAATAGTAAATATAATTTAAAGTATTTTACATATGAGTCTAATAGAATATCATATATCAGAGTTATGGAGAGATAAAATTAATTGATAAGTTTGATAGATTATACCCGTCCACTTAATATCAATTAAAATTCCACTTTAAAATTATATATACGAACTTTAGGGGGTTGAACTTAAGATCGGTAATATTCCGCAATATATTCCAAAAAATTGGCATAAAATATGTAAAGAATATAGACAATATAAAATTATTAAATTATAAAAAAATAATATTAAAGTAATTATTCTTTGTGGATAAGTATAGTATTTTTTATTTTGCAAAATGTTTGATTATTATTATTTTTTTAATCAACGATTGTAAATTTGAAAATGTTGAATGTTTGCTAATGACCACTTTACTCATTCCTTGGTGAAGAACTAATTATGAAAAGTTTTCCTCTTTCTTTTTCTTTTTTTTTTTTTCTTGTAACATAACAAAAGAAAAGTTAAAGACTATAATGTTCCTAATTCTGTGTTCAATTCATTAAAAAATAGAGCTATTTTAGAAAAGAGTTAATGTTATTGTCACAATAAAATTATTATTCTCATAGTAATATCATAATTTTTAAGACAATTTTGTGACTTTTATTACTTATAAGTTACATTATTGTCATGATAATAACAATTTTTGGTTGCCTTGACAATAATAATTTCCTTAAAAAATCTTATTTTTGTAACATATTTATATATTTTAAATTTATTTTTTAGTTTTCATTGGGACTTAAGTCTTGTTGAGGAAGGATCTTGCTTGCTTCAACTAAGGAACTTGAATTTAAAAAAAAAAAAAAAAAGAAAGAACGGTATTCCTTTTTCTGATCCTGTCTTCACCATTATACGTAAAAGAAACCAATTAGCTACCGATACCGAAATTTTTAGGATGCAAAGTAAATTTGATCAATTAATCTGTTTTGGTAATCGAAGAGTTCAGACTAGCTGAAGTACGTTTCAAATAATCTAAGTATATATATATATATATATATATATATATATATATATATATATATATATACACTTTGTATTATATATATAAATGCATGTTTAAAATGTATTACATATAAATTGTTATTTCTCAGATCATAAATGATGCGACATAAAAGCATATTGATGTAGAAATTAGAGGTGGCAAATATTAGTTCTACTACTTAAGTCTTGCTCGAGTACATAATAACATATTTTGCACTATTATGCAAGTCATTCATGTTAGGATCCCCCACAAACAAAAAATGATTATGAAGTTAAATCAAGAACATCAAAATTTTACATGGTTTAGTTAGAGTCTATGTTCATAGAGAGCGCACAATAATTTCACTATTTGAGAATAACATTAGAGACAATATTTGTGGTATATATCAACTCTCACAGCCCAATAAATAGATATAAAGTTAAAATTAAATTACAATGTGTTATGGCTTAAAACAGATTAAAACAATCTTCAATTTCATAAATTAATCCTATTAAATCGGTTACTAGACTTCACATATAAGCGCAATTAGGGGTGTATTTGGGCCGGCTTGAGGCTCGGCTCATTTACATTAAGCTCAGCTCGGGTTCAGCTCGTCAAAAGTTAGGGTTCCGCTCAGCTCGATCTAAGTTCGGCGAGCTCGAATTAAGCTTGCAATATTCGGCTCATTTAAGTTCAATCTAGGCTCGTTTAAGCTCGGACTCGGCTCATTTAGGCTCAAGTTTGGCTTCATTGGCCATATTTAATCAAAAATATTATATTAAGAAAACACTTGTTTAGGCTTGCGAGCTTACGAGCTCAAGCTTCACTAAACTCGGGCTCAGCTCGATAAGCTAAACGAGCCGCCTCGGTTGGCTCGAGCTCAAAGCGAGTCAAACCTTTCGAGTTTTATAATGAGTCAGCTACGAGAACTCGTGAACCAGCTTGACTCATTTACACCCCTAACCGTAATAATTGAAACCCAAAACCGAAAGCATCAATGAAATGGGAGTAAAAGGCGACGGTGGGGAGATAGATGCCTTGAAACTTTTTCTTTACGGGAGTGAAGAAAAAGCTTATTTAGATCCCCATATCACCTATATATTATAATTATTACTCCTTGCTTTTCCATTTTTTTTATTTTATATTATAATTAGAATTTTAATAAATGTAGCAGAAGAATGTGAGAGATTCCTCGGGGTTGCAATGAAGAATTTTTGTTTCCCCTTTTTCTCTTTTTTCTCGCTCTTCACACTCATTTTGGTTATGTTTGGCAATCAATTTTTAATAGCATGTTTTATAACTTTTAATTTTTTGATTAATCAAATAGCTAATAGCACTGTTTGGTAAAAGTTTTATTATTAGTGTTTTTTACAACGTTTAGCTTTTAAAAAATATATTTCTAAAAGCTGAATAATTTAGATTTTAGCCTTCCAAACGTTATGTAATCAAATTTTATTTATTATTTTGGCATTCCTTTTCATCTTAATTTACCAACCACGTTACCCATCGGCTAATAGCTAACAACTAAACATTAACAGCCAAACATAGCCTTTATATAAACTGCATTTTTAACTGCGATTAAAAAATAAAATATTGATTGATTCTTTAGTTTTACTTCTTATTTATTTGAACGAATCAATAAGGTAAGTTTGAATGTATAAATTTTCAGTTCAAAAAAATATATTTATATATGTAAATTTAATATATGACTCTGAAAAATTACTAGCATGTATGACGGGATTATATATCAAATCAACCACGTTGTACATCAAATGTAAATCATTGAGGTTTCGGCTTAATTCACTAAGCTAACATATACGAGGTTTATATATAAGTCCTAAATCAAGTTTAATCCCAAAACTAGTTGATATTGGCTGGGGAAGGCTGTAAAGTTTATGTTAATCTCATTTTTCTCGTAACACTAATTTGGAACATTTTTGTCACACTCTTATTGTTTGGGTTTTTTTTTTTTTTTTTTTTTTTTTTGATTACTGGACACAATGACAAGGAACAAAAGGGAGGACTAATTAAAGTCGAGAATTTCAAACCTGCCCCAGTACCAAGTAAAATTTCATTGAAAGTTAGGCTCTACCCACAAAATTAAAATACATATAAATTCAAATGAGCTTTAATCTTAAAACAAATTGACATTAGATCTAGTTTTTCAATAGACTTGTACATGGATTTCTTTCTTCTATTATAACTCCAATACAAGACATTTCAATTATAATCATACGTAGAGTTCTGAGCATTAAACCCAAATGCTTTCTTACCTTTTTTTTTGTACATTGGAAATGTCGTGGGGGAGAGGATTACGGAACGGAACCAAACCCATGTTTTGAGGTATGTCAACTACCATTCCAACCATTGGGATAAAGTGGGGTTCGACAAATGTTTCATTACGAGAAACCATTTTCATTTTAGGGTTATTTACGCCAAATGTCTATGTACTTTGCACATTGTTTCAATTTAGTCTTTAGCTTTTAATTGTGTCAGTTTAGTCCCTGTACAATTCAAAATTTGTCAATTTAGTCTGGAATGACAAAATTATATTAGATGCAAATAATTTATTATAAATTCATCCGTTCATTCTTTTTAACCCAACTCAAGGCCGAACTATTAAAAATTTCATTAAAACTTAACATAAATTTTTTTTAAGGACTAAATTAACACATTTTAAATTATATAGAACTAAATTAATATAATTAAAAATATAAAAACTAAATTAATATAATAAACAAAATATATAAACCTTTGACATAAATAATCATCGGTTTAATTTAACTGAGGGGTGGCTTTTAACGCGCCATATACACGCCTCCAAAGCTCACCAATGTCCTTTTGCGCACATTCACTCCAATTCGAAGATACCATTTCCCTCCTCTCTCCATCATTGTCGTTGCTTTTGGTTTTATTAAGGGAGTTTGTATGAACTGCATTGTTTGTCATTGTCATCTGATTTTGCTCCTCCTTCAAGTTTCTGTTCAATTATATCCAACATCAAATACTAGTAAACTCTAGAAACTACACTAGTACTCCATTTGTTTTTCTGGGTTCTTGTTTTTTCTTAGCTTGGGTTTGAAGCACCGTGGTAAAATCATCTGGGTTTGTTTGTTGAAGTTTTTGAAGAAGAAATTTGGGTTTTGAGTAGTTTTTGGATGTGGGTTTTGCAGTTGGCGAGGTTATTTAGATAGACAAGTGTAAAGAAGTAAAAGAGAGGGAGAGAGAGAGAGAGAGATGGCAGGAGGAGGAGGAGGTGGAGGGCACGCGCCACCGCCTAAGCTGGATGAGTTGCAGCCACACCCAATTAAAGATCAGTTGCCTGGCGTCTCTTACTGTATGACTAGCCCCCCTCCTTGGCGTGAGTCCCCTTCTCTCTCTCTGATCCAACTAGCTCTCTTTTTTGTTCTACTTCATTTGTTAGTTTAAACTTTTGGGATAGTTGGTTCTTTGATATGATATCAAAGCCTTGTTGACCGAGAGTTGAACCCCAACAAACCATATTCTAAATATTAATATATTTCAATCATATAATGGGAGGGCTCGTGCATTATCCGTGCTTCAAGCCCGATGGGTGCTTAAACTTCTGGGATAATTGACGGCATTGATGGGGTTTGCTCTGTTTTTGGATATTCTATCTTATTTAATTCTCATTTGAGCCTAGAAACATTTTGGTTTGGAGTCCAGTTTTCCCTTCTTGTGCTGATTTATAAGTAATGCTATTAGATAATCTCTCCTCCTATTTACACTTTTATTCTGGGTTTCCCATTTTGATATTTTCTTTTTGTTAAAAGTATAAAACTCTTTCTGGGTTTTCATCATCACTTCTGTTTTGAGATTGTTGATTTGTTGACATCTTACTAGAGTCTTGTTAACTAAGAGGTCACGGGTTTGAATCTTAACAACAACTAATCTCGATATTAACATAATTAAAGCACAAAGTACAATATAAGATTGTGCAGTATCCACACTTCAAACCCAATGGGGTATTTTTGTATTAGAACATGTTACAGTATTAACTCACGGGTTTGAATATTAACAACCAATCTGGATATTAATATAATTAAAGCACGGGGTACGATGTGGGTTTGTGCACTATTCATGCTTCAAAACCAACAGGGCATTCGCACAATGGAGCATGTTAGGGTATAAATTGATTCCTAAGTTTTCACTTATCAGCTTAAGATTTTGGAATATGCTGAATCTATTGCTGTATCCACCATGAATCTTGTAGCATTTGTACATTGTTATATGCTCCATTTATATTGGGACACAAAACTGTACTATAACAACAACAACAACATACTCAGTGCCTCAAGGCTTCCCGCATATATAAGGTTTGGGGGTGGGATGTATGCAGCCTTACTCTTTTAGGTTGCTACCCTAAAACGAGGCCGTGTACGAGGACCTCTAGTTTAGGAAGCATAAAAAACAACAGCACATAGAAAACATAAAGCATAAAGCAACGATCACAAAAAAACAACATAGCGACGGAACAACAAGCAACTGGGACACAAAGCTGTACTATGGCCTAATGCAGTCTGCTTTTAGTCTGCCGTGAATTCTTCATTTAATTTGGTTGTACTTTGATTAAGAAAATCCCGATGCTGATTGTTGTATTTTGCAAAAAATCCACAGCTGAGGCTATCCTTCTTGGCTTTCAACATTACTTGGTGATGCTCGGCACTACAGTTCTCATTCCTACATATTTAGTTCCCCAGATGGGTGGAGGAAATGTAAGGTTTAATCCCTCAAACAAAGCATTCACAACGAGATAGTTTAGGACATCGTTGTTATTGTTTTCTCTTTGCAATTCTTTGTACTCGAGAAACTAAAAAATGGGTTTGAGAACAGGTCTTCTCCTCTCACTGGTTTCTGATTTCAATTTTCACGTAAACTAGAAAAAAATTGAAAGCAAAAAACAAAAACAAGAAAAAAAATCGGTTCGAAAATGTGGTTTTTAGTGTTTACAAAACCAAAAACTACAAACAGAAAATTATACCAAACATGCCCTTAGTTTCCATTTTTGATAATGTGTGTTTCCTCAAGAATGTTGGTTGACAGCTAGAAGCTTATTTTCTGTTTATGTTTGTGGTTTTCTATCTGCAGGAGGAGAAGGCCAAGATGGTTCAGACATTGCTATTTGTTGCCGGTTTAAACACATTGCTGCAGTCGTCATTCGGAACCCGATTACCGGCTGTGGTTGGAGGCTCTTACACTTATGTGCCTGCAACAATTTCAATTGTTTTGGCAGGTCGTTATAGCGGCATTGCTGATCCTCATGAGGTTTCTCCACTACAACTCTCTTTATCTGAACCATATTATATTTGCTTCTTATTCATATTAGTTTCATGTTACTTAACTGGGTGTTGTGGTATTATGCAGAAATTTAATCGAATCATGAGAGGGATTCAAGGTTCCCTTATCGTCGCGTCTACTCTTCAAATTGTTGTCGGTTTCAGTGGTCTTTGGCGAAATGTAACAAGGTATGACATAGTCTTTTTGTGTAATATTTTCTTGTTTTCCAATCATCATGCTTTTGATTTCTAAGAATTATGACTCACATCCAATATTTGGTGTCAATGAATCAATTGTCTCAAAAGTTTATGTTATTAGGTAAAAGGCGAGGAATAGTTTTATATTCTAACATATCCTTTCACGCAAATACCCTTTGAGCTTGGAGAGTGTATAGTGCATAGGATCATCTCATATCTCATGTCGACACTATTCATGTCCTCTTGATCAACAATGTGCTAATAAGGTATTAAGAAACTGTACCCAAAAGCTTAAGTCATTTAAGTGCAAACCCATTAATGGTTTATACTCTTAAAACTCGGTAGATGATCTCTGATTTTCCTTATTTGTAACTAGTTTTTTGGGAGTAGTAGTGTATATTCATGATTGTTATTCTCGAATAGCTAATGTTATGAAGAATACTGTATGAATGCACTTACTGATTTTCTTATGTATATATCAGGTTCCTAAGTCCACTGGCAGCTGTTCCCTTGGTATCCCTTGTTGGATTTGGCCTATATGAGTTGGGTTTTCCTTCGGTAAGTAACTAGAGTTTTGTTGAAATTCACTCAGTTTTAGACCCGAGCAACAGAGTTAGCATAACTGAACTCTACATATAGGCCCAAGTGGGGTTTCATCATGAAAATCAATTGACATTAGGTGGGCTTATATGTTGATCTCTTTTTTCTTACAACTCTAGTATGAGATTTCGTACTACACTCACATATGGAGTCCTTAACAGTATTGCATAGTTGAATATAAATAATGTGGGTTTTGGTTATTGATACTGTTACTGAATGAATGGATAGGTGGCTAAATGTGTGGAGATTGGACTACCCGAGCTCATCCTGTTGGTTATCTTTTCACAGGTAACTTAAGACACTCACTATGACATGATTCTTCTTCATTATATAAGCATATACAGTCGTTTCCTACACAATGTAGTTATCAAACGTATAGTTTGAAGCAGCGGCATTAATGAAACGCATATTTATGCAGTATATACCTCACCTAATGCGCAGAGAGAGGCATATCTTTGACCGTTTTGCTGTCATATTCTCGGTGATCATCGTATGGATATATGCGCACCTGCTTACGGTGGGAGGTGCCTACAAGAACAGGCCACTATCCACGCAGACTAGTTGCAGAACTGACCGTGCAGGACTAATAGGCGCTGCTCCTTGGTAAGAGTCCTCTTAATTTGTTTGACATTGCTGATGTAGTGTATTGAGTAGGGGTGTATATGAGTTAAGTCGAGCCAACGCTCCCTTGTTTAAACTCAAGTTTGGTAAGTCTTATCGAGCTTTGAGCTTGAGTCGAGTTTTTATGAAGTTTTGAAACCTTTGTTCGTATTGATAAGATATTAGTGTATTCGATATTCGGCTTAACTCCGCTCGGTAGCCTAATTGAGTTGAGTTGAGTTCATTATTGATTCAAGCCGAGCTTGTGATGAAGCCAAATTGAGCTTATAAACAAACCGAGCTTGTTATTGAGTCGAGTGTCTGAGTTGCTGTCGAACCATTGCCGAACCATTTTTGAGCTACTATCAATTGTTAATGAGCTTTTAATAAGACCTCATTGAGCCCTATGTGCCCTCATCAAGACCCTAATGAGCCCTTATTGAGACCTTGACAAAACTTTTTCAAACTATTCGTGAACATTAATGAGTCAAACACCTTCCTGGTCAAACTCGATTCATTAAATTTCTGAGCTTGCGTGAAGTTGGCTTGATAAGCTATTGAGTCCAGAAAATGAAGACAAACGAGTATTAATCAATTTCAAACACGTGTAATTCATCAAGCATTTGGTCAGTATACCTAGATGTCTGGATCAACCTGTGGCACCTCATCTAATTCTTAGGTTACGACTACCTACTTCAAAGTTTTCTTATGTATAAACGGGTAAGTTGGGGCCTGAATGCCCATGCACGGCTCCAATGCATTGTTTGTACTTAATAACAACAGTTAAACCTCAGAGTTACCTAGTGCCTTATCACTTGAGCCAGTTCTTTCAGGTTTTCGAGTGAATATTTGCTTCACTTATGCACCCAAAATGATTTGTAATTAGTTATTCCTACTGGTATACCGTGATGAACACCAATGGCATAATCTTGTGCGCTTGGTACGTACGTGTACAGGATAAGAGTACCATACCCATTTCAGTGGGGAGCTCCAACATTTGATGCAGGAGAAGCTTTTGCCATGATGATGACTTCTTTTGTGGCCCTTGTTGAGGTTTCCTTCTTTGTTCTTTAACTTCACATTCTCTCCATCTTTCTTTCTAATTGCAATGTTTGACTGCCTTTTTTTTGGTACTTTGCTTCATTATGAGCCTTCTTTTGTCCCTTTACTGTTTTTGTGAATCTTGCTTTTATATAGATCAATTATTATGTAGCTTTGCTAAACTTTTGTCCCTTTGAAGTTCTTAAGAAACCAACTATAATAAAAGCTTAAGCTGATGGGTGAAAGACCACAAATGGTTTTATACTCTTAACACTATCCCGTCACACGAATGTCCATTGGATTTGAAGCGTGGATACTGTACAGACCCACTTCGTAACTTGTGTTAAAATTATATTAATATTAAAAGTGGAGTTTGTTGAGTTTGAACTCGTGACATCTTGGTTAGCAAGGCTCAAATGCCATGTCAAAGAACCAACTATCCTAAAGCTTAAGTTGATGGATTAAAGTCTCCGAATGGTTTTATAGTCTAATAGAGGGATTCTTGGTGTTTGAGTCTGCTTTATTATATCTAAAAATTTTCAAATATGCCATGAAATTACTCTGACTTTACCGTTTGATATTGTGGTTAGTCCACTGGAGCCTTCATTGCGGTGTCAAGATATGCCAGTGCAACTCCTCCGCCACCCTCCGTTATGAGCCGTGGAATTGGTTGGCAGGTAAATTCACTTTGTAATGCCTATCTCCCATCATATTTTTAGTAACCCCCTTTTTGTTAGGAACAAAAATAAAAGAACAACGGAAAAATTTAATGAGAAAACAAAAATAAGACACAAGATTTACGTGGTTCGGCTAATTGTGCCTATGTTCATAAAGTTGCTGAGATGTTTTTTTCGCTATCTTTAGGGAAGAGTACAAGAAAAGTCTTCTTTTCTCATATAACACCTCGCAAACCCTAGACAAAAATATATGTAGCCACACAAAACCTCAAAGGGCCCAAACCGTTGAAAACTCATCCACAAGCACCGAGCCTATGCTTCATGAACATGGCCTATTACAAAATAAAACTAGGCTTGATATAGGAAGCTTAACACCTTCCACAAGGGGAAGGAAAAATTATTATGCGGAGCAAAGTACTAGAGATCAAAGCAACTGAACTTATTTAAGTACTTTCATAGGCTTTACTAGTTACCAAGATGAACACAATTTGCTATGAAAACCTGAACACTATACAACATGCCTCGAATAAAACTAAAGTTCCAGTTTACTGAGCATATTGAACTCATTACCATGTTAACTATGTTTTGACACTATATATATGAATCACTAACGCTTTGTGTAGAAACATAAAATAATTTGCATTTTCTATTTCAAGTGTTTCTTTTTCATTTCCAGTTTTCCTAAAAGACATGTTTGCTATGTCTTCCCTTATCCTTGCATTTTGTCTCAGGGAGTGGGCATTCTGCTCTCCGGATTATTTGGAACTGGCAACGGTGCGTCGGTATCTGTGTAAGCTTCTATACCAGTGATCTTCATATCAACACATCCTAATAATTCTCATATCCTTGTAATTTCAACTTATTTGCTAACTGAGACTTAAAACGTTTTTCCTGGTTCCTACAGTGAGAATGCTGGTTTGTTAGCTCTGACCCGTGTTGGCAGTCGCAGGGTGGTGCAGATATCGGCAGGCTTCATGATCTTCTTCTCTATACTTGGTAGTTTTTCATCTTTGTTTCTCGCATGAAAGGCATATAATATTGTTAGGGAAAAGAAATAAAAGAATAATGAAAAATTCAATAGAAAAAAAAAAAACAAGAAACAAGACTTACGTGGTTTCTGCTATTTGCATCTATGTCAATGGATCTGGGAAGACTATAAGAGAATCCTTCTTCTCTCTTATTGCACCTCGCAAACCCTAAACAGGAGCTTATGTAGCCATGCAAAACTCTAGTGCACCTGAAAACACCCTCGGTTTGGCATCTCAGCCTAATCTTCTGCTCCATGATGTGACCCATTGCAGAATAAAACTAGGCTCTACTCGAGAAGCCTAACATATATTGCATATACTCCTTTGATCTTGTTCTGTAGCTTTGATTTTGATTAAATTCTTCCACATTGATCATGATCCAGGTAAATTTGGAGCCGTCTTTGCTTCCATTCCTGCACCTATTGTGGCAGCCTTCTACTGCCTCTTCTTTGCGTATGTTGGTAAGTTCCTCAAACTACTTACAAGCTTCCTTACCGTTAACTTGTACTGTCAAGTACCCAACTGTCTCAAAAGCTTAAGATATCAGTGCAGATTCATGAATGATCTTACATTTACAGTACTGCTCATGTATTTTCATTCATGACCGAACACACAAGACAAAAAAGTTCAGCCGCTCATACAAGACGAGTATTTGATAACAGAAGTTACTACTTGCTGTTTTTCATAACTTTTACTAACCGACTGTCCTAAAAGCTTAAACTTTTGAGGGCACCTGTATTTATTTTCTTAATGTTACAGAAAATCTACAAGTCCATCATTCACTCTGTGAGGTCTTTATGTAATGAACAGGTTCAGCGGGTCTCAGCTTGCTCCAATTCTGCAACTTGAACAGTTTCAGAACAAAGTTCATAATGGGTTTCTCAGTGTTCATGGGATTATCAATACCCCAGTACTTCAACGAGTACACAGTCATTAATGGTTATGGCCCTGTCCACACTCATGCTAGATGGGTAAGCAATCCCCGTTCTTTTCGTTTTTTATAAACTCAATCATAGTTTGTACGCGATTTTTAACTTGTTTCTTATTCTTTGTTTTCTGTTTCTTTCTAATTTGAGTGACACTGAAAACAAAATACCAAAAATAAGGGAGGCTCGTTTTCAAACAGTTTTCAGTTTCTCAAAAACTAAAAGCTACAAATTGAAAATGATACCAAATAGTCCCTAGATAAATTCTGTCTTTATGTTTTCTGTTACTTTGATGAAGCCAATTCGAGTTACACTTTGTGCATCAATACCATACAATTTTCTTCAAGACCTTGTCACCCATTACCTCTATTTTCTTGAACCCCAAATTAGGAGTGTAAACAAGGGGAGGGTAGAAGTTAAATTTTTTTTGGATAGTGTGATCGGTATTTTAACTATAACTTTCTTTACTTTTTACTCTTTACTCAATCGTCAATTAGCGGTAATCCATCTTATCCCTATTTACCCTTATCTCTCTTCTTTTAACAATACTCAAACAACTACATGATAACCAATTACTTTTCCCCTCTTTACGCTTCTCTTTATCCCTCTCTACGCCCCTCTATTCAGTTGCCAAACGGGGTGTGACATAATATTTTCTTGTGTAATGCAGTTTAATGACATGATAAATGTGCCGTTCTCATCAGAACCCTTTGTCGCGGGACTATTAGCGTTCGTGTTGGATGTGACACTAGGCGCAAAGGACAGTCAGACAAGGAAGGAGAGAGGGATGCAGTGGTGGGATAAGTTCAAGTCATTCAAGATGGATACGAGGAGCGAGGAGTTCTACTCCTTGCCTTTCAACCTCAACAAATTCTTCCCCTCTGTTTGAATTTTCTCTCTCTCTTTTTTCTTTTGCAGCACATGGAAAAAGGAGAAAAGTAATGATCTTCAATGGTTCATAGTGGTGGTTGCATTATATTGAACATTGATGTGTTTTTGGATGCTGTGTGCTGTGGGTTCTTTTGTTAGCTCTGCTAAATCAGATGAATGCTCAAAAACTTTCAGCTTCAAATGTAGAGAGAATTTTCTTGCAGGGTTTTATCTTTAGATAGTTCCTACTCGGTTGAAGTAGTTGTCAAGGAACCAACAATTTCAAAAGCTTAAGTTGATAGGTGAAGGCCTATAATTGGTTTTATACTCCAACATGCCCCGTCACCCGAATGCCCGTTTGGGCTTGAAGCGTGGATATTACACAGGCCTATCTTTTACCTTGTGTTTAATTTATATTAATATTGAAAGTGGGGGGTTATTGAGATTCGAACTTGTGACTTCTTAGTTATTAAGGCTCTGATACCACGTTAAGGAACCAACTATTCCAAAATCTTAAGCTGATGGGTAAAAGCCCACGATTGGTTTTATACTCTAACAGTAGTGTGAGGGAAACGAAATAAAAAGAACAACGAAAAGCTTTACTAGTGGGCCTTGTAGACTACCCAAAAAAAAAAACTTTTTTTTTTCATCACTTTCAATATTGATTCTTTCAATTGTCAATGAGAAATCCATAATTTGGGCTGGGCTTTACTAGTGGGCCTTGTAGACTACAATAAGGCCTAAGTTAAATATCTCCTCATTGGATGAGGACAATATATAGGGGTTTGTTAACTTTCTTGATAAAAATTTGATGTACGACAAGTTGTTGAAGAGTTTATGGAGCAATTCGACAAGCAAAAATTAAAAATGGGTGGGCCGAAAACACTAATTTGCTCAAATAAACGGACATAACTTTTGATCCGGTAAGGAGTTATGGGTCCATAACTTGTCAAATCGAAGCTCTGGGATTGAACTATATAACTCCAATTGCTTGCCCCACCTAATTTTTCCAAATTTGGCCTCTAAACGTGTTTATGGGTCACTTTTATGTTTTGCGGATAGTTTAGTGACATTTTCATAATATAAATACTCGCTATACCAGATTGTCTTTGGCATTCATCAATTTCTCAATATAAAACTGTAATATCCTTCCGTCTTTTGATTGATTTCGAGTTACTTTTTTGATTTTAACGTTTTCAAATCGATTTCACATATTAGTTGGATATCAAAATTATAATTTTTCTACAGATTCTCCGGGGCCACCATTTTTCTTGGATGCTTTGTAAAATTTCATTGCATGAAGAATAACCAAGTTCATATACAATGCACCAAATTGTACTTTAAAAATTATCAAAATAAAAAGAAAACTCAAAAGTAAAATCAGCCTATTATAATCCCAAATATGTCTGCTAAAAAACCAGCACAAGAGTTACCGGAAATGACGCCACCAAATTACTTTAATTTCTCTGTCTTTTACCTTTAATTTCGATAAATGAAAATCCCGGACATGCTCTATCAATCATCCTATACCTCTTTGTAATCAATACAAACAACTCGAACTGATGAATACCTCGATGCTTTGGAATGATGACTTCTTCTGTTTTACAAGGGAGGTCATTTCTAGCAAGACCTTTTCCCTCGGAAAATACTTCCTGCCGCCAAACAAAAAGGGGCTTAGAATCTAATTTCCCCATAAACAAATAGAGTCTAAATCAACAACAACAACAGTCACTGTGCGACAAGACTCCTACTGAAGCAGGGACCGGGGGGTGAGATGTATGCGGCCTTACTCCTTCAGTGTGTTACCCTAAAGAGAGACTGCATCTAAGTGCCCTTAACCCTAAAAGGCAATAAGCAAGAAGCAAAAGAAAAATAAAGCATCGAGCATCAAAGCACAAATCAAAGCATAGCAAAGCACAAAGTACCAAGCAACAATAGAGCAATAATAGATCACGCAGGCAAAAGGCCCCAAGCAACCACAGTATGAAGACTAAGTACGCTATGGGCTCGCTCCATTGTGTTCCTCTATTCTAATTCACTATGTTAGCTGTCCTTATTTTAACTCGTCGCTCCGCTGTATCTAAATCTTGAATGAAAAATCACCCAAGATGAAATACAATGAACCCCAAATTGGGCCTTAAAAATGACCAAAATGAAAAGAAAAATCAAAGTAAAATAAGCTAAAAAATGTCTGCTAAAAAAGCAGCATAAGAGTAACCAGAAATGACACCACCAATATTAATTTTTTTTTTAGTGTCTTTCAACTTTAATATAGATAAATCAAAATTAAGAGACATGTTCTTCGTTCATCCAATCATATTTTCCCTTCCTCACGTGAAAAGTTTCTACCTTCCCCCCCCCCTCTCTCTTAGTGCATGGAATATGTGCTGACTTGACCTCTCTCATATCCATCCTTTTACGTAATCTACGCAAGTCTTATTGAGTTCGAGTTGGAGCTCGAGGCTTTGAATTTTTGTTACAACTTAATTCTGTTGTATTTGTGTCCTGAATTTAAGTATGAATTTTGAAGCGGAGGTCTGTGATGCAAGGGAGGAATCATACCCTTATGGACCTTTATTTTTGGGTTGACGTATACCCATATTGTTGGTGTTTACTTTTGTGACTCGATACATATTTATACCCTATATGCTTATTAAGTGCTCCAAAACAAACACAAACAAATCTAAAATGATATATTTCAGTTTTGACTTAAAATACAATAGAATCAACTGTTAAGTTAATCACATTAAAGGTTCTTATACTTTATCCACCATATCAATTTATTCATTTTACTTATAATTGTGTCAATTTATAATTTGTATAAAAGTTAGGTTTCGTGTGGTTATTACGAAGTCAGCACACTTGTATGATTACCAAGAAATCAGCAGAATGTGGGAAGTAAAAATTCCTTAACAATTTTTAATTTTTTTAAAACACATGAAGTAACTTACCTAATTTTCTTAGATAAATTTAATTCCTTTATTTTTACCTTACCCTTTCTATAAAGTTATATTTTTTATCCTATTAATTAAATACTTTGTACTTGCTTTATAAAAAATTGACACAAAAATTAAATTTTAAAAAATATAACTTAATTTCTTTTTTTTTTTTTTTTTTTTAAATTATGGTATTGAGAATGGGGTAATGATGATAAGGATGAAAAAAATTGACAAAAATTAATGAGGGGCATTGATATGATTACACAAGTCCACATTGCTCACTTTGACTCATGCATTTTCCTTGAGCTAAGTGCCCTGCCCTTTTAATCATAACCCTAATCATCTCATTTATTTTATTCTCATTTTATTCACACCCTCCATTTTATTTTTATTTATTTATTTTTTGCTAACGAGAAATTCGGTTACCCGTTAAATCCCGGTCCGTGCAATGATTCACATACTATAGGAGCTAGTTAAGTCAGGGATTCATTAGGAAGAGGTTCAAGGGGGGAATCGAACTGCAGACGGCCATTCACAAGGATTCCTCAGGGATTGTTCTTGGGCATAGCTTAATGATGGACAACGTTGACGGCTATTCACATCTCCCATTTTAATCCACTTTCTCCTTTTATTTTATGTTTAACAACTGTTTATTTGTCTAAATATTACATTGTAAATTTTATAATTAGTTACTTTAAATAATATATTGTTAGGGAAAAGAAATAAAAGAATGAAGAAAAATTCAAAAAAAAAAAACAAAGACATAAGATTTGTTTAGTTCAGTTAATCGTTCCTACGTCCATGGAGTTGTATGAATTTTCATTATTTTTGAAAAGTACACTGAGAATTCCTCTTATTTTTCCCACATACCCTAAGCATGATTTGTAGAGCCACACTGAAGAAACTCTGGGTGCCAAACAGAAGTCCATCAGTTTGAGCATTTATTATTTAGATATTTTGATATTTGAATGTATATAATAAGTTATCCTAAGTTTAGAAACTTTATCAATTGGATATTATCTACCAGAATTCAATGAATTTTTGTTTGAATACAAATTTGCTAGCAAATACCAGTGTAGCATGTGATTCTGAAAAATAATAGGTGCGACGTTAGTGTCTTTGACAAAAATTACAATATTACAACAACAATAATTATTGGATTTTAATCAAAGGTACTTATATACCGACCGAATCATAATTAAAGTTCACAATTTTTGCAAATATATCAAATTCTAGTGTATCGGAGTCCACCAATCTATTACCAAACATGTTACCTCAGTCCCGTTCTTTTCGGCTTTTTTATTATCTTCCCTCTTTCAAACTTTGTGTATCTTTTGAATTTTTCTCGATAGATGCCAATTTTTGTATCACGAGCTTATCCTCACTAAAAAAAATCTACCAAATGTGTCAAATTCATAGGAATGATCAATTTTTTATCTATGTAAAAGAGCCTAGATGCTTTAGTACCCAACTTTCTGCCCACTAAAATTGTTTGGCCTCTTTTTTATTATATCTATGAATAAATAATAATTCGAGTTAAAGTTTGATTTAAATTTATTTTATTTTAATTTTGAACACTAATTTTTTTAGGTTTAAAGTAAAAGGATATATGTTCATAATTATTCTTTCACTTTAGTTATGCTAATCTTGATAAATCCTACTTAAAAAGATCATTTTCATGAATATAATATGATGGATTTTTATTCATAGATTATCGAATCTTGATGCTCTTTAAAATTCCACAATTATTTAATCTTCGTTGTTTCTTGAATACCTTTTCTTAACTAATTAGATCATTTTTAAGAATGTCAATCTGTGTGGGTTAAGAGTTCACTTACCAGACACTAATGCACGCGATTCCATTAGAACTCTGAAGTTAAACGTGCTTGGGCGAGAGTGGTACCAGGATGGGGTGACATCCTAGGAAGTCCTCGTGTTGCCAATCCTACAAGGTTGGGAGTCCTCGGAAATAGCCTTTTGGCAGGGTTACACCCTGAAGGGGTAAGGTTACGTACATTCACCCCTCTCAGACCCTGCTTAGGTGGGAGCCCTTGAGGCATTAGGTCTGTTATTGTTGTTGTTGAATCTGAGTCGGATAGTATTGAGCTTAACTACCGCGTTAGTGTTTTATCCCACTCTTTTCTCCTTTGCAAGCCAAACAAAGAAGAGATAGACAACTTCGAGATGCCATAGCAAATGAAGAGCATATAGATTTCGGAAGCTTGTAATTATTACAGTCCTCGCACTCTAGTGGGGCATTTTTTTATAGTTCGGGATATAAAGTCCAAAAAACTTGACGGACAGTAGTTAACTCTCTTGAACATAGAATTTCAAAACATATGCAGTGAGGCAAAAGCTATTCACACCCTATAGTAATCCTCGTTAAAAAATAAAAGCTATATCAAAGAAAGCATAATCGAAAGGAAAATGGAGTCGAGGTATGTAATCCTTGTTTTGCCAAAGAATTAGCCACGCAGTTCAAAATCAACCCTCTCGCAAGCGAAGAACTCATACGCTCTCAACTAATCGGTCTCGTTAGCAATGTCTGATACCACCTTTGCCCTCTTTTATTCAATTCTATTTTTTTTCTTTCGTTTTCACCTGTCTATGCAATACTTATTCGGCTAAATTATGTAAGATAACTTTTCCTCTTTTTTATTATATATTTAAGAATACGGTACCTTATCTACTTAAAAGAATCATGAAAATCATTTCTAAATGTTAAGCATTCGATATACATGCCACGCAAAAAGGATCTAAATTAACATTGTCACAAAGTACAAATTTATATATAATCCTAGTGGTTACTTCCCTTATTACTAATTAAAACAATTCCACATTTAAACATATGCGAATCTTATATACTATTCTGTAAAGGGACTTGTTATTGTCAGAGTAAAAATTATTATTATCAGAGTAATGTTGTAACCTACAAACAATGAAAGCCACAATATTACCTTGAAAACTACAATCTTACTCTGTAATAATAATTTTGCTTTGACAATAATAATATTATGTGTGAGAAATGAAAATAACAAGAGGAATTCGTAAGGAAATAGGCTAGAAATTTGGACTTTTTTACCAAAGTAGCACAATTTTTAAAAATATTTAACAAAGTAGCACAATCGGAAAAATATTTACCAAACTGGCACAGTTTACTGTAGCATATTCAGCAAACGCCGTCTAAAATAGCGCACGATGAGGGGTGTTGGACAGACGTTGTTTAAAACGGCGTTCGCTGAACAGACGCCGCATGAATAGTAATTTTTTTATTTATTTTATTTTATTTTTATTTTTTACGAATGCACAGCTAATTTGTATTTTAAAAATTATTGCATTAAAACTATTTTACATAAATAATTTAAAATTTTAATATTTTTTTAAGAAAGTATATTAACTTCATCATAATATTATATGTGTCATTTTTTTATTGTCACGTCATCTATCACATATTTTTGTTGTTGTCATATTATTTTTTCGAGTAATGCATAATTTTTATGTATATAATATTGGTTCAACAACAATTTAATGAGTACCTAAATGATGAAATGACCTGTATATATCATCGTTATTGTGCACTGTGGTAAATAAAAAGTAACATATATTCCCAATACCCCAATGGCTCCCGCCTATGCAAGGTCTAGAGGGGTGGATGTATGCAGCTTTCACCCACCTATGCAAGGTCTCGAGGTACTTGAAAACAGCCTCTTTTAAGGGTAACACCTTAAAGAGAGAAGGCTGCGTACATCCACTCTGCATAGGCGGGAGCCATTGCAGCATTGGGAAAGTATGTTATAGTGAACAATAACGATAATATATACAGGTCATTTCATCATTTAAATACTCGTTAAATTTTTGTTGAACCAATATTATATATATAAAATTATGCATTACTTAAAAAATAATATGACATCCAAAAAGAATATGTAGTAGATGACATGACAATAAAAAAAATGACACATATAATATTATGTTGAAGTTAGTATTCTTTCTTAAAAAAAATATTAAAATTTTAAATTATTTATGTAAAGTAGTTTTAATGTAATAATTTTTAAAATACAAATTAGCTGTATATTCGGCCAAAAAAAAAGTTACTGTTCATGGATGCCGTTTAAAACGGCGTCTGTTCAATGAACGCCGTTTTAACCGGCGTCTCTTCAACACCCCTCGTCGTACGCAATTTTAAACGGCATTTGATGAATATGCTATAAAGTTATGACACTTTGATGAAAAACTCAGAAATTTGCTGAAAGAGGAACCTTCTCAACCAGCGTGTATCCCCCCAAAATTTCGACACCAACTGCAACTTGCAGTCTTTGTCTGTTAGGCCCACTTTAACATACTCAAAATTTCATTTAGTGAGATAAATAACTTAATATTTTAATATATATAATAAAGGATCTTATAGTTTAAAATTTTTATTATAATTTATATGTCCTTTTTTAGAACCTAGTGGTTTTTGACGGAAAATATTGACATATATGATTCTGGCCTTGTCATGTTAGCTTTTTTTGACAAAAAAAAAGAATAAAATTTTAGTTGAGGGCACTTATATATTGCCAGAAACACGTTCTACTTGAGCATAATCTGACGAAAATTCACTAAATTTGACCTAAGGACAGGTAAGTGATGTATAGCGAATATCAGTGTATCTAAACGATGAAAGAGCAAACTACAGGAGATCAAATTGAAAAATTCAATAAGAAAAAGGAAATTTCTGATATTGCTTTGCTCTAAGCAACAATGCGGAATCTAATTTTCAGAAAATGTTTAATCATATAAGATTATGTACATGAACTATCCCCAATTAACACTAAAGTACCTCACTTTTTATTTTTTGTAATTTAATCTTGTCATTAACCTCACTAACACTAAGTTTCATTATTATTATTATTTTATTATCATTGATTTTCAGACATTCTTCTGAAATTATGTCCCTTAAGTGGCCATGGGGCATGAATCTGAGGAAACTAAACTTATATTAAAATCATAAAAATAAATAAGAACTAAAAAAAATGAGTACAAGATCACAATTTGGTGTACCTTCTACGAACTAAATCCATTGGTACTTTGATTTATGAC
Source organism: Simmondsia chinensis (assembly GCA_018398585.1). Classification (NCBI taxonomy): domain Eukaryota; kingdom Viridiplantae; phylum Streptophyta; class Magnoliopsida; order Caryophyllales; family Simmondsiaceae; genus Simmondsia; species Simmondsia chinensis. The sequence continues at coordinate 38,587,566 of JAGTTD010000006.1, read as the reverse complement.
ACCAAAAAGTAAATTATGAATTCAAAATGTTTTGTAATAGAATAGGAGACTACAAAGAAAATTGTAATTTTATTTTTTTGGTAATTGGATGTAATCGGATGTTTGGATTATCTTAGGTTGAAGATCCCCGAAAACAGCCTCTCGTTAGGGTATCATCCTAAAGGGGTAAGGCTGCTTATATTGTACCCCTCCGAAACCCAGCTTACATGGGAGCCCTTGAAGCACTGGACCTGTTGTTGTTGTTGTTGTTGCTGGATGTTTGGATTAGCTATGTGTACATCAACTAGTTTTTCGGGTTACAAGCGTGTCCACTCCGAAGTGTGCGAAGAGATAACTCAAGGACAGAGACCCAATGGATGGCTCCAGCAAACAATTTGCATTGACTAGTAGTAGGGATGGCAATATGCGGGTAAAACCCATTATTCGTGGGTACCAGCCCTAATGGGTGTAAGTGAGATAGGTAGTGGATACGATTTTGGTGTACCTATTATGTACTTGCCATGAGTACGGGGTGGGTAAAGGTATAGTATTCTACTACCACACCCTGCCTCGCCTCATACTAACCATACCCACTCTATTTTATATCTAAGTAATTTATAAATTAAAAAAATACATTTTAAATTCAATTATACCTAAACTTTTTATTAATGTTATAATGAAATATAATTTATCATAATTCATGGGTAGTTAATTGGTGGTTTATTTGCAGGCACTCAATTACTTCGGGTTGGGGGTCCTCGGAAACAGCCTCCTTTCCACCCGGAAGGGGTAAGGCTGCGTACACCACCCTCCCCAGACCCTGCTTTCTGCGGGAGCCGCAAGGCACTGGGACTGTTGTTGTTGTTGTTGTTGAACGAAATATAATTTAATTCTTAAAAATAGTGTTTAAGAATAATATAGATGGGTAAGGATAATCGTTTGGTACCCATATTAAAGGGGATACGAGGTGGGTAATAGATACCCACAGATAGTAGAGCGGGTATGGATTTTGGTTTGTACCCACGGGGCGGGTATGAGTGTCCACTTTATACCTATGGTAGGTAATGAGGTGGGCATTGCCATGGATTTGGGTGGCGAATACGAGTATGGTGGAGGCATTCCCCACACCCACCCCGTCCTATTGCCATCTCTAACTGGTAGGATGCCAATTGTGACTTAACACTTCATAAATAGCTAATTCAAGTGTTGTACCATTTGACAATACCTCACAGTATAAGTTTGATCGGAATTCATCCAAATGTTTTTATTTCTATAAGAGTAATATTTCCAAATTCTTAGGGAATATTATTATTATAATCCGCCTCCAAACAGAATAGTCAAACATCGGGATTATTTACCCAAGGCTTCTTGGTATGATTTCTTGTTTGTAGTTTTTGGTTTTTGAGAAGTTAAAGGTTAGCTTTAGAAATGATTTTTGCCGATTCTTAATTTTCTGTTTTCAATACAGTTTATTCCTTGTTATGATATCAGAGCCTTGTTGACCAAGAGGCCATAAGTTCGAATCCCTATAGCCCATACTTTCAATATTAATATAATTTAAACATAAAGTATAAGGTAAGCCCTTGAACACCACGCCTATAGCCTAATGGGGCATTTGCGTGAGGGAGCACGTTATAGTATAAAACCAATTCTATGCCTTCATCCATCAACTGAAACATTTAAAATAGTTAATTTTTTTATCGCTCTAAATTCAAATGGTACAAATAAAATACGATACGAAACAACACACACACATATATATATATATATATATATAGAAAAGAAAGGCATCTCACTTCATCTGTCTCCCACCCAAGTATTAAAAATAGGTGGTTTGCTTGAGAATGTAGCCAAAAGATGTTAAGATCTTAGCATTTATTATATTTCGGGGCTCTTTTTTTTTTCGTGTCGCCCCTTAATATGAGTGAGTCAGATTTGAATAAAGAGAAATTTCAAACTTGTCCATTCCATAATATATTTATTAGGGGTGTAAATGAATCGAACATTCGACGAACTATTCATGTTTCGAATTGATTACAGCTTATTCGTGTTCATTATTAGGTTCAACACCTTATTGAGCCAAGTTTGAATAGGTTTGGTAAGTTTAACAAATTGGGTTCAAACAAGGTGGTGCTCGACTCGTTAATGTTTGTGAACAGTTTGATAAGGGCTCGATAAGAACTCATTGAAAGCTCAATAAAAACTTGTTAAGGGTTCGTTAGTAGTTAAATATTAGCTCGAAAATATTCGATAGTGACTCGAATAGCTCTGCTCGATAGCGAGCTAGACTTGTAAACAAGTTCGGCCCGGTTATAAACTCGATTTGGCTCGATAATGACATCGAACAAATTAAAACCTTTATTTAACAAAGCTCGAACAAAGGTTCGAAAGCTCTATAAGAGCTTGGCTCGAACTCAAACTCAATAACGCTTATCCAGCTCGAGTTCATACAAGCGGGTGCGTGGCTTAGCTCCGCTCTTCTCATTTACACCCTGCATTTCGAGACCTAAGAGAAAGTTCTAAATGAAGGCCTTTTCTATATAATAAAATTTGTCTTAAAAACATACTACTATATACTTCAAAATGACACCTCTAAAATTTTGGGCTCTAAAATTTGGAAGCCCTAAACGAATACTTAAATTGCTTGAGATTATGTCCGGACTGAACGGTAACCTCCCCCAACACACCCACATGCATTTACATTTGAAGTGACATTTTCATTTCAATTTTCACACATGTGAATCCATGAAAAAAGGAGAGAAATTTTTTTAAAAAATTTATGGGAAACAATTAATACAGAATTACAGAGTCAAAGATTGCATATATTTATATATATATATATATAGGCTCATAATCCAATAATGATAATAAGGATGATAAAATTCAAAAAAAAATGGTTAATTAATTTATGAAGAGATTAAAAAGAAATAAGAGGGGGACAGGAAACATGTAAGCATATGTTAGTTCTGTGCTAGATTTTCTGCTTCCTTTGTCTTTATAAGGCTTCATTTTATTAATCAGTTGTCAGATTAAATATAAAAGTCCCTATACTTTATTTATTGTATCAATTTAACCTATTTACTGTTTATATTGTGTCAATTTGGTCTCTAGGGTGAAATTTATGTTAAGTTTTTGATAAAACTTTTTAATGGTTCGGCTATAGGTTGGGTTAAATTGATTTAATGAGTGAATTTATAGTGGATTACTTGCATCTAACATGATTGTATCATTAAAAAAATATATCATTATCTTTACTTAAATTTAATAATTGGACTAAATTAACACAATTAGTAAAGTATAGGGAGCTTTTGTGCAAATAACCCTTTTATTTATAGTTTTTTAAGTGTCTTTTGAAAGAGACTCGTCTCTTTATAGGAAGATATCGAATTAAATTTTTACTTATTTTAAAAATATACTAATGGACATTTTACATGGAGTCTAATTTTATTATATAACCAATTATCTTTGTGAATTTTTATTAAAGTTTGTTTCGTTTTTCTAACAGATTTTAATGCCCTCGTAAGGAAATTAGCAAAGGAAAAGGAAACAAATCGATTAGAAATTAATTTACTACCATTTTTTGAAAGATTTTGTGTATATTATAATTGGAGAGGGACTAATTTTGTTGTTAACTGATTGACGAAGAAAGATATTGATAAGTGATGAGTAAAACACCAATGTAGCTTCGTTATATTATTAATGATCGTGGGGTATACTATTTTGTAATACTTTTTGAATTTTCGGAGATTTTTTATTACATGGTCTCTCATAATAAAAATATTTCAATGCCAAAATTAAAATATTGGATGAGAAATTAATTGAATCACTTAATACACCTTAAAATTAAAAAAATTAAAAAATAAAAGAGTTGGTTGCTTCATGCGCCTTGACCACTTAATAAAGTGAAAGAGGAGAATATAGCTAAAAAGTTGCCCCTTAGCCATTTTTTTTTGTTAACTTTTGAATACTTTATATTGTTATCGGCCAAGTCTGATAACATGGAGGATGAGGCTAATAGGCCCGATCCAAAACAAAATGGATTTGGCCAGTACTCGTTGATTCTATATGGGAGTCCAGTGGCTATGCCCCCGCAAAAAAAATTTTGGGCCTCGATTTGGGCCCAGGTCGAGGTCCAAGCCCATTCTGGAGATCTCAATTGAAAAACTAGGGTTTCATGCGGTGCATTTAAATATACCCGATTCTAGGGTTTGAGAGAGTAGAGTGAATTGTAGAAAATTCTCTGTAAGCCATAAAATTCTTTCAGCAACTCCGTGGATGTAGGCAATTTGGGCCGAACCACGTAAATTGTGTGTTGATTCTTTGTTTTTTCCATTGAATTTTCGTTGTTTAGTTGTTGCGTTTACTAACACAAAATTGGGTAGTTGCATGCCATCCAACCATTTAAAAGCAAAAATGATTTAATTGCATAGTCTTTTTTGGATAATTGGAGTACAAGTCCTAAAAGTACAACAGTGTAAGGCAGGACTGGAAGGCAGAAAACAACTCTAATTGCGTACTGATGATTTCTTCTATGATAATTGAATTTTAGAATCAAAGAGAATAAATTGGGTCATGCACCATGATTCAAATGTGTTAAGGACTCCACATGTAAGTCTGGTAAAAAGAAATCTCAAAATTCGAGTTTAAAGAGAGAAGAAGTCGACATATAAGTCTAGTAAACTACTCTATTTAAACTCCACTCGGATTTATAACACATGGATCTCATATATGCCAACCATATGGATCAGGATCTAAGACCCAGTGAAATTTCACAATACCCGTCCATGATATTTATCGATTACCATAAAAGGACACAAAATATATAAGTTGGAACTCAAAATTAATTTTGGCATTATTTAAGAAATGAAACATGATGATCATAACACATAATACCAAAAATGATATAATAAACTTTATAATAATAAAACTTATTATGGGCCATCCATTTTGGGGACTTGTTAGGTGACCAATTTTAGTGTTTTAAATATATAGTTCATAATTTAATTAGATGTTGACCCTATCTTCTAAAATCGTCTCTTAATATAGTAAATAAAATGCATTTTCTCATAGAAAACAATATAAATTCCAAAATAATCATATACCATATGAAGAAAAGTATTTAATTTAATTTTTTTTTATATACTAGCATTTATGTAATTTAATTATTTTCCTTTCTCGTGCATTTAATTGTTTAAATATTTGCCACTAAAAGTCTATTTGGTTAAAATTATCAAAAATAAATAAATTTTTTTCTTAAGCACTTTTTTATATATAATAACTTTAGTAAAATGCTCCTTAAGTTTAAAAAGATTAAATTTTTGCTTCTATTTCTACTTTAAAAAGAAATTGTTATATTTCTATTCCTACCTGAAAAAAGAAAACAATTTTTGCTCAAGAAGAATTTGGCTTCTCCTTCAATTTAAAACACTTTTCTTTTTCAACCAAATACTCTAAAAATTTTAAAAAAACATTTTTTAAGACAAATAATTTTTACAGAAAAAAAGTTTGACCAGACACGCTATAATTCAATGATAGCCGGCCACATATATGCACTTACCTTTTTTTTTTTAAATATTAAATTAATTTAATTCGAGTATCTTTTTTTTTTATCATTACAAAGAGAATCTAATTCGAGTATATGCATCATCACTATTTACAAAAAGGAGTGATAGTACAACACATAAAAATAAATATATAAATTATGTATATTATATAGTGTAAAGCAAAAAATAAATTAAAGAAGTAGATGCATAAGCAAAGTTTTGCTGGAGTGTGAAGCACGTCATATTAGATAAAATATGAAGTATCATCTATCATAATCTTTTTTTTAATTACTTTTGACTGATTTATTTAAAAAATATTTATACTTTACATTATATTTTGTAGATGTTAGCTAAGTGAATGCTCTACTTCACCAACCAGTGATTTCTCTTTTTGTTTTGTTAGGTTGATGCAAAATTAATAATAAAATTTGATAAAAATTGGGTTGAGAATAATGTAACCAGACCCAGTTTATTGTACTAGCGTTGTCATCCACTATTATATAGAAGAGCTTCACAGATTGATTTTCGATATTGTTTCTACATTCATAGACTGTCCCCTCAGTGTGGATCATGGGAAAAGCCAGGCGTTTTTCACCCTGGCTTTAGACATAATGCGCAACCTAAGATTCTTAGAAAGATTATATCATATACTCAACTGAGGATCTTCTCCTCGTAATTATCAAACAAAGAGAATAATGCAACAATTTCACGTCTCTAACTATGCTTGGGCCATCAGTCGATGTGGGGGATTTATAGGTGAAGGATCAGAGAGTACGTACCTAACAATCAAATTTGTTAAAACTTAAAATACTTTATTGTACGTATTAAAATGTTCAAACCTTGCAGTATTAAACTGACAATTTCTATTTCTTCTGAACAGAAACATTCTCCCTTTAACCAAATGGAGCCACGACAAATGTCTATTAACTGTATATACTTGTAAAAGGCTAAAGGCTTTTGACCAACTAAATGACGTTTAGGACAATGTACATCAAAAGTTCATGTATTTTCTTATTGTGTCAATTTTTTTTTTTTTTGGAGCGGTTATTGTATCAATTTAATCCTTATACTCTTAACTATATCGATTTAATCTCTCTACAATTTATATTACGTCAATTTAGTCCTTTAATCAAATTGAAGTTAAGCTATTAGCATAATTTCAAACGGTACAATCACTCTAAATGCAAGTAACTCATTATAAATTCACCAATTGCTTCAATTTAACCCAAACCATGGCCAACCCTAAAAAATTTCATTAATAACTTTACATAAATTTTACTCTAAGAATCAAATTAACACAATATTCATTATACAATGACTGAATTGACATAATTAAAAGTACAATAATAAAATTAACATTATAGATAAAATACAATGACTTTTAGTGTAAATAATCCTAAAATTTTTGACGTTCTAGTCATGCCATACCAAATTTTTAAACGTGTACGAAGTTGTCAAATTTGGTATAATGTGTAGGGGTGGTACAAAACGATGGTCCAACCGATAAATAAATAGCCGTTGGAGCCCACAAAATGATACTACTACTAAGAACCAAAGGGTTCACATTCATATTGCCAAACATTAACTCCCCTATTTAATGTTCGCTTGGACCGCAACCTCAATCCTTGTACTGCAATACAATGTTAGACACCGATATAATTATCGAGATTATAATTATTATTGTCAGAGTAATAATATGATTTGATGTTAATAGTAGTTATAAGATTTTATATTATTCTAACATTAATAGTTTTACTCTGATAACAATATTACTCTTTATTCAATACATAACATATATACTGAATTTTTTACCACTATATAGGCTAACTTATAGTCAGGAAAAGCAGATGCAAGGTGATATTCGAGTTTGCTATATTCCATTGGAGGAGCAGTTGGCCGACATCTTGACAAAGAGACTATCCTATTCTCGGTTTCGACATCTTAGGGACAATCTTTTAATAGTTTCCTCATTTCAGATTGAAGAGGTGTATTAGTAGATATAAGTGTACTCTTGTTCTAGTCCTATTTCTTAACTTTAGGCCTCGTTTGGTATATGGGAAGTAGACGCGAAAAGTTTCAATTTATGGAAAATGTCATTTTTGGCTCTCGTTTGGTATGCGGAAAGTAAGTAGGATGTGAGAATTGGAATTGCTCAGCAATTTCCAATTGCTTAAGAACGGGGGAAGTAACTTACCTAGTCCCTAGGTAAGTTCTACTTTCTTGATTGCTTTTAATCCATATGACAATACTACCCCTTTTAATCTGTGTTAAATGAATAATGTTAAAAAATTAACTATTGTCATAAATATAGGAAGTTATTGTGTCAATTAAATAAAAAATAAAAAATTAAATTTTTAAAAAAAATTATCTTTTATATAAACAACTAAATACTTTTATAAAAATTTAATTACATTTAGATTTATATGACATGATAAAAACTTTAAAATAGAGTTCAGCGTGGACAGCGCTGGAGGTGGGGGTGCCCTTCAAGTGACGTCATTTCCACGTGGCAGCAATTTGCTGCATTTAAGGAACATTGTCCTTTGTCCCATTCACCCCACCCCTATTACACGGTGATTCCTTATTATTAAGATAAAAATTATTATTATTAAGTTTATAATAATTTATAAATAATAAAAATTATAAAATTAAAATATATTATTTTATTTTGTTAATAATATCATTCTAATAACATACTGTCAAATATAAGTAAAATCTAATCTAATAATATATATCAGAAAATTATTAGATTTAATTATTTTCATAAATTAATAATTTATTATGATACATATTTTTGAATATTTATCTATCAGAATTTTGTTTTAGTGATAAGAATAAGTATAATATTGATTTAAGTCAAAAAATCCGAAGTTCGAATCCTTAATTTAATTGGCTCCTATAATGTGTCAGACCCTACACGAGCCAACGTTTACCGAGTAACCAGGTTGCTCTGTATTTTTTGAATATTTACAATATTGCTTATACTAAAAATCATTAGTCATATACATCAGCAATTCAAGAATAATGAAATTGTCATATCACATTTAATTAATTCCAAAACAATAATGAAAATACTTGGAATCTAATTATTTTACAAGATTAGGAAAATGGCCCGTCAATAAAAATATCTTAATTTATATATATATATATACATTTTGGAGAATTAATTTAGATATCAGTTTTATATTGCATCTGCTAGCCTAATGCATATTAACACTCTAATTAGACTACATAAAATAAATTTACTAAAAATTATCTAATTTTTGTTGCAATTTTAAAAAATTACCTACATTTTAAATTTTTTTAACACTATTCCTAAATTTTTCAATGTCACATCATTCGTTAGTTTTGCTAACATGGCATTTTTAAAAAATATTTTAAAAATATATAAAATTATTTTTTAAATATTTACAAATGTTTAACATATTTTTTAAATATCTAAAATTATTTTAAAAGTAAATTCCAATTTCTTAAACTTGTTTTTTTTTTCTTTTTCAAATTGTCATGATATCAAAAACTAATGAATGCTATCATCGTCACATTAAGGGATAATATTGAAAAGGTTTTAAAAATCTAGGGATATTGTTAAAAAAATAGAAAATTTTTTAAAACTACAAAAATTTATATAATAACAACAACAACAGACCCAATGCCTTAAGGGCTCCTGCCTAAGCGGGGTCTAGGGGGTTACATATGCACAACCTTATCCCTTCAGGGTGTAACCCTACTAAGAGGCTATTTTCGAGGACTGACCTTATAGGGTCGGTAACACGAGGACTTCCCAAGAGGTCATCCATTCTGATACTACTATAAAAAAATCCTAAAATAAAATATGCATCATCTTATCGACCTATATTCACTATATATTTAAATTAAATATCTAATATCTAATTATAAAATTATCAAAAATTAAGATTTAGTTATTTTTTAACAATATAAAAACTAAATTGATACTTATCTACCCAAACCATTACCCTTAAAATACGTAGATAAGAAACACAACGTGAGATTTGTTTTTTTCTATTCTATGGGTTAGATAGAACCATTCAAAAACATCGAAAACTGATACTCTTATTAATTTTTTTAAGAATATAAAAATACTACTAAATTTAAATATATAAATTATGCATATTTTTTAAGTACGTATACTATTATTTTTAGAATTAAATTACATATTAGTATCATAAAGTTTGGTGTATTATTTTTAGTTTACAAATATTATGAAATAATTTTTTAGTCCAAGAATTATATTTGTTCAATAAATTAGTCCAATAACGACGTGAAAGAGTGTAATGTTACTAGTATTTGTTGATCAAGCCACCATTCCTTATTATTTATCATTTCACACATGAACTGTAATGTGATAACACTACTAATGAAGGAGAGAAGGATCGTAGACTATTAACTTTTGGACTAAAACTTAAGTTAGTAAATTAGAAAATTAATACACTAAATGTCATGGCATTAGTGTATAATTCTTCCTATTTTTTATAGGTCACTTGGTGTTGTTTTTCTTTATATATATATTTTTAATTTTTTACACCTTAAAAACAATATTTTAAAAGTATTTCAATTTATTCTTAATGTGAATAATAATTAAAATTAAAAATGAAAAAACATATAGTTCTAAAATTAAACTCTAAATAAAAACAAGATAATGTAATTGTCAGAGAAAGATTATAGTTTTTAAGGCATTTTTATGACTCTTATTATTTACAAGTTATATTTACTCTGACAATAATAATATTTACTCTAATAATAATAATTTTTTGTTCTAACAATAACTACTCAAAAGAAAAAATAATGTAAAAACACATTAAATGTGTTGAATGAGTAAGACACATAAGACCACAACCCCAATATATAATGGCATCCCCCACCCCAGGGGGTGGGTGCTACTTAGACTAAGACTTCTCTCTTCATTTCCTCTTCTTCTTCTTCCTCCCTCTCCTCTCTCTCTCTCTCTCTTCTTCTTCCATGGGGAATTGCCAGGCGGTCGATGCGGCGGCGCTGGTGATACAGCACCCAAATGGCAAGGTGGAGCGCATGTACTGGCCTATCTCTGCCAGTGATGTCATGAAAATGCACCCTGGCCACCATGTCTCCCTTATCATCCCTCTCCCTCTTTCGTCTCCCGATAAGGCGTCGTCTGACAGTGGTAGCGATAAGAGGACCGTGCGCTTCACACGTGTCAAGCTCCTTCGTCCTACCGATACTCTTGTTCTTGGACGAGCTTACCGGCTTGTCACCTCTCAAGGTGTGTCACTCTCTGTGATATTGTCATTCTAAAACCGAGCGATATTAGCTGGAGTAGCCCACTATGCTTATATGTTGATATCTTCTTACGATTATAAGATATGATTCTGATATTTTTGGGTATTTTTGATGGGTAATTTGCAGAGGTAATGAAGGTGTTGAGAGCCAAAAAGTATGCAAAGATAAAGAAGGAGGCGCAGTCCATGGAGGGGAACCAAGAAAACCCCGGTGCAGGAAGCAAGGAGCAAGCTCAGCTGTCAGATGCAGATAATAGCCAGGTAAAATTTCAAAATGTGTTCGGAAAAATCGCAAAATTATTCAATGGAAGCGTAAAAACTTTGGCATAGACAACAAAATAATCTACTTAGAAACGGGAAAAGAACAAGATCCAAATGAGTGCCTCTATCTACTACTGGATTTTAGAATTGTAATCTCGAATTATAACCCAAAACCTTGATCTAACAGTCACTCAACCTCAAATAAGGCAATGCTTTTATGAAATTCCCCAATAGAAATGTCATCCTGAAACCATTAACATCAGGCAAAGTAACTCGTCAATCTTAAATGTTAATCTCTTCTTTATTATAACTCTAACTGAGACTTCATTATCAGATTCGGGTGTATTAATTCACAACGGCAAACCCTTCTATGTTTTCCCTCTTCATTCAATTAACCAGTGCAGAAGAAGCTGAAAGTCAACCATTTGGGCATTGATATGTGCAGGTGATGAAGCACGAAAGACAGAGGTTAAGGGCAGTTTCGACGAGCTCGAGGTCAAAAACATGGCGCCCGTCACTGCAGAGCATCTCTGAAGGTGAATTCAAGGCAATTTGAGCTTGAGTTTGAAGGAAAAGTTCCATGTATAAGGACAGTATTGATCAACTATGAACTGGCTTTTCCGTCGCAAAATCATTTCCAAAAAATGGCTTCGGGGACATGGGGTGAAAAACATTAGCCCAAGTGTGATTGTAAGCCTCTCAAGTTCACTTCTGATCTGTATCAGTAGCACTAACAGTTTTGTATAGACATCCCAAAAAACCCGAAAAGGAAAAGGAAAACAAAAAAAAAAAAGTCCTGAAGAATTTCAGGTGCTCAAATATTTGCTATGGAATCAATATTCTTCTGTCCACTGCAAGTGTCAAGTAATTTTAAGAGTAAACCAACATTAGTACATCGAGGTTTGATGTATAAGTTTTCGGTTCACAAATTTTGTAAAATAATATTTTAGTCCAAAAGTTATATATATCTAATAAATAGTGTTACAACATTGCAATTTATGTGTGGGATGAGGGGGGGAATGGCAAGAGGATATTGGTAGGTTTACCAATTATTTAATTAAATACACTTAACTTTTGGACCTAAATATTGTTTCCAATGTTCAAGGATTAAAAAATTAATACACCAAGTTTCAGAGTACTAATATATAATTTATCCTAATTTTATACCATTGGAATCTCGAAAACAGACTCTCAACGAAAGTGGGTAAGGTTACGTACATCTGATCTTTCTTAGACTGAACTTTGGTTAGAATCTTGTGCACTGCGTAATCCATTTTTCGGATGATTATTCCGGCGATCTGAGTTCCAGTGTTCCCAATCATGATCGATATAGTTCTGAGTCCATAGCTAGGATGCTCGAGCAGCGAAGGAGGCGCCGGGCAAGTTCTTGTCTTTGATTGCAATTAACATGTATGTGAAGGGCTCTAACAATAATGTCCCGGGCCCTCCATATTCCTTTCTCAAAATTTCATGTAGTATCTGTTCTTTACATATAGGAAAATATTGAAATTAGTGCATTGATGATTCAAACTATAAAGGATCTTATTTGTGAGTTTAGTAAAAATCTTGTATTGCAGTTGTGAGGGAGAAGAGATCTATATATAAGTTTAGCGGGCTATTCCTCATGTCAATTAATTTTAAAATGGAACCCCATTAAATTTTATATGTGGACCTAAACAAGCAAGGATAAATCTTTCCGATTTCGCAAACTATTCAAGACGGGAGTAACGTAGGACCAGTCCTGAATAAACAAGCTTTCATGATCAAACCCCATAAGGGTGAAAAAGCACTTGAACCTGACGCCTCAAAGTGCATCAAGGTCTAGGGTTCGAATCCTGCCATTGAGTGCAAGTAATTCCTTGAGGCCACCCATCGGGTCTGATGAATCCAGGGATTAGTTGAGGTGTGTGTAAGCTAGCCTAGACATTCTCAGTACTAGAAAAAAGTGCTCTAGACAATTGCTTAGGATCATGATTGATGCTAGGTAATCAAGCACCAATTGGGTCTATTGTAATCCAGGGATTAGTTAACGTATTTGTAAGCCAGCATAGAGATCCCCAGTCACCAGAAAAGTCGTCCTAGACAATTGCCTAGGATCATGACCGGTGCTAGGTAATCAGGCAACCTACTAGGTCAAGTGTAATCTAGGGATCAGTTAAGGTGTGCGTAAGCTAGTTTAGACATACCCAGTTACCAAAATAAGCATCCTAGAAAGGTGCCTAGGATCATGACTGGAGCTAGGGAATCAGGCACCTACTCGATCCAGTAATCCATCGATTAGTTGAGGTCTAGGCCTCCCTAGTTACCAGAAAAATCATCCCAGACAGTTGCCTAGGATCATGACGGGTGCTAGGTAAGCAAGCACAAAAAGTTGAAAACTGGCTCAGATTGAAGCTGGCTTGACAGTAACAGCTTGTTCTAATGTGAGCAGATTTTTCATTTTGAGCTTCTATTCTCAGGGGGGGTCCAATCATTGAGCCATTCATGGTGAGAAAATAAAAATGAAGGCCTATCAAAGGGACAAATTGAAATGAATAATTGTTCAGTGGTGAGAGAAAGCGACCCACATTAAAATACAAATGGCAAATAATGCAGAAGTTGGGTGGTCAGATGACATTAACTAAACACAATTAGGACAATCTAATATGCTTTATTGGGCCTCCTGTTCTCTGGGCAACGCATGTTCTTATAATCATGCACCATCATTAGCAAGACAGAAATTAATGTGTATAATCACTTAATTAACTTCAGAAGATACTCATGATCAGTAGTTTCAATATCTTGACCAATTAAGCTGTGTTTGTTTTGACGGAAAATATTTTTTCTAAGGTTTCTTTGTATAACTTCATAGCAGTAATCACAAATGTGGGATCATATTTTCCTCTATTAAGGGGGAAATTGACTCCCCTTCAACAACAGGGAAAACATTTTGCTTTTCGAAGGGGATAATGTTCTTTTGTTGTAATTACGCGTCATACGCTTCACTTCAATCTAACCTAGCCAAGTGTGCACTCATACAAATATATAAAATGGAATAATTTTCCTTAGCTAAAAAGACAAAGATTTACAAAGAAAATTTTGACCGAAAATATTTTGCGGGAAAAAATTCTCCATTGAACCGTACAGAGCTTCAGTTCACTTATCTTTCCTTGCTACCAATATGCAAGGATAGCATAATTTCACCTATGGTTGACGACGATGTATTCCAAGAATGCAATCATGGTTTCAAGGCTTGAGCAAAAAGTGTAGTTTAAAACAAGGAAGAAAGACAACCACCTAATGGGTTAGCTTAATAGGTAAGATATTTGGACTTAATATCATATAAAATGTCAAGTTTGGGATTCAAATCATACCATTAAGTGCAAATAGTTCCTTAGGATGGCACATTGTAAGAGTGCACATGGTTTAGTTTGGTGGTTTATGGTTACCAAATCGGACCGGACCGTAAAAATATGGTATGAAAATTTTATACATCAAAATCAAACCGTTCTGTCTCACAAACCAAACCGGACCAAGCCGCAATTATGGTTCGGTCTGGTTCGATTTATGGTTTTAACCACTATAATAGAAAAATTGCTTAACACTAATATGATCATAATTTAATCAATGTTAAAATCATCATTAACTACAAGAACATCTCAAAATACGAAAACTTTACTTCTCTTCGTAATTCATAGTATAAAACATGTTTATACTGTACACGACATAAACAAAAGCTACAAATAATACATAAAATGGTTCTATTAAATTCAGTAGTAACGTTTTTTGGACAAATTCAGCAGTAATATTGGGTATGTTAAAATTTTTGTTAAGTTGTTAATGAAATATTTAGTGGTTCTGTCACAAATTGGGTTAAATTGAATCAACGAGTGGATTTTACTTGCATCTAATATGATTTTGTTGTTATTGTTGTTAAAAATTACATCATTACCTTAAGTTAAATTTGACCAAATGACTAAATTGACATAATATGAATTCTAAAAAGACTAAATTGACATAATAAAAAATATAAGGACTAAGTTGATACAATTAGAAAAGTACAAAGACTTTTAGTGTAAATAACCCTAATTATTTTCATAGGCTTAGTCAAGTAAAATTTTTCCACTAATATAACTTGTTATGATTCGGATGATACAAATAATCATTGAATTCTTAGTCTATAGTTTTTACGGTTTATGGTTTAAGTTTCGTTTTAAACCAAACCTAAACTGTAAACCCTAACAACTAAAGTTTTCTAAACCAAATTATAATTTTTCAAACCATAAACCAAATCAACCAAACAAAACAAAACCGTAATTTACGGTTTGGTCCAGTTTGAATTACGGTTTAAACCGTTTTTTGCACTCCCTTAACCCACTGAATCTACAAGCCCCAACTTACCTTATTATATATAAGGAAACTTTCGACTGGACAGTGCCTGCAACCCATATGATACCTGCGACCGTCAATGGGCTTGGTAGATCAATTGTATTTCTTGTGGCCAAATGTCAGCAGAAGCCCTTTCCTGCATTTGCCAGAGTGCAGTTTGCTGTTCTACTTCCCACCATAAGACTCCTGTTGTGCTATGTATCGAATTTTACTCTCGATTTCGAAGCGGTAATCTATGGTGGAGCAGAGGGACTGGCTACATATTTCCAGTTGGCCCAGTTATCCTTTTTGTTGGATAAGGTTTATCTTGTGGCTTGCATATTTTCGTTGTAGGGTTTCTTCCTCAAAGTGTGAGCTACTTGTATCCTTCATTTTGTTCATACTGAAAGCTTTCCTCTTTCACCAGTGGGTTTTCCCTCATTTGAAGGTTTTTCACATAAATTTCTATATTGTTTTTTCTTTTAGTTCAAATTGAGTTCCCCATATCTATATACTGAACCCAGTTCTTGGGTATTTTACTAAACAATTTCATTATCTCCTTAATTTCAGATGTTTCATTTTGACCTTATCATTACTGAAGTTGTGTACATGGTCAGGAGTCTTCTGGTTTTCCTACGTTACGGCATTACCTAACAAAGTCCTTATCTAATGATCCATCTAACTTGCTTCCCTAATTACAATTTGAATTTCATGGAGAATGGAGATTCCCAACTGCAAGAATTTCAAATAGCCAAGCAATGGGTCTCTAGAAATGAGCAAAGTAGCCTAGTGGGTTTGGCATAGGGCCAGTCGACACGTAATAGAAGCTGTTGCTTGGAATACCCAATGTGTTAAACGTCCCTTTCTAAAAATTAGTAATATTATTAGTTTGCATCTATTGCATACCCCCTCCACACTTGTAGACATAACGATCTATATATGACACATTATAAACGTATATGTACATATATTGTTCCTTTTGCTTTTACGGTTAAGGGCCCTTCAGAAACAGTCTCCCTTCAGGGTGTGTACACCTCACCCTCCTTAGACCCTATCTTGGCAGGAGTCCTTTAAGACACTGGGTTTATCATTGTTGTTGTTGTGTGTATATATATATAACCCACATATTAGCTAGTATTATAATATAAAATAAATTATTTGAGGTGTGCTCAAATTGATACGAACACTTACCAAAAAAGATGGCACACAGATCGTACATATTTTGAGCCCTTACAATCTCAGGACCGATCCTAAACATTATTGTCTTCCACTTATACAGAGCAAGCTGCGAACATAAACTCTATTAGAAAGCAACGCTCACCTCACAAAACATTAGGTTTGAGATTGAATCCTGCCATTAGGTTTTAAAACAATTCTTTGAAGTCACCCACCAAATTCATGGACCCAACTTACACAAATGCACTTACGAAAACTTCCAAATGCACATTGAGACTTGTAGAAACGCGTATAAATTAGCCTAGACACACTAATGGCCCAAAAGCCTCCCCAGCGAGCAAATTAGCACCCACAAGATACGTTCAGTCAGGCAATTTAGCAAACAGCTGATGGACAAATATTCCAAAGGAATTGCGAGCCTAGATGATGCTACATCGTATTAAACAAAGTAATCCAAAACAGCAACAACAATAGTCAAGAGCTCCCGCCAATGCAAGGTCGGGAGGGGGGTGAGATGTACTTAACCTTACTCCTTCAGGGCGCTACCCTAAAGGGAGGTTGTGCCCGAGGACCTCAACCTGAAAAGCATAAAAACAGCAATATAGAGAGAGCATAAAGCAATAAAGCAACAAGCAGCAAAGCACATATAAGCCTAGGGGCGCTATGACTAGCCTATATATGCTCCTTTATTCTAAACCATGCTAAAACCCTACAACAACAAATCTTGAATAGCATCAAATTAATACTAAGAATGTAATATAAATGCAAGTTAATCAAAATGTCGTTTACCTTAGCACAAACATCAACAACTGCATCAACCTCATCACCAAAGGTATCTTCTTCCTCCACTAGCTTCTTCCTCAACTCAACCTTAAACTTCTTTGTTACCTAATTCATATCAACATGAACAAACTTTGGCAAGCCAATTTAGGGATTTCAAGAGGAAAATAACAAGTCATTTATACCGCTGGTCTCTTATCTTTTTAAGTTTGTTCGAATTAGTCCCTCGTCTTTGTACTTTTGTTCAAATTGGTTGCTCATTTTTGTAATTTTATTCAAATTAGTTCCGCTCCCAATGTATCATTTGGCTACCATGAAGAGGACCAATTTTTTCATAAATAAAAGCATTAGGGATCACCTTGAAACAAAGACAAGGGACCAATTTGAACAAACTTAAAAACACGAGGATTCAAAGGTGTAAGTAACTCAAAAAATAACAAGAAGAATACAAAGAGAGAGAGAGAATACAAATTCAGCGAAATTCGGATCCGGGTCGGGGTAGACATAACTTTGAAGTGGGTTAGAATTGATAGATTTAGGGAGAAGGCGATGGAGAGAGAGAGATGGATGTGGGGAGGAGAGAGAGTGAGAGGGGGAAGGAGGGTGTAGGATAATGCATGGGGTGCGCAGGATAAGGGAACTGGACGAGCCGGGACGGGCCGGGCCGGGCCGGGCCGAGCCGAGCCGAGCACCCCTTGTTCAAACTCGAGTTCGATAAGGCTTATCGAGCTCGAGTTTGAGCCGAGCTCTTATCGAGCATTTCTAACCCTTCTTTGAACTCGGTTCGATAAGAATATAGTGCGTTCAATACTCGCATCGGCTTGGCTCGTTAGGCTTATCGAGCCGAGTCGAGCTTGTTATCGAGCCTAGTCGAGCTTGTTATCGAATTGAGTCGAGCTCATTAACGAGCCGACCTTTTTAAGTTATTATTGAACCATTTTTGAGCTAATACCAACTGTTATCGAGCTCATAACGAGCCTTTAATGAGCTGATATCGAGCCCTTTAACAAGCTCTTATCGAATCCTTATCAAACTGTTCGTGAACATTAGCGAGCCGAGCACCCTCTTGTTCGCACTCGGTTCGATAAGCTATCGAGCCCTCCTAATAAACACGAACGAGCCCTAATCGATTTCGAACACGAGTAGTTCATTGAACACTCTATTCGTTTACACCCTTTTGAAAGGTCGGAATTTGGCGGGAGTGAGAGAGAGAAGAGACACCGTGTGGAGGGCCAGGAATGAGCTGGTGGCGCTGCAACACCTGAATTTCTTGGCTGTTATTGTCACTGTGGATTTTTTAAGTAACATTTATTATATTTATATGTATTTAATTTTTACTAAATTATATAAATATTAAAAAAATATTATTAATTTTATATGGATCAATTAAATACAAGAATTTAGTGCAACTAATGTTTCTTAATATGTGTCCAAAAAATCCTTTTTTAAAAATTTACTTAAATTTTTTAAATTGTGTCAATTTAACACCTTACATCCGTTCAATTTCACTTACTTGAATTTGTAAGAAAAATAGAAAATAATTTTAAAAAATTAAAATTTATATTTAAAATAAATTTAAAAAACTGTAAAAAAAAATATTTTAAATATATTAAAAAACTTATATTTTAAAAAATATTTTTTTACAATATTATGTAAGTAAAAACTAACGGATGTTATTAGCATTAATAATAAAGTGCGACATTAAAAAATTTTGAAAACTTTAGATGATTTTATGAAAAACTAAAAAATATAGGCAATTTTTTAAAATTGAACATAAAATTCACATAAAAAAACCCTTAATATTTTTATCTTAGTTATCACATTAACAAATATCTTGATATTAGTGTTTTTTACTCTCAAATTATAAATTTCCTTCTTTTACTGCATATAAGGAGAATAAGTATTCAAAAACAATATATATATATATTGAAAGAAGGATATAATATTTTCTATGCTATCAATGGAAAAATAACATTGGGAAAGGGAACGTGTTTTAAACAATAATGTGTTTTACTCGAGGAGTAGATAATTTAATCAATATTAAATCTCTAAAGTTAAAATATGTTAATCTAAAAATTTGTTTAACCCTTAAAAGTTGCCTTTATAGTGTTCCAAAGAAAATTCACCAGATTCCTATTCATATTACCAAAATAATAATATTTTTAATTATTTTACAACCTTCTATTTTTTAAATATTGTGAACAAAAAAAAATATTTTTTAAATATTAAGATATCTTATTATTATTATTATTATTATTATATATATATAAATACCTATGTAATAAAAAGACAAGCCTCAAATAGGGGGGTAAACGAGATGATCTGAGCCCAAGCCTCGTGAAGCTCAAACTCGTAGGGTCACGAGCCTAAACAAGCTTAAGTCAACATTTCTTAATATAATGTATTTGCTTAAATGTGCCCAATGAAGCAAATTTGAGCTTAATGAGCCAAGCCGCAGCTTAAACAAGCCCATACAAACCTAGGTTAAGCTTAAATGAGCCAAAATATTGCAAGCTTACTTCTAAGCTTGCGGACCTTAAATCGAGCCGAGTCCAACTTAAGCTTTTGACGAGCCGTTCTCGAGCTTGAATTTTTCGAGCTCGGCGAGCTTCGAGCAGAGCCCAAGCCTGGTAGGCTCGAGCTCGACTCAGCTTAAATACACCCAGCATCGTGTGTATTTCCTTCTATTAAACTTGACTAGTACAAAAATATCTTCCGACTTCTAAGACCTCTCTCTACTCGTCCATATTCAAAAATTAAATCATCTGGATACTGAAACTTTTGATTTAAAAAAAAAAAAAAAAAAAAGACACCGAAACTTTTCCCAGAAAAAATAAAAAAGAACATGAAATCATATATCTAAATACACGTGATTTTTCAACACAATAAGAAAACATTTTAATCAGCACCAAAAGAAATAACACATTCAAAATTTTAAAATTAACTCGACTCATATTTTAGCCGCTCTTCAATAAATGTAAATTGAAGAATCAAAGCAAAGCTATAATTGCACTACACCTACAAAACTGGGATTCTGCATGAAGGTAGATATGGTTTAAATGTGGCTCAATTCTTGATCTTTTGTTTTGCGTTGTCCCCGGGTTTGTGACCGTTACGTTTGATCTTCGGTTTCCGTCTCCGGCCACCTTGCTTCTGTTCCTCTGCTGTTCTTTCATGGGGATTCACCTCTTCGAATGTGATTGGTTTTATTATTACCCCTGCCTTCTTCACTACCTGAAATACCCCAAATTCAACCTCATTAACAATTGAGAAACGGTAAAATTTTTGGGGAGAATTGCTCCATGATTCAAAGTCTAGCTAGTCATACCTACCCTATTGTGGCTGCATCATACCTACCCTATTGTGGCTGCATCATACCTACCCTATTGTGGCGGGAGTAAGGGTGTGAATTAGCCGAGACAGCTAGTCATGAGGAAAGGGCTCTTAAGGTTGGGTTTATTTTGAGCTCGAGCTGATTTGAGCCGAGCCCGTTAGCTTAAAAAGCCTAGCTTGAGCCTAGTGAAGCTTGAGTTCTTAGACTTGTGAACCTAAATGAGCCGGTCTTGATAGAATTTATTAGCCTAAATATGCCCAATCAAGTCAAATTCAAGCCTAAATATGCCCAATCAAGTCAAATTCAGGCCTAAATGAACAAGTTTGAGCTTAAATAAGCCCGAGCGAGCCTTAATAAGGTAAGTTTAGCTCAAAACTCACCATGTTGGGTTCGAGCTCATCTGAGCCAACTTGAGCTCGAGCTTAAAGTTTTTAAGCATGACAACTTCGAGCTGAGCCCAAGCCTGAGCCCACTAGAGGTCTGGGAGGATCTGGCTTGACTCGGTTCACATACACCCTTGGCAGGAGCCTTTTTTGTAAGTAACCAGAGTTCGGTGAGTCTGGAGATTTTGAACCTATAGCACCTTGCCCTAGGGCCTCAATTCTCAGTAGTGTTTTACAACTTGAAGTTCAATTAAAGCGAGGTATCCTGTCTTGGCCTTCCCCCTTCACAGGCCTGTTCTCCTTTCAGGGGGGAATTCAAACCTAGAATCTCTTATTATATGGTCTCAAACACGGCAGGATCTTACTACTGAACCAAGGCCTCATAGGCAAGGTAGTCCGTAGTTCTTATTACCATGCTTTATTCTTCAAAGACATATCGAAATGGCTACAATACTCCAAATGGAAGGTTTATGTACTGAAAATAAGTTGCCACTTACTTCAGGGCGATTAAGGGCTCTAAATGTGGTCGCAGGGTTAAACTCTGGGCCAATTGGCATACGGATGCTCTGCTCGAAAGCTTCCTTGGATGTGAAAGGGTAAGGCAACGTCTTTGATTGCAGCTTCTCCGCCTGCCAATTCCAAGTACAAGAGCAGTGAGCATATTTAACAAGGAATATTCGGCCAAAGGGTGTAAACATATGATTAACGATGTCCACAGTGATACATAAACAGCAGACAATCTGCTTGATGAATGGAACCAATTGTACTATTATCGAGATCAAAGACTTCTCCAAATTCTATTGTAGTTTTTCGAGTATAAATCATCCCCGGTTTTTGTTGAGGGTCTAAACTTCTTAGAATGGTTGATTCCTTTAACATAAAATTAGAGCCACTTTGAACAAGATTTCCTGACTTCAAAACTCAAACAGCCTCACTCTTACAATTACAGCAGCAGCCTAGTGCCTCAAACAGGCTCGGGTGAGATGTATGAAACCTTACCCCCCACATGGAGCTATCCTGTAGAGAGGCTATTTACAAAAATCCCCCAATCCCAAAAGAAAACATCCTCACTCTTACATTAATATAACTTCAGCACAAGTTACAAGATAGGCGTGTGCATTATTCACTTCAAATCCAATGGGTATCAGAGCGTGAATCATTCGTACGCATGTGGGCAAGAGCTTAAACTTTTAAGATAGTTCGCTCCACGACATATCCTTCGGTTAAAAAGATTTGAAGAGACAGTGTCCAACCCCAACAATTCTAGATTCCAAAACTCACGTTATGTACCCATTACGTAACTGATTTACAACTTAGAAATAGCTATATTGCTTTACCGGTTACCCTCGTTCTACACCATGAAGCACTCCATTTCTACACATCTGACATGAACTGAAAACGGCAAATACAGATTGTCATATGGTTGAGACAACTAACCTTTTTATCCACTTTCTCAGAGATAATTACATGTTTGAGATTTGCATCTTTCCTCTTCTTTATAGCCTCCTCTCTTTTCCTTTTCGCATCCTCTTGCTCTTTCACCATCCAAGAAGGCAATCCTTTCTTCTTCTGAACATCTGTCCATTGGCCCCACCCAGGAAGCAAAAGAGGCTTTTCTGGCCCAGGATTTTCCTCATTCAGAACTTCCTCTTTATCCTTCTCAAATTCGTACTCGACATCATCCCCCGCAAATGCGCGTTGGATTAGTTCTTCTTGGGAAGGAAGTTCGTAAGTTTGCTTCGTTCCTGAAGACAACATTCCATCTATCATCTGCCCCCCGCTATCCATGTCACTGTCATCCCCTTCCTATTCAAATTCACAAACAAAATCGAGATGGAAGGTGGATAGGGTAACCAAGCGCTGGTATATTTTTAACACAGGAAATGAACTCCATACCTCTTCAGGATGATTGTCCGAAGCAGGTTTTGAGACTTCTGTGTTGCCAGTTGTATTCGGATCCAAAGAGGCCGCTCCATTATTCCCGTTCTTCATCTTCAAAAATCATACATGACTAGTCAGTACGAAGAGTAACATTCATTTTGAATGGATCCAAGTTAATAAACTCAAGAAATGAGAATTCATAATACCTTTTTCCAAGAGCCAGATGCGAAAATAGCAACATCATATGTGGTCTTTGACCCTGGGTCTTTGACAACTTCATCAACACTCTGCAAATGCGTGCCATAGCATTCGTCAAGCTCACAGAAAAGGGCCAACAGAACAAAAGTGAAATTGAGAAAGAAATTACCTTAAAGACTGAAACAGTCTCTGAGTCTTCATGAAGCACGTCCAAGTCAATGTCAACATCCTTCGAAGCTTGATTACTGTTTCCATTCTGTACACCGACATCTTCATTCGCTTCAAGATCACGTTCACTATCACTGTCAGAATCAGATTGCGATCTAACATTTGCTTTTGATGCTTCCAATCCCTTTTGAGCTCCCCCAAAAACCCGTCTCCCACTAGGAACATTTTCTTGTAGACTCTTCGGCCCTTTCACATCTCGCTGCGTCAAAGAATTCTCATACTCTTGAATAGCAAGCTTAGCTTCTTCTAAGGCAGCCTCCTTCCTCTTCTCCAACCCACGGACCTACACCAGGCCACGTCGAGATGAAACAATTAACACATGCACCAAAATTTGAAATTGCACGGAAATAGATAAGGGGCGCCTTTTTAATTTCTCTAAAGATTTGATCTACTTAAAAGCGACAACTAAGACTATGCATTAACATAATATTTGAGCTGGCAGCTCTCTGGAACGCAGCAGAGTTTACCATAAAAGGCAACGAAAGAACGCCCGACTCAGGTTGTTCATCCTCTTGGTCCATCAATTTGATTGTCTTCTCCTTTGCCTTAGATAACAACTTGGATGCACCATCCTCGTCTGAATCTTCTAAATCAACGTCATCTTCCGCACTACTATCGTCACTGCTAGTATCATCCTTCATGGAATTCATTTTTCTTGTCAGAACTTCATGTAGACGCAGCTGTTCAGAAATAGCAGCTCGAGTGCCCTCATCTTGTTTGCTCAGACCACGTTCCATGATTCGCCTTGCCCATCCAGAGCGATTTTTGTGTTTCAATGTCATGCGTTCCTGAAATCATTATAAGGTAAAATTCAGAATTATCAGAGGAATATTCAATAGAAGTTGTGAATTAATTGCATTGCATCAGTAACAAGAATATTTAACTGTCCATGTATAATAAGCATAAAAATTCTTAGAGAGCTAATGAATTTCAAGTAAACTGGTATTATCTTTTCTTTTTTTTTTTTTTTTTAAAGTCAGGAAAGACAGATTATTAAGAGAGTAAGTATAAACCGCCAAAAATCACCTCAGCTCGTTTTCTCTCCTGTTTCGCTGCAAGCTCTTTGGCAGCTTCAGGATCCATTTCCCCAGCCGCTGAAGCTGATTTTAGTCTATCTTTCTTCTTTAATCGATGATAAGTCTTGGACTTGATCTTTTTAATGTGCTTTGCCTTCACCTCATGACGGAAAAGAAGGCTACGCATTTTTGCAAGCCTGTTCTGCCGATCCTTCTCTTCTTCGATAGATATCTGCCAATATCCCAAAGGAATTGATTAATTCTATTAGCTTAACAGCCCCAAAAGACCGCATCAACATTACCATTAATATCACCTAAGGTAGCAACAAAATCTCATCATCATGGGAGCCCATATCGTGCACCGAATAGCACCATACCTTGTTGAGCTCTAGAAGTCTGGCACCATCCTTCTTGTGAGCTTCAACAACCTCGTCGTCATGAACTACGGAAGCAATTGCTTTTTCAAAATCAGTTCTTGGTTTGAACTCAGAAGCTATTGCGCCTATGGTTGAAAAGCCAAGGTCTACATTTTCATCAAATATGATAGTAGGAGCTTCCCTGTTTCTCCTCACTAGATCTACCCATTTAGAAACATCCTTCTTAGAGATTTCATATGCTTGACTTCTCTCCAGCCTCTCACGCTCTGGCTTTGGAAGTGGAGCTTGAACGAATATCCCTTTCTTCTCCACGTCCTGTATCCTTTTCCTGAGCTTGCTGTACTCAGACTTCCCATGAAGAGGATCCAAAAGGTCGTTAATGCTGATCTGACCATCACTAGTCAGAACATCTCGACTCGGATTGTACTCAGACTCCGGATATGCCTCAGAAACAACAATCTTCTTCTTCTTCTTGCCTGTCGTGAAAATGAACTTCCCAAATAAATTTCCAGAATTTTCACTCATGGCAGAAGGGGCCGAGAAAAACAATTATTGGGACGGTCCAAGAGGTCTGGTATCCAAATACTAGATATATTAAAGCACATAACCGTGCTCCATAATATCTGCACGTGCACCACAGTAAAAGGGACAAATAACCTGTGAAATGTACCTTCAAAAGCCTCACTTGGCATGCCAGTAATTGCTTGCAGCATCCTGACACGCTTCCCATCATCATCTGCCCCATCCTCAGAATCCAGTTCTTCATCTTCATGTTCTAGATCATCAACTTCATCCTCATCATCATTTTCATCGTCTGAGCGTATGTTTTCATCCTGAACACGGTCAACATAGGAACCAGTACCATGTCAGACATTTCAATCAATAGGGAAAGAAAATCAATTACCACATAAGATTCTAGTTAGTATAGAATAACAGTGATATAGGTGCTACTGCCATCTTTTCTGGTTCAAAGGGTTCTGTAACCAAATCTAAGATTGGCATTTTCCCAATGAATGCAAGAAGAGACGCTCGCATATTATGAACATTACACAACTAGGAGCTAGAATTACAAACTTTGGCACGCAGTTTGACTAAATACGGGAAGATAGAGGATCCTGAAACATGAACTTAGAACAACATGCGAAAACTAGTCATAATTTAGCTCTGCCAAGTTACTGCAAAATTGGAGCCAAACACATTGTATACAACACCAATGATACAAATATCACAACCCTTTCATCGACTTGAAGAATTCAACAATTGGAACCCTAAAATTGTGAACATTACACAATTCAACCCAAATCTGTGATGACATTTCTCCAAAGAATGCAAGAAGAGACACTCGCATATTATGAACGTTACACAACTAGGACCTAAAATTACGAACTTTGATGCACCGTTTCAATAGATACCAGAAAATAGAGCATCGCAAAACATGATCTAGAACGAGCAAACACTAGTCATAACTCAGTTCTGCCAAGTTACAGCAAAATTGCAGCCAAACAAATTGAATACAACACAATAGTACAAATATCACAATCCTTTTTTCAACTCAAAAAAATTCAAAAAAATTTTGTCCAAAACAGCGTCCAAAGATTTGGTTTTTCGTTTTTCCATATGCAATTTACTCTTTTTTTAGTTCCCTTGTGGAATAATATTTCAGTCTAAAAGTTACATATATTTAATAAAATAATCCTAGCAATGTGTACGGATGTACAGCAGTCCTTTAATCCAACTGTTATTCATTAGCAGTATCTCAACATTGCACCTCATGTGTGGAACAAGGACAATAGCAAGGGCATTGCGGATTTACCAACAAATAACAGCAAGTTTTAAACCCTTTTACACCATCATTTGCACTATTCTATTAAATACACGTAACTTTCATATCAAAAAAGTATTTCACAAAGTTCGTAGGCTAAAAAATCAATTTACGAAACTACCTGAAGCAACTAATATCTAATTTAACGCTTGGACAACGCAATTTCTATTGACACATAGGGAGACAGAGAGAGATAGACCTCGAACCGCTCAGGAAGTTCGTACTCGTAATTCTCCACAGGATCATACCGATGATTCTTCTTAGATTCCTCCTCGGCCACCTCATCATCGACCTCAAAAACGTCGCCGTTTCGAAACACCTCGCCATCATCAGAATCGATAACCTCGTCGTCATCGTGATCGCTTTGAGGTAAATTAGGGTTCAGCCGATCGAGCTCCTTCCTAAGCGCCGCCGGCAAGCGAGGGCCAGTATGCGTCTTTCTCTCTCGTCTCTGGCCATTAGAAGAAGACTTGGATGTAAAATTCCTCGATTTCTTCGTGAATTTCTCCCTACCGTGCTTGTTATCGCCCCTAGATTTCCTCTTCTTGTCCGCCATGGCTGTGGATCTACAAGAATTGATAGTGAGAGATTGACAGTGGCGGAGAATTAGGGTTTTGCAGGAGATTGGGAGGGAGAGAGGCGGCGGTAAATTTGGATCCGAAAGAGAGATCCGGAACTACAATAAGAAACGGGTTAGTATTATGAATTGGAAAGGAAAATGCGTAGGTTTTCTTTTTTAAATAGATATATCTTTTTGAATTTTTTTTTTTTAAATCTATCATAATTTTTATTATATATACTAATATTTATGCATAATATAATTATAATGTGATAATATAAAAAATTAAAAAATATAAATATCTCCATACATCGCACAAGATAACACTCATTTATATATTATAAAAATAGAAAGTAAAGTTTTTAAGAAGTTTTGGCATTAATTAGGAAATTTTTAATTTTTCATATTCTAATAAAAAAGTCGAAACAAATTTTTTTATTTTGTATTTTTTAAAGAGCAATGCTATACGTACTTAATTTATATATCTAATTATGTAACTAACTAAAAAAAAAGGGGGCAACATTCCCAGTGCCCTAAGGACTCCCACCTAAATACGATCGAGGGATGGGATGTACACAACCTTGCCTTGAACTGAGGTTGCTAAAACCCCCAACCTGAGGGGTGCAACACGAGAACTTCCTAGGAAGTCAGCCGTCTTTATACTACTCTCATCCAAGCACGCTTAACTTCGGAGGTGTAATGGGATCCGATGCTTGCGTGTTGGTACCATCTTAGGTTATGTAACTAAGTAAATGTGATATAAATTTATTAGCCTATAAAAAATAGTTATTTAATATTATTTTTATGATCTAACTATATGTTATTAGTATGAGTTAGTGGATGTCCAAGTTTTTTTTTTTTTTTTTTTTTTGAACATTAAAGCCCGAGGGCAAGAAACTAGATTAATAACCGATCAAAGTTTACAAGGGAAATCAAAGGTGGTGAAGGAGCCGACCACCAGTGATGAGTACAACAATGAACCAAATGACAATGAGCAACATAATGGACCACCCTATTACATAATCTAGGTGACCAATAAAAAAGACATGAAATAAAAGACGCTGAAGAGGCTAACATGATAATATCGTCAATAAAAATATGAGTTAGTGGATGTCCAAGTTTGATATATAAATCAAATTCCATCGAATTTCACGATGTTTTAAGTCATTCTCTCTCTCTTTATATATGCGTGTATTTATCAATTCTCAAAAAAAAAAAAAAAAAACATATATATATATATATATATATATATATGTATGCGTGTACTTATGCTCTAACTCTTAATGGCCAACCTTCAAAGTAGTATTTGTAATTGAATCGGTATAAAATAGATGGAATATTTTTGAATAAGTCATTTTCAAATTGTTTAAGCTAATTGTTCGGATTAAATTGAGATCAGATTATTAGAATTTTGGATTTACTTGTATAACTTATGTATATAAATTTTTATAGAAATGAGAAAAAAATGCTAGCAAATATTTAAACAATCCTAACTTCAATCCTACCGGGTAATTTTTGTTACACATTATTTATTATGGAGTGAATTGCAAAGAAAACCATATATTATATTTTTATAGGATAAATTACATATTAATACTCTAAAGTTTGGTGTATTAATTTTTTAGTCCAAAAACTTACATTCATTTAACAAAATAAGCCAAACAGCGCTATATAAGGATACAAAACAGGCCACACTTTTATTCTTTTATATCGTTAGCTAGACTATTTTATTAAATACATATAATTTTTGAGATTAAAAATTATTTCATAAAGTTAGTAGACTAAAAATTTATGATTATTTATATTTTAGTACCCCGATATTTTTAAAAATAATAAAAAAGACCCTGACTTTTTTAAATTATTAAAAAAGCCCCTAAATTTTTATCGTATCAATAAAAAGGCCCTTCTCAAGAGTGATGACGTCATTGTCTATCGACAGAGCTGATGTGGCAATTACTTTTTATTAACGATATAATAAAATGACCTAAAGTATGCTTTAATGCCCTTATTAGTACTTTATAAGCACAAAATTTAATATGCTGTGTTATGTGAAAGCTATCTATTTTCGCTTAATTTATTTCAAAATATGGCTTTTAAAGGGTATTTTTGTTCTTTTATTGTAATATTAATAAAAATATAGCTGTCACATCAACTCTATTGACTAAAAATGACATCATCAAGTCAAACAGAAGCCTTTTTATTAATACGATAAAAACTACCTTTTTACTAATTCAAAAGGGTCATATTTTGTTTATTATTTTTAAAAATATCAGGATACTAAAATGTAAATGGCCCAAAAAATTAATGTATTAAATCTTATGGTACTAATATTAATTTACCCTTCATTTTTCACAACTTTTATGATGGTACTACGCCCAGAAAGTTGGGCTTAGGTTGAGCCCACTACAGTTAAGGTTTTGGGCTGAATAAACGATACTCAGGCCCAGTACCATTGGATCACTTGAAAATAATTCGAAGGCATTTATTTAATGCAAAAGCAATTCTATAGTACCTAAAAGATTTATCCAATTTGAAATCAAATACATAAAGTAAAAGTTATTAATTGAAAAATAATTATGTTTAATAATTATTTTAATATTAATTTTATAACTTAATGATTCTCTGCCCTGTAAAAAATATGTAAAAAAATTCAGTACACCAGGTAAAAAGTAATTTAGTATCTTTTATAATCCAATAATTTTATGCTTAAATAATATTTGATAGAATACACATAACAATAATTTGTTAGTCTATAAATAGTCCACTTAGCAAATTCCTATATGTCACCCGTCAGGAAGACGTCTCAGTTGGTGGCGTCTCCTACCCATGTGGTCATCGCTCAGGGTTCAGGAGTTCGATTCTCACTGAGGATATACTCATAACTTATCCCTCCTCATGGATCAGGGTTGGCTAGAGCAACCAAGTCCCTCGATACCAAAAAAATTTCCTATATGACTCGATCTATCATGCAATATTTTAAATGAGTTTTATACCGAATATCTAGATTACAATTTTTTTTCCCCTACAATGTTTGGGAGCACAGATAGTGAAAGAGACTCTTACCACACGTTGAATTTACTTTTATTTATTCCTACATTGGATAGATGTACAACAAAATAAAAATGTCGATAGTAATACTTAATTTTAACTCGAAAGCCCGTGTAACATCTTATTGAGGGTTTTCTTCAAAACAAACGTGTCTATTAAATTTAAATAAACTTTTAGATATCATTCATTAATGTTTGAATCCAAACTATAGAGCATTCAACCGAGTATATGAAACTAGTTCCTTATTTCTTTCCTTCGTCTTTTATTACGTAAATATTTGTTTTAATCTATTGGACGCACCTATTTAGAGTATAACTCATTCTTAAACTTCACTTATTAATTTAAATTTTTGGCGCAGTTGATTTTTTGACATGATATTAGAATTTTGTCGGATGAGAGGTCACCAGTTTAGAACCCAATAGTCCACTTGAAACACTAAAATATTTAAAGCGCTTCAGCCCAAATAATGGACATTGTATGAGGACATGTTAGAGTATAAATCATTTTTGAACCTTCAGCCATTTGCCTAAACTTTTAAGATAATTGGCTCCTTGACATAATTTATAGCGTCCACATTATATCAAGGGCGGATCCAAACTTTTGACACAGGGGGCGCCAGTTGCTCATGCGCTAAATACTTGATATTGGTGACTATTTATGATTTACAAATTCCCTTCTAATTGTGAGGCCCCCAACCCTAAGGTCCAACTCATTGCCATGCCCTATTAATGGCCATCTCGCCCGTCCGCCACTCCCTTCATGATCGAACTCCAACAGGCAGCAGATACATGTCTGAGAACTCTACTTCTGAATTGGGGTCGGGGGCGTTGAGTTTTGATATAAAAATTATGTTATTATAATATGGGTAATAGCATTTTACTGATATTATGTTTGATAATGACGTATACAGCTAGTACATGATCCACTGAATATTTTTCTAGATATGCCACTACATTATATGGATCCTAAGCATCAACCATAAACTATATATAAAATACAATATAGAAGCACTACACACATATATAGGGGCTAGAATCCTCTAATTTTTTCGGAAATTTAAGCACAAACTCGAGAAGGTACAATGGTATAAAATAGGGACCGAAACCAAGTCAACAGGCTGCCCACAACCAAGACCGAGCAAGCCAGAATCCTCTAATTAATATGGATTGGCAATATGATACGAGCCAAAATAGGATTGGGATATTGATACAGATATTCCCGAGCCTAATCCCAAGGTCACTTCAATCTCTGCCACGTGTCCCTGATGAGGTGGCTTGCCAAGCATCTTTATGTATAAATAAAGGGTTAGGGTTGTTGAAAAATAAAATATTTTTAGTGGTCTGATTTAAAAATTATTTACTTTTAATATTATCTTATTTTTTGAAAAAGTTCCTAAAAATGTTCTTTTTTTTTTATACTGAAAATATTTTATTCTAAAATAAAGATAAAGATAAAATTGTTGAGAGATATTTTCAACAATATCAAAATCATGCCTATTTATTCTCTACTGATTGATAGAATCAAGGATGTTGGTTATATAATATTTCTTATAAATACATTGCGGTTGTTTTGACATAAAGAGGATGTAAATTAGTTTTATAAATTTCCTAATAAGAAACAACGAATATGAGAAAATACATTCGATCTCTTTTCAATGCCTTTGTCTCCCACTTTCTTCTAAAAATGTGAGTTATGGCAATCGAGATTCGGGGATCTTTTATTGCTGCACAAATTGAGGTCCGACGGGTTGTTGAATCCTAGAAAAGGAGAGCAGTTAATTGAAAAATCAGACTCATGCAGGAGGGACGTTTCCTTTCTAAGGAGAGCGCCTTTTGTGTGCCTCAACCTAACAAAGATACGTTTTCTCTAAACTTTCTCTATTTAATTTATTTTACTTATGCCGTTGATGTTTGGTACTGAATTGTCAGTTCATGTTTTGATAAAATTCGTATAATATGTTTTATCCCATTATGATATTGTATTATTTATGTTTGATTGATGTAATTTTGTTCATGTAAAATAGTTATTTAATGTATATTATGGAAAATATTTCCTACAAAGGTTTAGGGAAAGGATTATACCGATGATTAGTGATGTATCTCTCTCTCTCTCTCCCTAAACTTCTCTCTATATCTCCCCCCTATATCTTTATACTTGCAGCTCAATACTATATACATATATACGAATCATACAACAAGGCAGCCGTTTACTGCCCCGTAGGCCCGTTAATTGGTTCTTTGATCGTCGTTTTAGTTGATTGAGTGATCTTTGATCCAATTTCGTATCACAATAATATTTTTTTTTTCCTTTTTTTGGTGACATAGTTTTGTATCAAGAGATGGGGACATCGTAGTGTCTAGCATTCAGCACATAATCACAAAACTATATGATTTATTTTTACTTTTTTGTTTTTCATTTATGAGAATCATTCCAACTTTTGAATCTTTTAGTGACGAGGGGGCCATTCAACTTTTGTAGCAAACCCCACGAGCAATTTTTACAACCAATATTTTCAGCTTTTGATCTTGTTCTCTTTAAGGATTGTCCTTTACATCATCAACAAAAGCTACATGTTTTTGAAATCGGATTGATAACGATGCACCGACAAAACAAGGAATTCGAAGGCAGGTTTCATAGCTAGCTTGGTATTGTGATGCTGAATACTCGACTTTGTAGTTGGCTTTGTCATTGTCTGGTTGACATTTGTGGATGAGTTATCTTTTGTTGCATTCAGGTGTCCCTAATAACAGTACCCAAGTGCCTGGCATCGTGATATTGGGCATGTTTCCATTAAGAAAACAAAGACATCGTCTACATAATATGTGATCATAGCTCTCTTTACCTTCTTTTACTTAGTAATCAAACACTGCACAAGGAATCTAAGGTATACCTTGGATTGCATAGACTTGTATTACAATGTTAAGTATCGAAAATAATCTTGGTTTCTTACAATTTTTACACACAATCCCCTTTGTTTTGCATTATTGTTTTATTGTTTCATTCTTAATCTTTAGGGTTGGGTGTCCAAGAACACAAACTCCC
This sequence comes from Simmondsia chinensis, assembly GCA_018398585.1. Classification (NCBI taxonomy): domain Eukaryota; kingdom Viridiplantae; phylum Streptophyta; class Magnoliopsida; order Caryophyllales; family Simmondsiaceae; genus Simmondsia; species Simmondsia chinensis. The sequence continues at coordinate 38,554,319 of JAGTTD010000006.1, read as the reverse complement.
TTTAGAGTAGCATCCTGAAGGGGTAAGGCGACCCCCCGTCCCAAAAAAAAAAAACCCTTGCAGCACTGGGTTTATTGTTCTTGTTATTGTAATTTTTTTTTTTTTGGTTATTTACGCCACGGGTGCTTATACTTTGCCCATTGTGTCAATTTAGTCCTTGTACTTTTAATTGTGTCAATTCAGTTCTTGAACAATTTAAAATGTGTCAATTTAGTCATTTAGTCAAATTTAAGTTACATTAATGACGTAATTTCCAATGGTAAAATTATGTTAGATGCACGTAACTTATTATAAATTCATCTGTTTACTCAATTTAACCCAATTAGTGGCCAAACCATTAAAAATTTTATTAAAAATTGAACATAATTTTTTCTCTAATGACCAAATTGACACATTTTGAATTGAACATGGACTAAATTGATATAATTAAAAGTATAAGGACTAAATTGACACAATGGATAAAGTACAGAGACCTTTGACATAAATAACCTATTTTTTTCAAATATTAATAATAAATGGGATACAACAACATCAACAACAAACGCAGTGTCAGCAAGGGCTTCAGCAAAAATAGGGTCTACGGGGTAGATATACGTAGCCTTCCCCCTTCAGGAGGCTACCCTGAAAAGAGTCTATTTTCAAAAATCCCCAATCTGAGAGGCTAGTATGCAGCATAGAACACGTGATTAATAATAAATGGGATAGTATAAGATTTGTAAGGGCCATGCCTGATATTTTATGGGTCCCCTCAAAACTCAAAAAGCACACACTCATTGGAAGGAATATATCAAAAAAAAAAAAAAAGTAAATTTGGCAATTTTAAGTCCTTTGGATTCCTCTTTTTTTTTCAAATTTAAATGAAAATAATTCATTAAAAATGGGGATGAGCTGTTAATTTTTATTTTTAGATTTGATGGGCTTAGGTCCCTACCTTCAATCTCTCTCTTAAATTTTATTCCTAAAATTTTGCTTACTTTACTGAAAATTATCTAAATTTTTAAGTATGATTTTAAAAAATATTTTAGTATCACAACTTAATATAATCTTATTAACATCTTGTTTTTCCTTATTGATATTTTAAATTTTTTCAAAATATTTCAAAATATTTATAAATTTTAGATATTTAGAATATTTTAGAATACTAAATGTAAATATTTATAACATTGAAAACTTTTGAAAAGTTTAGGTGTGACATTAAAAAATTAAAAAAAAATTAGATGATTTTTTGAAAATGTATCTGACGTTGAGGTGATTTTTTAATAAAAAAACTAAAAAACATAAAAGAAAATCAATTTTTTTTTTAATCCAAGGTGAGGTACAATAAATAATATCCTGGAAAATACAATCGACAACTAAGTAGGGATGATTAGAGTTTTCAATACGAGACCTCGTAATTGGATAGTACGAGGAATATCTTCATTACATAAGCTTGCATATGTCGACATATAACTCCACGATATGTGACATTTAGTATGCCTGCTAACAAGCAGTGTGAACCATTCAAACAATTAGAAATATGACATTAGGGGCCCAAGCATCGGGAAATGGGCCTAACTCTATCTGTAAAACTCGGTTTAATAGAAAATGGATGCTCTCATCGTATAAGCTAACACATAGTAATGTATTCAAATTATATGGGATTTTTAACAATACGCAGTTCAAGTATCTATTTCAATACGTCACTTGTTGCACAAAAATTGTGTTAGGGTCATTCACAAACACCGAATTCCTAAATCGGAATAGCAATCACAAAATGAAGGGAGATTGAGGAGTAAAATCAAGAACATCGGAATTTACATGGTTCAGCCGAAGTTAACATCCACTGAGGGGATCACAATAATTTTACTATATCATTGAATGATTACATGAGACGTCTCAACTCTCAATCTTTTCTCAACCCTAATGTTCAATACATACAACTTTAGTATATAGATAGAGCCTCTCGTACTAAAACCCTAGTATGTCATGGGTCTAAATTGGATTGGTCGAATTTTCTACCTTATAAATGATGAGTGATACGACCAGGCTCCACACATAACCTAACAGTTATGGTTGAGCTGTTTGCAAGGTTGGAATAGGGTTCTAGGTATTATGTCCCCATCAATCTCAACTCCAATTTTGGTACAGTTGGTCACTTCCCCTTTTCATGGCCTATCTCAAATGTGGTGTTGTGTACCTGTAGTACCTGTTTGATTCTCTCCTGATCTTGTTTTCTTGTTTTGTTTTTGACTTTTGTGTAGTTTCTTCTTGATTCCCTCATTTGTGCAGATTGACTATTGGCTCATTTATATGAGTTGTCATTTTGTATTGTAACATGTCGCTAATTATCAAAAAAAAATATCCAATAGATTGTTAAATAATATAAAATATTAAAAATATTTTTTTTTACTAAAAACTACCTATATTTTAGATGCGGTTTCAAAAAATCACATAGATTTTCTAGTTTTTCAAAGTCTCACTTAAACTTTCAAAAAGTTTTCAATATCACGCCTTAATATAACGTCATTAATGTCTATTAACTTTTGTTAATGTGGCATTCTAAAAACTATAAAAAAACATATTTAAAAACATAATTCAATGCACTTTTTGAAAGTTTAAGTGTGATTTTAAAAAATTAGGAAATCTAGGTAATTTTTTAAAACTATTTTCTTTTTTTTTTTTAAAAGTCACATCAGTAAAAAGTAACGAAAGTTAACAATACTAACATTAAGATGCAACATTAAAAAATTTTAGAAAGTTTAAGTATAATTTTAAAAAATTAAAAAATTTAAATATTTTTTTTAACCCGTACATAAACTTTAAGTGATTCTAAGTAAAAAAAAACTCATTAATAAATGTGGTTTGATATTGTAATGATTTTGTTAGTAGAAATAGTGTAGCTAGTTGAGAATGTGAAAGTAAAAGTACAGTGCATTCCAATTCAATATCTGCTTAGGTTCTCTCAAATTTCCATCTACATAAAGAGTGCCTAATTTGTCTTTCACATTAGTGTAATTCTCACTGGCCACTACTGTTAAATTTTTCCACAGAATTGACACACATGAGATCTATATATAAGTCCAAATAGAATTTCATCCTAAAACTAATTGATATTAGGTAGAGTAATCTAGTAGTTTTATAAATTGGTCTCTTTACTCTTACAACTTCTATGTGATTCTAATTGTTGGGTTCAAATGAGAAGCCTCGCCAACATCAAAAATATATATGGGCATAATTTTTACATGGATCCACTAATAAAAGCACTTTTAAATATAGAATAAATAAAGGAGAAATTTCATATACTTCACTTATGCTTTGGGTTTGATTTAAAAAAAAAAAATATGCTTTGGGTATGAACGTGGGCAACACAGGCTGTCAATTCCATGAACGGAAGATGGGTTGCGGGAGTAAAGCTCAGGGTGCAATGGGCAAATCCAGTCAGAAGTGCACGACCTATATCCACTCGAGGCCAACCACAACAGAGCACGGCACATCAGATCAGAACCACACGTAGGACTCAGGACCTCGGGAACGCATCAACTAATCGGAGTGAGGCACAGGCTAACACAGATATTCCAAGGATTGCAGTGTCAAATTCTAACAAGAGTGTTGAGGCATGGCTTAAGCGCTCAATAATTGCCCATTCATCTGGTGAGCTTAGTCTCAATGATGTCTTACATTTATCACCGAAAATGACCTCTATAGGCTTACACCTAAAGGCTTAAGCAACAACTCCTTTATTCTGGTATGTGATTCAATTGACACTATAGATGCCTACCTCGGCCCCCATAAGGAGATTCTCCTATGAATGTTCGGAGAAGTATATAAGTACTCTGGAGAGACGCTTGGATCCCCTTAACAGAAGGGTTTGGCTTGAAATCCATGGATTGCCTGTCGTGTGTTGGTCAAATGAATGCTTTGCCGATTTTGCCAAAATCTGGGGGAAGTTCATTAGGGTGGATCCCAGAACATCCACTATGAGGTGCGTTGACGTTGCAAAGATTCTGATTGACACTTGCCACACAAAATGTATCCATCAGATAGTTCAGGTTCACCACAGTGGGGGAACCCGTTTGATCTTTGTTAAAGAAGGAAACTCTGTATTGATATCATACTACTCTCCCAGCATTGTGTCCAGAGCCGCATCTGCTAGATTGGCTTGGGAGTAGGCCTATTTCCCATCACATTCCCCCCAAGGAAACGATTGCACGACCGTGGCAAGACATTCTCCACAGGTTCAACCTTCTATACATCTGGTACCTGAACGCTCGATTATTAGTGAGGAGATTAAAAATCCTGCCCCGCGGTTGGCAAATGAAGGGGTGAGAATTGCTTGGCAGCCGTTTGAACATGTTTCCCTCCACCTCAACGGCCAAATCATTGGGAGATGGGCCCTGCACCGATCAATCCTACAGGCCGTGCCTTGCGCTTCACAGCAGGTGGTACAACCTCCCCGACTATTGCCATGGGTTGAGAATGGTGAAGCTCCAACTGACCAACACCATCCTCAGATAACCGCACCTGATACCGATACTCGGGGAAGTAATAGTGATAATGAGTCAACAACATCTGGGCTTGAATTCCCTCCAGGATTCGAGCCCATAATAGCAATCGATAACTCTCAAGCTGAGGATAGTTTGCCGCAGAGTTAGCAAGTATCAGCTCCATCCATAGAAGAGCCTAGCACGGGCTGGAGGAAAAAGGAAAAATTCTGCACAACAAAAAGAGAGAGAAAAGCAATCAAGCACAATATAAAGGAAAGAGACAAGCGGTAGTTGCAAGACTTTCTGAAGGATATGTCTCCTATAAATAATGTTGGAAAATCATCTAAGACAGCCGGAAAGAGGAAAAAATGGAATAGGGGAAATCGAAGCTAGAAGATCACAAAAAAAGAGTATGATAAGAGGATCGTGAAAGCGGAGTGGGTAATAGAGATAGGAGAAAAAGTGGATTTCAACTTTGATGGTTTCGACTCGGCTATAGTGGCGGACATTTTTGCCCAATAATATGGGTTAGGTGTTGGGTTGTGGCTTCAGTCCCATTCCTGGTTCTTGAGCTGGCCTTCTAATTCTTCTCCAACTAAAATCTCTGTGTGCGATGGTTCTGTGCGCGCTGTTGTTTCTTGTCCTCGTGTCTTTTATGGTCCTGTGCTCAGTGGTTGCTGTGTCGTGTTTTGAGGAGAGCGGTTTGATCCTCTTTTCTTGTTTTGTGTTAGCTGTTTTTGGTCCCCGTGTTGTTGCGGTCGGACTCAGGCCTCGCCTAGCGAGTGGCCGGCTTGTTTAGCGACTTTGTTTAAAGGATCGAGTTATAATAGTATTTCAAGAACTTTGCTTAAAAACTTAAACATCCATAGCAGTTTGCTCTAACTGTTGGGATTCTAGCTAGACTACCCACCTTACAAGTATGAGATCTTAACGGGACCTCACCGACTCCAACTTAAATGAAGAGATAGCCCTGGTTTAGAGCTCAGTGCAGGTTTAGGATAGAGGTAAAAGAGTTAGCGATGTAGGACATTCGAGCACACGCAACCTATGGGTTTGGCCGTGGGCATACATGTAGTATGGAGGATAGTTGGTCAATTAGGGCTCCAAAATGCTGACACCCTCTGTACTTTCTGTACTATCTCTCTCTCATTTCTCCATCTCCCTTTATCTCTCTCTCTCTCTCTCATTGTCTTTCTAAACCTTCTCTCTCTTCCTGTATCTCTCTCTTTACTCTCTACATGATCGACTTCTCTATATGTTTGCGTATGTGTGAGTGGTATCTCATGTAGGATCTCCCTCGTACTTGCTGGTTTGTTCCTGCTTTTTACCCTGAATACTAGGATCATAGACTCCCATGCATTCATTACATAAGTACATACTTACATACTTATCGAATTATTGGATTTGATTGTATGCCTATATACTTTCTTGCATATATGCTACATATGATGTCTAGGCTTTACTTATGCTCTCCTTGCAGGCTCTTCATAAACTTCTGCTACCAGGTTGGGGGTCTTCGAAAACAGTCTCTCGTCGGGGCCCACCCTGATAGGGTAAGTCTGCGTACATCCTACCCCTCCCAGACCCTGCGCAGGCGGGAGTCCTTATGGCACTGGGACTATTGTGATTGTGCCGTTGTTGTACAAGTATGAGACCTTGAATTCGAAACATATTTTTCCTTCTTCTTTAAATGTCGGTAATACCTTTTAAACGATAGTATTATAATTCTAGATACAAATATACGAGACATAACACGATGTATAGAATCAAAATGGTTTTGACGGAATTGGCATACTGAGGTAGTGACAAATATAGGAGTCACAACTCACAAGAAGGCTAAAGTGGGCTCAGCTAGCAATTCAGAGTACGAACCAATACACACCCCAGACCGATGATCACTGTTACTGTGCTCTTTCCTGTTCGTACTACCAACTTAATTCTGTATTTTTCTAATTTCTTTTTCTAAATTAATTAGGGTAAATTATAAAAAATCTCCGTACCTATTTTTTGTTTCAAAAATAGAAATACTCACAAATAAAAGCACTTACAGTTTATCACTTAATCCTCATACAACTTATTTTTGACTATTTTGTTAATCAAAAGTAAGGGAGTTAAATGTTGAATTTTATTTTTAGAATGGGGTTTTATATTATTAGGCAAAAATTAAAAATTTATGTTTTTAACAAAGGAATTAAGGAGATTTTCTATATTTATTATAAAAATATAATTATTTTAATTAATTATAGTAATGATACTATAAGTTCATAAGATAAAAAATATTTTAAAAATTTTTATAAAAATATTATGAGATAAAATATAATATTTTTTTGTTGATTTTATAATGTTACTGCTATAGTTAATTAAAATAATAATTTTATGAATACAAAAAATCTGACCTTTTTAAAAATATTAAAAAAATCTTTTTTTTTTTCAAAATAGAAAAGCCATACCTAAAAATAAAATCAAACACTTAACCATTTTATTTTGAGGGCAAAATGGTCAAAAAAAAAGTTGTTTGGGGGCAAAGTGATAAATTTTCAAAAGTGAGGTGGTTTTGTAAGCTGTTTTATTTGTAAGGGAGTTTTTTGTTATTGAAGCAAAAGTTAGGGAGATTTTTTGTAACTTACCCAATTAATTATTTAATAATGTCTTTAAATATAGTTAGATTACAGGAAAAATTACACATTAATAATCCCAAGCTCTCGTGTATTAATTATTTGGTCGAAAAAGATTTTGTTAAATAATATTTTAGCCTAAAACTTACATGTATTTTATAAAATAGTTCCAAACAACGGTGTCTAACAATATAGAATAAGTCTCCTAATCGACTTTTCTTCGTTAGCAGTTTCACAGCATTACAGTTCATGTATGGAATGAAAACAATAACAAAGGAATGGCAGGTTTACCAACAAAATAAAGTTTTACATCCATTTGTACCGGCATTTAGCTAATTTATTAAATACATGTAACTTTTCGACTGAAAAATTATTTCACGATGCTCATGGACTAAAAATTTAATATATTAAATCTTAGGCCACTAATATGTAATTTATTCTAAATCATACAATATAATACTAATTATATTATATAAATTGAACATACAAATATATAAAATTGATACAGTGAAGACTTGTACAGACAAACTCTATTTATAGAAAAAAAGTGTATTTTAAATATGTATGTGAATGATGATATAAATTAGAAACAAAATGATAACACCACCAATTTCTAAAAATGTCTTTTAAGATATTGGAAGTTCAAAATATCTGCTACGAATTGAGATCTTGACACTTCTTGACCAAGGTTATTAAAATCGGGATCCTACTTAAGATTGTTAGGGGCTTGCAGAATCAAAATCGTAGGAATGAATCAAAAATCGTAAAATTTTACTAAATGTATAGTATAATTATTTTCTTAAATGTAGTTACATGATTTACAAAAGTTTTATATAAAAAAAAAAGAACATATCTAGTGCCTCAAGGGCTCTCGCCCACGCAGGGTCCGGGGGGGGGCGGATGTACGCAGCCTTCCCCCTTCGGAGTGTTAACCTGAAGAGAGGCTGTTTCCCAGTGCGCCTAACTTGAGGGTGAGGACTTCCCAGGAGGTCACCCATTCTGGTACTACTCTCGTCCAAGCACGCTTAATTTCGAAGTTCTACTGGGATCCGGTGACTGCGTGTTGGTGCCCTCTTTGGTCTCTATTTATATAAGATCTCTATTTATAAGAGCATACAACAACAACAACAACAACAACAAAACCCAGTGCCTCTAAGGGCTCCCGCATAAGCAAGGTCTGGGGGGGTAGATGTACGCAGCTTTCCTCCTCCAGGGGCTACCCTGAAGGGAGGCTGTTTCCTAGGACCCCCAGCCTGAAAAGCTGGTCTATTTATAAGAGTATGTACTATAAGATACATAATCAAATTTGATAATATGTTGACATAAATGTGTTACTATATGCTCAAATAATCGTAAAAGCTTTCAAGATATATGTTACTAATCAAATTTTAAGGTTACAATTTAAACACAAGCTTAAGTTTTCTAAGAGTATATAAAGCTTTAATTAACTTTCTCTTACTTTAGGGTAAGAAAGCATGTTCATTTATAATATAGGACAAAATATAGTAAGACTTCCTGAATTTTATAATTAATCACAACACACCTCCTGCGCTTTTAATTTTAAAAAATAACCCCCTAAACTTTGCAATTAAACATAAAACATTCCTAGCACTTTCAATTTCAAAACATAGCCCCCTAAACTTTGCACATTAATACAACACACCCCCTGCGCCTTGAATTTCATAAAATAGCTCCCTGAACTTTGTTATTACACATATCTCACCCCCAAAACTTTGTTACTAAACATAACACACCATTTAAACATTTTAAAATTTTAAAATTGAAAAGTGTAAAATTAAAAATTTTGAATAAACTGTGAAAGATATTTTTTTGGAAAAGTATGAAAAAATATAATAATAATTTTCAATTTTATTTTTAATGTTTTTAAAAATATATTTTTTTAAGCATTTATCTTTAATTTCGTATATTTTTTTAGTTTAAAATTTTTAATCTAAATTTAGAATTTATTTTTTTAAATTATATTTTTTCTTATAGTATATTTTATTAAAATTTTAAAAAATATTTTATTATCTTCTAAATTTATAGTATTTTTACTATATTAATTAAAATAATTATTTTTTTAAATATCAAAAATTCTTTTATTTTTTATCTAGAAATATAAAGCTCATATATTTTGTCTAAAAACATAATTCCATCTTTTGTATAAAACTAAAATCTCTCATTTTTAATTTGATACAAAGCTCTTATCTTTAGTCTAAAAACATAAATTCCTATATTTTGTATAAAACTAAAAAATCCCTTTTTTTAACTTGTTAGATTTTTTTATTTTAAATTTATTATTTTAATTTTTATTAAAGTTTTCAAAATTTTTTCATAATTTGTTTTAAAATTTAAAATTTCATATATTTTTAAAATTTTAAATTTATTAATGTCTAAGAGGTGAGTTATATTTAGTAACAAAGTTAGGGGATGAGTTATATGTAATAACAAAGCTCGGAAGCTATTTTATGAAATTAAAAGTACAGGGGGTTTATTCTGTATAATGACAAAGTTCAGGGGCTATTTTATGAAATTGAAATTATAGGGGGTGTGTTGTGTTAATTTGCAAAGTTTAGGGGGCTATTTCATAAAATTAAAAGTGCAGGAGTGTGTGTATTAATTTGTAAAGTTCAGGAGGCCATTTTTTTAAATCGAAAGTGCAGAAGGTTTGTTGTGATTCATTGCAAAATTTAGAGGGTCTTACTATATTTTTCCATATAATATATATGCTTGAACTTTTTACTTTTTAACTTTTTATTTGTACGCATTAGTAGGATTGCGGTAGGATCGATAAAATCATAAAATGGTGATATGATCTTACTCGTTAGTTTGATTTAACATCAATGGATCGTAAGATTCTACTTAAGATCTTGATTTATCAACGATTATGCAATTGTACAATCGTAAGATTCTAAGATTCGAATCGGAAATTTAATAACCGTATAGTTGAGAGCCCTACTTTTGAGTAACAAAGTCAAGTTTTAGGCCCAATGATTTGCATTAGAGTCCCGGCAAAGGCGCAACAAAATTGAGACAACAAAATTAGCGCACTACCGAAGCAATTTCAAACCAAACAATTAAAACAGACTAATTCCTTGTCTCCTGTTTGGTTTCCTTTAGGCTCCGTTTATTTTGACGGAAAAGTAGAATCTAGGGGTGCTCGGCTCGACTCGGCTCGTATTGCTGCTGATTTTGGTAACGATAAATGAATTGTGCTGACTTGCAAGTTATAAAGCTTAAAACTCTCCGCTCATTTCATGCTGGAGACAAGCATCCGACTGATTTAGCTTACTAAGCCGAGTTCCATCATAAAGAAACTCAAGCTTGTAGGCTAACGAGCCTAAACGAGCCCATCTTAATATAATTTAGTAGCTTAAATATTTCCAACCAAGTTAAGTTCGAGCCTAAATGAGCCGAGTCAAAGCTTAAACAAATTGTCTATATAGATCTTAAATGAGCTTGAAATCCCAAGCTTAGTTCGAAACTCAGTGATACAGGCTCGAGCTCGAATCGAGCTAAAGGTAAATGAGCCAAGCCTAAAGTCTGATAAAATAGTACGGAAAAACAGGCATTAATGCAGAAAATGTTGGTCGAACAATAAATAAGGAGATGTGTACAGTACACAAAGGGAAATGGTGCAGAGTCGGCAATGAGGAAGCAAAGGGGTTACAGAGATGAGGACAACCCTGCATTGGGTCATTATTCACGAGTCTATACCCCTCTGCTCTGCCTCAGGGGACCATATGATATCGGGGCCGGCCTTAAGCTAAAATTTTAAATAGGACCTTTTATATGTTATAAATTATAAAAATTTTAATTATAAAATTTATTAATATTAGCGATTGATATTTTAAAAATCATAACTCAAAGATTTTATAGCCTCCTAAAATTTGAGGCCCCTAAGCGGTTGCTTAGATGGCTTGAGGTTATATTCGACCCTGTATGATATGATTCAATCCTCCACCCCCGCTCTCCCTCGGCCAGTCCCAACATTTTTAAGGATCCAAGCAAACGTTTCAAAATACACCTGAGACTTTAAAAAATACAACTCCTAAAATTTAGAACCCTCAAAACTCGTGATTTTGAAGTGGGTTACTTGGATTGTTTAAGATTGTGTCCAGCCATGTCCCTACCTCTCATGCCATTGGCAGAGGACTTCATAATAAAAACAACCTGCAACGCTACAAAGTGACTCCCCATTGGCATTCACATGGCCTGAAGCCCAGACATGAAGTGATTGAACAAAACATTCACTTTTATACTTCATATATATATATATATATATATATATATATATATTTTCATTGAGTGTCCAACAAAAGTACACAAGGCCCACCCTTTTAGGCCATTAACAAACAAATGCAAAGAATACACCCCGTATGTGGCTGACACACGGTTTAATACAATATAAAGGTAAAAATGAGTATTACTGTACTTAATTATGCTATGAGAGATAGCATTTATCGTTACACATTGTTAAAACACGTATTATATGACACTCATACTCACAAGACGTCTCACAATTTTAGTATTATTGAGGAGCATATTTTATTTCTTTAATTATGGAGGATGGAGAGGGGGGGTAGGCAAAATGATGGTAGCTCAAAGATATTAGTTTTTAGCTTGACTTGGTTGTCTCATGAACAGCCCAAAACTTCAACGTTATGCAACCCAAAACTCATTCATTTTCTTCACCTATACAATGGACCCACCTCCCCCTAATTCCCTCTTTTTCTTCATTTTTCATTCAAATAATCATTAATAGCTTTGAATTTGAACCCCACTTACATGGCTCCACTATTGAAAACCCACCTCCATGCCTCTCATTTCTCACAAAAAAAAAAAAAAACAATTTACACTACCAATCACCCCTTTCCCTTGGGAATCTGCAAAGCCATTTCCACAATGGCAATGCCCATTTAAAAATTAAAAAAGAAAAAAGAAAAAAGAAAAAAGAAAAAGTAATCTCAATTTTTACTCGTGCATCTCAAAAACCCTCCTAGACAAAAAAAAAAACGATGAGGATTCTAGAGCCTAGAAAATGATTAATTTAGGACCACCCATTAATTTTAATTATCTTGTGATCTTATTTTATATATGGACCTTAGCTTAATTTCCCCATGGGCCCTTTTGGTTTAATTAATCAGAGCTTAAGCTTGCATTGTCATCATCTGTATAAGACCAGTTATTTAATTTTCTCCTCTTAAAAGGGGAAGGTGATGTAGAGGAGTTAGATGATGATGGGGATGAGGAGTCAGTGGTGGACCTGAGTCTGGTCCGAGTGGTGGTGACTCTAAGCTGTGGCAAGAATTTTGAGGGCCTCATTCTCCCATTGTCGATGATAAATTGTTGCATAAGTCTGTAGCAATTGATCACTTTGTCCTGAACAAAAAAGAAAGAAAAGAAAAAATTTGCCTTCATAAATTTATGATTTGAAAATATACGGTAGTGTTATTGTTGGGGCAATTTTATTACTATCATTTTCTATAGGTTATATCATTATCTTGACAATAACGGTGTTTTGAACATATGGCAAACATTAATGATTATAAGGTTTAAGGCATACTTACTTTGCTTAAACCATCACACCAGGACTCGGCATGATCAGGCGTGACAAAGGATAAACTGGGCATTTCACTTGCGGCACAAAGTATGGCAGCTGCAGCTATGCTTGATGGCCAATGATCAAGACAGCTTGATTCTGTGTTAATAAACGTCAAATGTTAAAAAAAGTAAAATAATTCTTGAGCGTTAACTAATTAAATTTTTGGACAATTAGCTTTTTGACATGGCATCGAGATGTTGTTAAGTGGGGGTTACCGGCTCGAATCCCAATAGCTCCCTTTCAGTTGGATCTATGTACTATCTACAGTTTAATATTAATGAGCATTTGTGTCAAGGACATGCTAAAGTATAAAATAATCATACGCTTTCATTTGTTAGCTTAAATTTTCGGAATAGTCGGTTCATTGACAACAAATATTGATCCAATAACACATTTTATTATTCATGTATTTATATATACATATATATACATGTATTTATATAGTGATGTGTATAAAAGCGTTATAGAAATACCTTGGATATTAGACATAATAATGTCAGTGGACCGTGAGATGAGGAACCCAGCACAAGTCCCTGTTGCATCAAGCTTGTATGCAAAGAAACTGATGAAGGTAAAGGGTGTGACACACCGTAGTCTCCAATCGAGAACACTTAACACAAGAAGCTCCATTCTCTGGATAGTCTTCGGTTTGAATATAAACTTGGCTCCTTCAACCTATCACCATAATATTATTTACTTAAATTAATAACGCAAATCAATCGGACAATAAATAAATTAATACGGGGTTTATTAATCGGTCAGAAATTAAATATAAACTAGCCTGGAGATCGAGAAGGGAAGGAACAAGAGGTTCCTCCATCTTGGCAGCTAAGGACATGCAAGCAACCGAGAGGAGTTGCAAAGGCCACCCACTTGTTTGCTGTTAATAAATGCAAAGTCTAGAATTAGTCAATCACATTAATTCCACCGACGCCTCATATAGATAAACAAAGGAGGAATAAATGAATGAGTTCAAAAATTATCTAAACGTAGAAAAGTCTTTATTTATAATAGAAATGATTTTTTATTTGAATGTTTAAGTACTCAAACAGTGGCGAAAATAGTCCTTACCAATTAAACCAGTGTTGTCACTTCTGGAATGTTGTACAAGCAGCTAGCAAACGGCATTTCACAATTAGCAAAGGCACATTCTGATGGGGTAAGGCTGTATATATCCTATCCCCCAACCTTGCTCACAGGGAGCCCTTGAAACACTCGACCTATTATTATTGTACTCCTAGTCTCCCAGCTTCTCCAAAGAATTGGGGAAAAAAATCCCAATTACCCGTGAAAAAAGTTGTACACATGTAGAGAATGATTTTTAACAGTGTAGAGAGAATTTAATACACTCAATTTTACCCATTAACTACTTCGTTGGAAAATGGTGATTTGAAATATAGTGTCAATTATATATAGTATATAGGTATTCTTGATTAGAATTAAAATAATTATTTTGTCTAAATATATTGCCTTTCACATATTATTTTAGGAATACATAAGTATCATTCAATAGAATTATGTGAGTTTTATCATAATTCATTAAATTTTGTCAAATGTACTAATATAATTCAAGTATATTATTGTAATTATGTAACATATCTACCTTATGTAATGAAATGTGGTTATATTCTAAATAAAAATTATAGATTCAAGATACCTATGTGACAATATTTTCAAACCTAAGATACCTCATCATATAGTAGAATATTATGATATCTAAGTAATAAATTATAGATATAAATCCACTATTGCTTTGTCTCAATGGTAGAGATAGAGTATTATTTTCGACCAAAAAGTTTATAACTCGATTCCACACTGAACCTCTCCTCCAGAAATCCTTGACTTAACTGGCTCTGGAGGTATGTGGGTTGGGTTGAGGTTTACTCAGTAACCGTGTAAGCAACAAAAAAAAAAAAAAAAAAAAAAAAAAGAATATATATATATATAATGCATATGAGAACTTTGATAGAGACTAATATATATGGTGGAACATTCCTCTTCCCTTCATATGTTATGTACTTTTTGTTATGTCTGGATGACTCTTAGTGTTAAAAAATATGTCTACCACATATGTAGCATGTGATCTTCATATAGCTGCATCATGTAAATAAAAATCAGAAATGGAAATATTTTCTTCAATTTATCTTTATGAAGACGTGTTTCATGACTTCATTTCAACAACCGCCACGTCATTGTTAAAAATTGCTATATGTAAGTATTTTAATATGAAATGTATTTAATGACCACATATTAGTAGATTATAAATTAAATTCAAATAATTTAATAGTTTTTTATTAATTTAAAATTATTAAACCATGAGTAAAATAAATTGATTATAATTTATTTGTACACATTTCGACATCGTTATTAATACGGCAAGTAAGCCAATCAAGATTTCTTGAGATCTAAGCCGGCCAGACTAAAAAAGCCAATTTGTAGGAAATTTAGTAGACATCAACGGAATGTACAAAAAAAGGAAATGACCATGTAAAATGATTAATATATTTAAGAAAAATTAAAGCTTATGCAAAATTTTTGGGGAGTTGTTATTATTACAATTATTATAGTCAGAAAAATAATATGACTTATAAATAATAAGAAATATCAAATTGTCTTAAAAACTATAATTTTAATAATAATTTTTTTATGACAATAATTTTACCAAATATTTTTATTCTAAGTGATATATGAATGTGAACCTGCAATTGGAAAAATCTCTTATTATCATATATTAACATAGTACACAATTAAACATAATTATTTTTTTAGTGGTATAAATATAATAATTAAATAAAGGAAGAGGATAATACTCACAGGAAGAGGGCGGGAGCGTAGAAAACGGTCGAAGTAGGTGAGAGCAAGATACGCTGTGACTGGTTGAAATCCGTAGAAAGCTCTT
Source organism: Simmondsia chinensis (assembly GCA_018398585.1). Classification (NCBI taxonomy): domain Eukaryota; kingdom Viridiplantae; phylum Streptophyta; class Magnoliopsida; order Caryophyllales; family Simmondsiaceae; genus Simmondsia; species Simmondsia chinensis. Next base: position 38,538,737 of record JAGTTD010000006.1, on the reverse strand, counting down.
ACCTGCACCCGACAGCTTATTAGTGACTCCTAATTATCTCTTGCTGGTAATTAATTGTAGCATAACTCACGCGCAAACACAATCAGACAAAAATAAAATTTTTATGCACTCAGTGTAAGTGCATGTGACATAATCCTCATTACATAGTTAGATAAAACTTTATTTTATCTGTTCAAAAAAAAAAACTTTATTTTATATATATATATATATATATATATATATATATATATATATATATATAGGGATTTTCTAATATATGTCAGATGGATGTATTAATTACACTTTTATTCATTTATTTTTCTATCACATACAAAATTTATTATTATTATCTTTATATTTGGTCAATTAAATGCTAAAATACAGTGCAATTAATATATTTTAATATGTGCTTAATGGGCACATATTAGAAAGACCCATATATATATATACACACGACGCCGCATATAACCCAAGCAGTCCAAAATTTAAAGGCTCCAAAATTTTGGAGTTGTGGATTTTGAAATATTAATTGCTAATATTATTAAATTGTATAATTAAAATTTTTATAATTTATTGGTGATGAATAACTCAGTTTAAAATTTTCACCGAAGGTCTCATAAAAGTTAGAAACAACCTTGTATATATAAGACATGACTTAGGTGAGAGAAAAAGAGTATGAGATGGTAAATTTTAAGCCACACATTTGTCAGCTAATATCATGTTATGTTTTTACTTCCCTTTTTGAATAAATATATGACTCAGAATTCACATTACGTCTAAGTTATATATATATATACATTGTTAAGGTGAGAAGGGGAAAATGGCGATAGTGATTGACCTCGGGTGGCGCTTTTCAACCACAAGAATATTTCTAGGTACAAAACCTTATTGGATTTCTAAGGGCACATACTTAAGTATATTAGCTAATATATTATTAATAAAAAATATTATACCATTCTTATATTGACCAATAAAATAAAAGAAATTTAATTCAAAGCAATAAATTTGATATAGTTAATGAACCTTAACATGTTCTTAATGAGCACATATTATGGAAACCCAACTTTATTATTATTATTAATTGTATCTGGCCAATCAAATGTAAGAACATGTACTCCATGGACACATGTTCAGGAGTATCAAATACACTATATTTTATCATTTGATTGGTAAATATAAAATTTATTATTATTACTAATTGTATCTGACTAATCAAATGTAAGAACATGCTGTAATTAATGCATATTAATATATGTCCAATGGACATATGTTAGACGGGGCCTATTATATATACTAAAAGTTTACATTAAATATAAAATAATGCTGAATATTTAAATCAAATATGAAGTAAATATAATTTAGCTATGACAAAAATGCAGTCCAACAACAAAAAAGTAAAAGCGCACGATAATGGAAACTACGCGCGCCGCCACTTTCTTATGAATCATTGCAATTTTTAGCAGTAGTCGTACAGTTTAATGACTCGTCCCACCTTTTTTTATTATTCTAGCTTATTTTAGCAGATCCGCATTCATCTGCCTAATATACGCTGGCAAAAGCTTAAACTAAATCGCACGTCTATTAGAACGGTAACCCCTGCTCCCTCAGTTCCTCACCGATTCAGACGACCGCTATCCGCGCATGCTAGCAACCAAGATTCTTCCAATAATCATGATAGCATGCTCCTAGTGGCATTCATAGTTAGTAAAAAATTACTATAATTAATATATTAGACAAGTTTTCGTATTTTTTTTTAGAAAATGATGTTTATATATGATTGCTAAAAATAACATAAATCATAGATTTTTATGTTGGTTATTTAGTATATGTTTTATGATATGTATTTATATTTTTTAAAATAAAAAACAAAAAATTTATTAAAAATAATTATATTTATACCTAAATTAATTATTTGTATTCTATAATTTATTCAATTTTTCATTTAAACTTTCAAACTATTAACTTACAAGCAATGTTTTATTTTATTATGTATCATACTTCTTATTACTATTGTTATAGATAATACCATTAATACATATATGACAAATTATATTTTTTTATTTTATTAGTATTTTAAAATAAGCTATTATAAACATGACTGTTATTATATATATATATATATATATATATATATGTACATTTTTTTTTTGTAACTCTAACCTTTGATTAAAAAAAAGCTTCCAAACAAAATTTAATACAGAGCTAAATAATGCACAAATGAATATCATATGGCATTATTGTATTACATTAATGCTAATGAAGCGATACTAAATATTCTAGAACATTCGTTAGATTTACCTTGAGGATCCACGCGACGGACCGAGCACGATCGGAAGGTTCCAGAGAGATCACGGAGGTTTCTACATGCGCAACGTAGTTGATCCTCTCCTCCTCGATGAATCCGGCGATCGAAGATTCCTCGACAGCAGCGGTTACCAGCGATGATTCCACGTCCGACGAGACTTCCGACAATTCGCCGCCGATGGAGACGGCGGCGGATTCCTCGGCGCAGATGAGATCGGGAAAGCAATCGGAGTAGGATAGCGACATGGTGATCGATCGGGCGATCATTCGCTCAGTCTCTCTCCATGAGTAACCGCTTCGCGAGAGAGAGAGAGAGAGAGAGAGAGTGGTCGGAGATATTTTGTGTGAAGGTGAAGAGTCTCAGTGGTAGTGATTGGGTATAAATATCGGAATATTAATTCTTTTGCATTAAATTTTTTTCAAGAGAAAATAATTAAATTATATTTAAATTTAATTTGAGAAGGCCAATCTGGCAGTTGGTATTTTCTTTTTGTATAGTAGCATATGATAATAAGTAAGAACGCTCTTTCGAGATGGCAATTTTGCATTATTAGTCACCCATCCATTCCCCCCATTCTTCCTATTATATATTCTTCAATAAATTATTTATATATATAATTATATCTTAGAAATGTAATAGAATCTAAATAAATTTAAAACAGACAAAATTCAAAATCTAAATAACTGTTGACGGTCTTCTATATAGAATAATTAGCTAGCCATATAAGCGGTGCATAAAGTAATTATGATACAAAATATGTTATGAACAAAATACCGTTGCACATTTTATTTTGGTATATGTAGCATCGTAGGTGCATCGCATGGGGAACAATTAGTTATATATTATTATTTTAAGTTTATTATATTAATTTTTTAATTATCAAATTTAATAAAATAATTTTTAATTAAAAAAGTTACATGTATTTAATAAAATAATCCAATTAGCGGTGTGTGAAGGTCAAACACGTCCCATCTTCATTCTTTTATAATATTATTTAGATTATTTTATTAAATACATGTAACTTCTTGGGCTCAAAAATTATATTACAAACTTCAAATATATTTCAACATTATTTGAAGAAAAATAATGTTATGGTTTTGAAATTTCACCTATCAATTTAAGTTTTTTTAAATAATTAGTTTTTGACATGGTATCATAGTTTTATTGATTAAAATGTCACAAAGTCAAACAACTCTCACTTTTAATATTAATACGATTTCAGCATAACTTAAGGAGTATGCATGAGCAATTTTAACACTTCAAGCGCAATTAACGCACCCGAAAGTCGGATTATATTCCAATACAATCATTGTTACAATGGAAGCCAATCCCTGGGAGACGATGGACCACCAATCATGATTACAAAAGTTGTCAAAATAAATTTTAGCAACCTAAACGGATTGCCCTGTTACATTTCCTAAAATTCCAGACAAAAGAGATACATTCAAATATATTTCTACATATAGTATATATCGAAATCGTGACCTAAGAGGGTATCAACACGCAAGTACCGGATCCCATTAAAATTTCAAAGTTAAGCATACTTGGGCGAGACTAGTACCATGATGGGTGACCTCCTGGAAAAGTCCTCATGTTGCACTCATCAGGTTGGAGGTTCTTGGAAACAGACTCTTTTCAGGGTAGCACCCTAAAGGGAGAAGGCTACGTACATCCACTCTTCCAGACCCTACTTAAACGGGAGCCCTTAAAACACTGATAATATTGCTTTATATATAGAAATCGTGATGCACACCATGAACTAACACTACAGTATTAAACGGATAAAGTATTTATGTAGTGAGGGGTCCAATTAATAAATTTAGGGACATGCCCAAATCAACTTTTACAAATTTTTTTATTCATTAATGGGTTTTTAACAGCGGGGCGAGTACGGGGGTGTCTCCTTCATATCCGTACCCATCACCCAAATCTTATATTCGTACCCGCCCTATTACTCGTCACGGGTATGAAGTGGGTATCGGTACACGCCGAACCCATATTAGTATCCGCCCCATTACCCATGGGTACCCAACGGGTACCCATTGCCCACCCCTACCCGCTTCGTACCCGCCTTGCTATCTATTCATGTCCAACTTATTATTCATAAATTCTTTTCTTTTTTTCTTCAATAATAACCATAAATTCATACTTATAAATTGCATAAGAAATATTATATATATATATATAAAATAACACAATGGGCAACTCCAATATGTGATTACAAGGCGAGTATATGCGGGGCGGGCCAGTGCGGGTACGTGCAGGAATGGGGTGGGGCGGGTACAAGCCTATTCCCGTACCCGCCCCATACCCGTGACGGGTATTGACATGTGTACCCTATCCGTACCCGTTACCCGCCTCATTTATACCTATACCAGCTCCAAACGGGGTAGATACCATCAGATAACGGGTTTTACCCGCTCCAGTGCTATCCTTATTCTTGTATTACAAAACAAATTAATAATTTTATATTCTTAGATGTTTTCTTTACAAGAAACACATTGGTTGATTTAATAATTGCATAAAGGAGAATGTTCTAGTGGAAAGTGTGACATGTTGCACGTTAATTAAAATTTAATAGTAAGTGAATGCAGCAAATTTAATATAAAATTTATACAAGTAGGCTTACAAGTTCTAATAAGCCAAATTGTCATGTATCACAGAGGACTTAACTCATAACGAATTTAAAATAACTAGTTTAGATAAATGATGAGTCGAGTCTAACGCTGATAATTAAGTTCATGTTTAATGGCTTATTGGAGTCTAAAGAACTCGTTTAAGTCAATTAATAGCTAAATTATGAGACTATTTTAGCCAAAGTTGACCCAACAAAAAGTTGGGAAGCTTCTTGAGTTCGGAAAAATGTTGAGGCCTTGACCTTAGTTCGCTAACAAGCTTCAGCTTGAGTTGTATTGAGTGTGGTAAATATAGCAACAATAACAATAGGCCCAATGTCTCAAGGGCTTCCACGTAAGCGGGGTTTGGGAGAAGTATGGTAAATGTAGGGATATTGATATTCAAAAATTTGAATAGTTAGATCATAAATAGATTTAAATTGGGCAAATTATTAGATTTGTATAGAGTAATTTGCAACTGGTGGGACCATACCATTAAAAATTATAATCATCAACTTTAATTTAACTTTATTTGAGGACTAAATAAATATAATATAAACTCTTCAGAGTCTAATTTAACACAAATAACATTAAAAAGGACTAGGTTAACAATACAATGAACTTTTATAGTAAACGAACCTAAAACATCATCTTTAAATAATTTATGATTTTTTTTTACTAAAATCTACCTACCTTTAAGTTCGATTTCAATGTCGTGCCAAAATTTTTCAAAGTCGCACATTATGCTCACACCGTTAACATCGTTAAGTTTTACTGATCTGACATTTTTCTAAGAAATACTTAAAAAATATTAAATTTACATTTAGAGATTGTTTTGCGATAAATTTACATGGTTATATAATGACACTTTCACATATCTTTTTACACATTTATCGGCCCAAAAGTTACTCAATCAAATTCACCAAACCCAAAGAAAGCCCAAGTTCAAATGCATTGCATAATATAAAAGGGCACGTGATATCTGATTTGTCAATCTTTGGGACTCGTAAATTTATATTAATGCTTAATTATTGATTCTTAACACATTTTTCTTTAGAAAATACTATATTTAACTAAATAAAAATACCAATATATAAAAACAACAACAGACCCAGTGCCTCAAGGCAGGGCCGCTCCTAAGATTTCGAGGCCTTAAGCGGACATTTTAAATGGGTGCCCTTTATATATAATAAAATTTTAAAAATTATAATATTAGAACTTATTAATATTAACAACTAAAACTTTAAACTACAATCCTCTAAAATTTGGGAGCCTCGAGCGGGTGCTTTGGTTTCTTGGGGTTATCTTCGGCCCTGCCTCAAGGGCTCTCGCACAAGCAGGGTCTGGGAGGGTTGGATGTACACAGCCTTACCCTTTCAGGATGTAACTGTTTCCGATGACCTCCAACCTTATAGGATTGGCAACACGAGAACTTCCTGGGAGGTCATCCATCGTGGTACTACTTTCACCCAAGCGCACTTAACTTCGAAGGTTTAATGGGATCCGATGTCTCAGTGTCTGGTAAATGAACCTAAATATTCGGATAACAAAGTTTTATAATATGCAGTGCGTGGGGGGTAGGGGTGCTTTCCTACTTTTTTCCCGCGAAATTTGGTTCTCCTTTTTTTTTCTTTTTTCTTTTTCATTTTTTATTTTTATTTTTTATTTTTTATTTTTAAAAGGGTTCGCCAATAGAGCCAAGCGCAGGACGCTCCTCCTATCCTTTTCTCTACTGACTTTTCTCCTCGCGTGCATCTTTTTATTTCCATTTAATATTTTTTTTATGTTTATTTTATTTATAATATATATTAAAAATTATTTTTCATAATTTATCAATTGTAATACTATATATGCAATAGATTTTCTTGGGTTTATGACCGACGATAGTTGTATTGGACCTTTTTTTTAGGTAACGGAGAACCCGGTAAAACCCTGCCTATACTTGGTAAACCCAGGCCTACGTAGCGACCCGCACGCTACAAGAGCCAGTTAAGTCAAGAATTCCCCAGAGAGAGTTTCAAGGGAGGAATCGAACTCCAAACTTTTTTGACGTAAAGTAATACTCTATTCCTTTACTTGCCTCCTACCACTGAGGCAAGACCCTATTAGGTGTATTGGGCTTTGTTTATAAAGTATTGGCTTTAGTCAATCCGATTTAGACCCATGACAAACTAGGGTTCTATTGTGAGTGAGTACACATATAGGCTTCATATGGTTGTCATATGAATTGATTTCTTACGAGAAGTTGTATTTCCCGTGAATTCAATTCCTATATCAACTTCCCAATAAGTAGGTAAAAGCTGTTTGATTGTCGAGATGGGAAATATAACTTCCTTGGGGAGGCTAGTTAAAAATAAAGGAGTTAGAGCTCACCTACTTCCTACTTTTCAAAGGAAATGAAAATTACTAAACAATTTTTACTTCCCGCAATCTACCAACTTCTTGCAAATCAAACAAAAGCCCAAGTCCGTACTTCCCATGTGTAATTCTGGCCAACCAAAAAAGGCCATAGATTAGGGTTGTGTATGTTGCTGCATCCATATCACTTTCTTTGGGCTACTATTTAAGGAATAAAAACCTCTATCCCAAATCTATCCGAAGGACGGGGAACGATGGTCCAAGTCTGATATTAGGGATGAGAGTTGAAACGTTTCATGTAATCTTTTGAAATTCTAATATTTTCCCTTGGTAGATATAGGCTTCGGTTGAACTATGTAAATTTCGGTATTTTTTATTTAATCCTTAGTTCTTCTTTTGTTTATAATTACTTTGTCGATTAGGGTTTTGATATTTTGGGGATCGTCCTAACCGATTTTTATATTTTTTATATTAGGTAAAATATGGGTAATAGCTTAAATAATACACTTGGGGATTTGATAGAATTGAAACAAGTTATGGCCCTCCCTTCCGTTATGTCATTATATTGTTGAGTAATTATATGGATTTTATTAATTATTGTTGTTATATTATACTGTTTTTTCCCATCAAGTTCTGATTATTATACTGTTTCTTCCATCAATGAGGTTCGTTCGGGGTGTAAATTTAAAGGGTGAGTCAAGCATCCATATTCAAACTCGAGTTTGATAAGGTTTGTCTTGCTCGAGTTTGACCTCAACTCTTATTGAGCCTTTGAGTTTGGTTTAAAGATTTTATTGTGTTTGATGCTTGGCTCGACTCGCTAGGCTAAGTAAGTCGAACTAAGCTCATAATCAACTTGAGCTTGTTATCGAGTCGAGTTCCCTATCGAGATGAGTTATTCGAGTTATAATCAAATCATTACCGAACTATTTTGGTTTTAGTATTAACTGTTAATGGGCTCTTAAAGAGTTCTTAGCAAGTTTTTGAGGAGCTTTTATCAATCTATTAACGAGCCCTTATTAAACTGTTCACGAACGTCAACGAACTATGTGTCAAGGAACCATCTCACCCAACAGCTTAAGTTGATAGATGAAGGCCCAAGAATGATTTTATACTCTAACAAACCCTCTCATGCGAATACCAATTAGGCTTGAAGCGTGGATAATGCACAGGCCCACCTCATACCTTGTGCTTAAATTGTTTTAATAATGAAAGTGGGGGCTGTTGATATTCGAACTCGTGACCTCTTAGTCAATAAGGCTCTGATACCATGTCAAGGAATCATCTCACCCAAAAGCTTAAGTTGATAGGTGAAGGCTCAATAATGATTCTATACTCTAACACTATGCACTCTCTTGTTTGAACTCAGCTTGTTAAGCTTACTAAGCTCGCTAGAACTCGGCTCAATAAGTTATCGAGCTCCAATAATGAATAGAAACAAGCCATAATTGATTTTAAATACGAATAATTCCTCAATGTTCGGTCATTTACACCTCTAAAGGTGGGTGGTAATCGACAGTCGTATCAAAAAAAATTTAAGTTTGAATCTTAAAACTTAGTTTTGGTCCTTATTTAACAGGTCATTCTTTTGTTATAATTTTTTTTTGATAATTGAAAATTTATTGATCATGGAGAAAAGCAGGACAATAAGTCCAAACCTCCGAAGAGATCAAACAAAACGCATCGTAACACATGAACCCCCCAGAACACCAAAAAAGGAAAACCCCAAATACCCAGAACACCAAAAAACACAATCAGGACCCCGAACAAAGGACAACTCAAAACACGCACAGCAGAGCAACACGGGAACAAAAGCCAGGCTCAAACAAACACCAAAGCGAATCAAAAAACAACGGAGAGAAGAAGCAACACAACCGGCCAAACATGAGGTATAATTGATTTCAATTTTAATGATAAATGAAACGTGTCAAATTTCACCGGTCTTTTAGACCAAATCAAGGAGTTGGCATGTGTGAGATATAAGTCTGAGCGAGATTCCATTCTAAAATTAATTAGCATCAGGTGCAGTAACTCATTGGGGCTTATATGTTGGTCTCCTCTTTTTACAACTCCTATATGAAATTCATATCTTGACTGACATGTAGAGTTCTCAACACTTCCCTTTGCATGCGAGTCATCAACAATCATGCCTCTCGCCTTCTCTGCTCCAATTGGAAATTATGTCCAGTTGGAGCCAACATTCATCGGAGAGGCAATCGAAGCAACAAATCGAAATGCACGCCTCTTTCCGAGAATACAATGCCAAAAAACTAGAGCCTCACATCATCCACCAGTTCTGATATCGTATTAAATTTCACCAAGCCTTTAAAACAAACCCACGGAGTTAACATACATGAGATCCACATATAAATTTAAATGAGGTTCCATCCTAAAACCAATTAGCATTTTGTGATTGGTGCTTTTGCTCTTTCTTTGTCTTGAGATTGTCTGCACTTTCGTGCTTTTGGGTGTCTTTGAGTGTTTTCAGGCTTTTTGTTGGTGTGTTGTTGGTGTTTTTGGGTGTTTTTAGCTGTCTTAGTGTGGTGTGTTTAGGTGTTTTTTGGATTTTGGATTTAGGCGTTGTCGGGGTCATTTATTGATTAGAATCTCTTGACCGAATTGTAAAATGTACCTTTCTTTCATTTTAATAAAATCCCATGATGGGTCAATTATCAAAAAAAAAAAATTTACTAGTCTTATATATCAAACTCTTCTTTTGCTACAAGTCCTATTAGACTCACAGTGGAGTTCTCGACAAAACGGAAAAAAAAAAATCTAAAATAAAGTAGGAATACCACTTCTTTTATTATACAATAAATGGTAGTTCTCTATATTTTGCTAGATTATCTTTCCAGCTCTATCACGGTTCAACGTCTTTCGTTTCATCGAGCTTGTCTTATCCAGTGCTAATATAGCCATGTAGTGCCTATTTTTATCCCTTTGTACTTGTTTGTTATTTTCGCCTTTCCTATTTTCTTGGATGTCTTTTGTATTGTGTTTCTTTCTCCTGATTTATTTGGATTTTCTCAAGTCTCATTGCCTGTATTGTACTGCGACTATGTCACTAATTATCGGGGACAAAAAATATGCGACTTATTTAGGCTCCCTTCTTATAGAGCATCTGAACAACTACTCGTTATAGAGCGCACAGTATTAGCGAAATCAATATCAAATGAATCCACAAAATCGTTAGCTTGCCCTTGACATGGCATTCGTTTGTTTTGGAGTCCTAGTTGTGGGCAATCTAATATTTTGGGAGTTTTGAATTTTTTTTTGTTTGTCCTTAATTTTTGCCCTACATCATTATGCTTTCTTAGATTTGTACTTAAATTATAGAAAAAAATGAATCGCCAAAAGCAAGGGGAGATTGATCCGCTGTTTAAAAGCTAAGAATTTTCTGGAGAAGAAAAATTTTCGATTTATAACTCGGGTTATTTGAAAATTTTTTTGGATACTAGACTTGAGGTCTAAATATTAAGTATGAATAATAGTTTTTGAAAAAAATTTCAACGAAAATTTGAATATTGAAAAAATTGTTCAAAACTCTAACTTTCAATAAGGGGAGTTGTAAAATAACGTTCTAGCATTTTCTATTTTCTTGAAA